>OX442419.1:4754213-5221713 GCA_949361645.1 Spongilla lacustris
ACAATACGCCCAATAGAGTGATTCTAACACGCATTCCTCAACCTTAAATCCAAGCCTAAATGTGCACGCACACCAGCTGAATACACTTTGTACAGAACATGTGCTCCCCATCACCTGATATCTACAGCTGCACCTTAATCGATCTACATGCTTACATGTACTCTGCGTGCGCAACACATGCCCGACAAAGGCGATTGGTAGAACAACATAGCATAAAGCCTTTCTGCTACCCGCGGGACAGGGTAGGGATATAAAAATATCGTTTCCACCCAGGAGCTTGCCTTGGGATGCGCGAGTAATTACTAAAAATGATTTGTGGGAGTGGTTTTACTTGATGATTGAGTACTAATTAATGTTTGGAATGTAGCACTTATACGTCACGATAACGGTGCAATTTGATTGGGCGCACGAATTCCTGCGCCACGGAACAACTTGTTTCCCAGACCCCAGTATTATACATTATGCGATAATGCTTACGTGCAGTTGGGTCTGGGTACGAGATTAGGTGGTTAATGGCCGAGATTAGCAGCCTCGGATAGAAATGGCGATACTGAAAATAACTTTGTATGGTATCAGCTCATTCATGTCAATTTATACATCGTATAGGAGAAGTTAGAAACGTCAAACACACACATACTATGGCCTGGATTTCTTGTCTTTAAATAATGTATTAATGGAAGTGTTTTAATGCAGCATCTAATTTCTTTCAAAGGATTCTCCAGTAGGGGTCCTATAAAACTGCTTGCTAACAAAGGGTGTGGGTGATACATAAATAGCAATTTGGTTATTGCAGTTGCAATATTCTTGGGAATGTCTTTGAAGTTTAAGTTTTCAGTCACCAACTCCACATCACCATTCGTTATAACTCTGCTGGACAAATATTATGTATGTACATGTAATGAGGGTCCACCACTATGAAAAAGGTGTTGTTATACACTACTGTATAACAGTGTGTAATAAATAGGTGTTATTGTGTATACGTGTGTATAACGTCTCAATACGCAGTGTTATACACCACTAATTGATGGTATACACTAGTGTATAACAGCCCTTTTACACAGTGGCACCATGTACAATTGAATGGATTAACAGCATATGTATATGTAATCGGATTTTACTGTGCTTATTGATCTGGTAAAGTGTACACGTGTGTGTGTGTATGTGTGTGTGTGTGTGTGTGTGTGCGTGTGTGCGTGTGTGCGTGCGTGCGTGCGTGCGTGTGTGTGTGTGCGTGCGTGCGTGCGTGCGTGCGTGCGTGCGTGCGTGCGTGCGTGCGTGCGTGCGTGCGTGCGTGCGTGCGTGCGTGCGTGCGTGCGTGCGTGCGTGCGTGCGTGCGTGCGTGCGTGCGTGCGTGCGTGCGTGCGTGCGTGCGTGCGTGCGTGCGTGCGTGCGTGCGTGCGTGCGTGCGTGCGTGCGTGCGTGCGTGCGTGCGTGCGTGCGTGCGTGCGTGCGTGCGTGCGTGCGTGCGTGCGTGCGTGCGTGCGTGCGTGCGTGCGTGCGTGCGTGCGTGCGTGCGTGCGTGCGTGCGTGCGTGCGTGCGTGCGTGCGTGCGTGCGTGCGTGCGTGCGTGCGTGCGTGCGTGCGTGCGTGCGTGCGTGCGTGCGTGCGTGCGTGCGTGCGTGCGTGCGTGCGTGCGTGCGTGCGTGCGTGCGTGCGTGCGTGCGTGCGTGCGTGCGTGCGTGCGTGCGTGCGTGCGTGCGTGCGTGCGTGCGTGCGTGCGTGCGTGCGTGCGTGCGTGCGTGCGTGCGTGCGTGCGTGCGTGCGTGCGTGCGTGCGTGCGTGCGTGTGTGTGTGTGTGTGTGTGTGTGTGTGTGTGTGGATTAAACAGTGTGATCATGAAATGCAGCGCCGGAATATACATATATATCGTCATGGTGACATTGAAAATAAACATTGAAATAAATATTTTTGACAAGATTTTAGAACGATACTACACATAAATAAGTCAGAAAGGTATAGTTGTTGCTAAACTGGAGCCGGTATAGGGGGGAAGCGAACTTTGATTATTTATTATTTATGTACATCATTGAGACATAATTAGACCGTATACTAATCTTTGTGCTCGCAACAGCTATTTGATACAAATTCTCAGCGTGAATCAATTTTTGCATTGCTGACCGCTGCGCTATTGCCACCATCGTGCAATATGGTGAATAAGGAAGAGCTATATCTGCGTTTTGAATGACTTTTTAGTCGGAGAATGTGTACGATATACGGCATTGCATACGGATCACCCGTATATCACTGAGTATTTGTGCTATCATTAGCTCTCAAGATACAAAAAATTTAATTATACATTGCATACGGATCATCCGTATATCAGTATTTGTGCGATCATTTGCTTTCCCACCATTTTAGATGCAAAACATAGTTTTCTAAGTACGAATTTTTCCTACATTGTACATGTACATGCAGCAGGATACAATTGGTCATGATCAGATAATTAATTACGGCATACGTATCGATATCGCGCATACCGGTGAATATCAATTGCATTCACAGGTCATGTATGTGGTTTATTATTATTGATGCTGTGCACTCCATTTGGAGCTGCCATCCCGCTGAGCTCATTCTATTCGTACGGATCAGCAGTTGGTGATACTCTGTTGCCTCCCAGTGATGATAACTCGTCCAGTACAATACAACTACCATCACCATTTTTATTTTTTGGAACTGCATACTCAAGTATTTTTGTAAGTTTATGAAACAGGCGGTATGTGTGTACTGTATTGACTGATGGGAGTGAGCAAAATCGCATTTGAACGCTTTTAAATCTACATGTAAGTAAGTTGAGTTCTCCGCGCCCAAACTACTATGTTATGTTAGTACAAGTTTATATCGTGCCGGGAAGCAGGTCATCACATCGCCATGTGATCCTATATACGAACATAACCTTACCCTTGCCACTGTTGAGGGTGATATACCATCCTCAGTCTAAAAATCTATTAGTAACACTTCTATTCTTTTTGTTTAATAAGTGTAACTTTTATTACATGATGTGTTTCGTAAAACAAAGTTTAATGCAAGTAATATTTACCTAGTACAATGAATGTATACAAGCTTCTATAGAATCAGCATACACTGCAAAGTGCACCACCCGATAAGCCTAACTAAAGAGACAGTTTGTACTTCACAGTCAAATTTCATTATAAATATAGTTGTAAGAGTAGGACCTTTCTAATGGCATTAATACAGGTGTGCATATGGGTTAATTGTTATGAATGTTTGCGTATAAATAATCATCCATTTTGTCAATTGCTTATGAACTCATGCATACATAACTTCTGTGCATACAAAACTCCACAAATGCAGAACAAAAATTTAACAGAGGCTGACAAAGAGCATTGGTACAATAACAAAGGGGGTAACATTGCCAAATGAGGGGAATACATTGGAGTACAGAGCTATCCTGTAGATAACGTACTAGCTGGGGGAAAATCTACATGCATTTATTTGTGAGAAAAAGCAAACATATATAGGTATAGTGTAATTCTCCCAGCACATATACATAACACCGAGGATTGCATCTTGATGCAGAGTCCAGTATTCACTTGCATGTATCTGCTTTACAGCTAAAAGAAGGTGATTTTTTGAAACATGAGCACAAGGTAAATTTCATCCATTATGCCACAAATGGAAGAAGTTACTTGCTCTGCATGATATGAGTGCTTAGATGAAATATTCCAAAATGCACAATGAGAATAATAATAGGGGTGGGAAGGAGGCTAACTATTCTCACAGTGTTATCAATAACAAGAATTTTGATTTATTTACTCATGGTTCTTTTAATACAAAATGATGAGCTTGAACCAAATCTACTTTATTCTTGTAATACATTACAGGTGAACAACAATGGCGACTTGACACTTAATGCATCTTATAGTACCTACACTCCACTGCCATTTCCCATACAAGGCAATCCTATGATAGCTCCATTTTTTGCTGATGTTGACACAAGAGGCACAGGCAAAGTGTGGTACAGATCTACAAGTAATTCTGCCCTTCTGGCAAAAGCAGCGAATGATATTCCATCCATCATAGCTGGACCAAACTTTACTCCTTTGTGGTTATTTATTGCCACCTGGGACCATGTTGGCTACTATAAAAACCATACAGACAAGGTGAGTTCAAGCACATTGCATACTACGGGATGCTCTTTAGTACAGAACACAGCATTTCTTTAAGTCAAAATGTTAATGGTTCTGTCCATGCATTCCTACTGTCATTCAAGCCTACAAGTCATACCTAAACCACATGTCAAATGTGTACAAATGTGTAATAATCAATGAATTTTTTTACATATATTCACATCATTCAATACGATTCATATGCCCAGACTAACACCTTTCAGTGCATCCTGGCAACTAACAATGTTCAGACATATGCAATATTCCAGTATGCTGATGGCTTGATACAGTGGACAACTGGTGATGGTTCAGGAGGGTCTGGAGGTCTTGGGGGAATACCAGCACAGGTTGGGTTTAATGCTGGGGACAGTGTGAGCTATTCAAATGTTCCAGGATCAAGAACACCAGCTATAATTAACATCACCAGTACAAGCAATGTTTTGGTACCTGGTCAGTGGATTTTTCAAGTACAGAATGCAATGATAACATCAACAGGTAGGGCTGAATCAAACATTAATGATTCAAAGGCATCACTAATAAGATTAAAGAGTACATGTATTGTGTTCCATGATTCAATGCCTTAAAATAGTGCCTGTTTTTTACAGGTCCATCTTCGCCATTGAACATTACACTCTCTCCTGTCCCTCACTCACCATATCAACTCTCTGCCATGTGGTCTGTACCTTCTGTGACAAATGGAAATATCACAGCATACACTGTGTACTGCAACATTTCTGCTAACCAAGTATATCCTGAACAGGTGATTGGACCAAATATGCCAACCATCAGCAGATCTGTAGTCAATGGGACAACACTGATTACTATAAAAAACACTAACCTTTTCCCATACACTCAATACCAATGTTATGTGACCGCTGCCAACTCCTATGGTGAAGGGAGTGGATCTTTGATAGCCATAGGCACCACTGATGAATCAGGTGAGCTGGAGGGTTGAATGATGACAATACATAATGATAATATACACATATTGTGTGATAATGACATTTTCCATTTCTTGCCAACATTATTTACAATGAATAGTATGAAAAGTACAATGTAGTGACATAATGATTTACATAGTAAGGTTGTGACTAATGGATTCAGTTCATTAGTACAATCAAAGTAAAAGGGAAAGGAACAGTTCAATCTGTGCACTAATTATGATTTTGTGCACTAATGATGAATTTGTGCACTAATGATGAATTTGTGAAACAAATATATATTAGGCCCTACTATATACTGGTATTTTAACTTCTGGAGGCATGAAGGAGAGAGGAATCCTATATTACCATAATTGCATGGCCATCTTTTCGTTTCAGATCTTTGATCGGCAATTATTCCACCATCACAATAACACTAATGGAGTAAAAGAACCATGTTCAACTTCCTTGATGCTTTGATTGTAAGCACTCTGTTCTTGATTCTCATGTAAGTAATAGGCAGATGGAAGCTGGCGGTGATGGTAGGACTTGGCATTAGGATTAAAAACTTTGACAACAAATAAGGCTCTCTGATTTCCCTTAGGAGCTTGGCAGTAAAACCTCTCAAGTTGCAAAGATGGGCTTACCAGTGACTTGTGAAATGAGTTGGCCTTATGTTATATTAAATGCTCCTTATTTGTGGAATACCATGGTCTCTTATAGTCAAGCCCATAACCAAGCAAAGGAGCCCTTCTCACTGCAGAGTTGCATTGATCAAAGAAGGGAGGTGGAAGGGCGGTTTTGAGTAAGGCAGTGGCACATACTCATGACACAGCAGTCAATGGAGCCTTCTTAAGCACAATTAGGCATTCTGGCCTTTAGATCTTCAATTGTGAATGCATAACGCAATATCAGAGGTTCAAGTGTACCTAGGATAATGTAAGTTCCCTAGCTACTATGGTGGAAATGATTGTGGGTTTTTGAAGCAGCCTCATATTCTATGGTTGGTTACCTGCTATTGCAATTTTAATATCTCTATCGCTATACATGATATATTTAACTAACCGCATGCCATGTTGGCAAGTGTCATATTGCATGTGTGCATGCATACACTATATAACATAAGGCATTTCTCAAATCATTTTTCATGTGTAATACTTGCATGTGTATCTTATTAGAATTATTCCTTCTCCTAGTTATGCGTTGAGAAAATCTAGACCAGAATGGCTTTGTAACATCAGACAGACACAAAAATGCTTATCTTGTCTTATAAGAGGATTGGATGTTTAAAGTAATTCACAATACAGGTCAATAGTGAATTAAAAGACAGATGCTACATAAACTATTATCAGGGTTTTTATCCGCAGCATCGCTGATAACTTTGAAATTGGAGTTATGGGACTGCAGATATGTGGTGATTGTACATTATCTTGTGTCCCACACAGTTCCCTCACCACCTCTGAATGTTTCCTTGGCTGCTGTTCCTGGATCACCTAATCAATTGACTGCTACCTGGACTTCACCCATCCCTAAGAATGGCATCATCACTGCATACACTGTGTACTGCAACACTTCTGCTAACCAAGTATATCCTGAACAGGTGATTGGGTTAAATGTGCTGACAGTAAGATCTGTTGTCAGTGGGATAACTCTTGATGTTACATTCAGCACTGAACTTTACCCATTCACTCAATATAACTGTTATGTGACAGCTAACACATCAGTTGGTGAAGGACCACCATGCAAGTAGTCAATGGTACAACAAGTGAAACAGGCAAGTTGCAATATCATGTGTAAAATAAATGTTGGTAAACCAAGAGACTGATTTAGAGTGAAATTCAAATACCCAAGCATGTACCCTAAATGGAAATGAAAATATCCTTATCTTGCCACAAGACATATCACATGAAAATTGAAAACTAAGCTTTTTATAATAGTGGTGTAAAAAGCAGGGAAACAAGGGTTGAATGATGAGGAAAAACTATATTTAGCCCTGCACACACTGTAGGACAATACATTTTCATGCATGTGCTAAATATAGGACGATTGAGTTTTACCTTATCATTCAACCCATGGTTCCCTGCGTTTTACACCACTATTGCCATCAATCCTACATGCCACCAACGTTTTCGTACAGAATGTTTTTATTTACTTGTTTCATTGCTTCTTATTCATAACTGGATGCTTTGAACAGTCTAAATATATTCACATAGCTACAGACATTTCATCACTATTAATCATATATACCCCAATAGTGGAAAGAGAGTACTCTTCGTTTTAAGATGCAATGAGGACCATTAAATAATAGCCTCCGATGTTGCAATTATGATACCATAGAGAAAACACTTATCACAATCTGAATTTGGTATTTATGTCATTTACATCATAATAATGTATATCTACATGTACATGTCATAATCTGAAATAACTCAGCCATGGATGATACATATTGCTCAGTACATAAACAATGTTATACTCAGTATTGGTACTGATACCAGTGAAACTTTTACTCTCTCCGGCTCTCTTGATATGACAGAACAGGTGTGTCCACCATCTCTTCCTTTATTTGTAAATTAAAGTGATCTGTGTCAACTCAACTTGTAAACAGTATACATGTAGATATGTTTCATACTCTGGCAGCAGTGTATCAGAAGCTGCTAAACTTTCATTCCACTGATCAGAGATCATACGTGTATATAGAGAGATTTAGGTGCAGGTGCAGAAACAGTAGAATAATTTGTCATCATCACACATGTGACCATTGAGGTCACCTCAATCCAGGAGTAGGTAAGGGGAGGAGTATGAGTAATAATAGGTAAGGAGAGGAGTAGGGACCGGTAGTAGTAGGTAAGGGTTCCCACGCTAAAAATATGGGTACTTTTTAAATACCCTACAGATGTATATTTAATGCCTCATTCACACTCACGAATCACAATTCTGGAACTTATACAGCGATACGTTTTGGTTCGGGCTTCCGATGATATCGTTTTTGAGCTTTAGTTTAGATGCTCTCTTCTGCCATACTGATAGATAAGGACTAAGATTATTTAGTCTATATGCTTCTGCTCGCTCTTTCAATATTTCCTCTCGCTTTTGAAGGTATTCCGCTCGCCGTTTAGCTGTGGGCTCTAGCTTTATGCTGATGTGAAGGCAATTAAACAAAGACCATTATGTTTCGTTCCCCGACTGGTCAGCGAGCCTTTCTTTACATTGGTCTGGGAACGAGAATATATATGGCTGTACTATATGAGACACTGTCACGTACACTATTTCTAGCCAGAGCTACTGTAACAGGCGATCCTTGAACATACTCACTTGTACGGATATAACTTCAAATTCTGAACCTATTGATACTATCGACGTTCTTTGAAACGGCTCCTGTATTTAAAGTATCGAGTATTTTTGCCCAGTAAATTTATCAACATATGTATTTCTGTCATCACTGATCCGTTCAAGGTCAAGGAATGATATTGATCCACGTGTATCCAATCCGCTAGGAAACTACCGCTTGAAATTCTAAACGTATTGGCGCCATACACGTTCTTTGAAATGGTTCCTGTCTCGAGTTCTTTACAAATAAAGGAAGGAGAAGGAGAATTCCAACCAGGGCAGGCTGAGGGACGAGGAAAAACAGGATCCCTTTTGTTCTCTTAAACCACACAGTTATGCAACATCAATTAAACTCGAAACGGCTCTTTCTTTGATTTCTTTTTCGATACCAACAACTAGCTATTAAGCCATCCGATTGATAGGAGTCCAGTCATAATCGGGGTCATTATGAGAGTTACTATCGTTACTCTCGATATTAATCAAAAAACTGCAATTGTGTGTTCTGAATTTCATGATACATGCTTCCAGAGCTCCAGTTTGATACTTTTAGCATGCAAGCAATGTAATCAGGTGCCTTATACCCACCATCTTTAATTGCATTTTCCTCACACAGTTCCCACTCCACCTCTGAATGCTTTGTTTGCTGCCGTTCCTGGCTCAACGAACCAATTGACTGCTAGCTGGACTTCACCCATTCCAAAGAATGGCATCATCACTGCATACACTGTGTACTGCAACACTTCTGCTAACCAAGTATATCCTGAACAGGTGATTGGGCCAAATGTGCCCACAGTAAGATCTGTTGTCAATGGGATGACTCAGGCTGTTACATTCAGCACTGGGCTTTACCCATTCACTCAATACAACTGTTATGTGACTGCCAACACATCAGCTGGTGAGGGGGCACCATCACAAGTAGTCATGATCGAATCAGGTAAGCCCTGTCTGCATGCATATTTTTACACGAAGCATTTAAATATGAGACTTGCGTATCAGGGCTTAAACATGCTAGATAGACTTGGTCTCAGGCTAATTTTGCTATTGCTGCTAATTAAAATTATTCATAATCCAAGTTACACGCTCCTAATAGGAAGAGGGAAACATATGAGATTAAAATCACAACCGGGTATGAGAATGGGCAGGACATTATTTGTTTTCAAGAACAGAATAGTTTTGTAACATCGGACAAACATGAAATTGCTTATTTTTGTCTTAGAAGAGGTCAAGGTGAAAGGGGTTTTTATGACAAATATGTATCAAATCAATTGCCAGTGGCTTAAAAGGATGTTTTAATGTGTATAGCCTAGCAACACCAAAAATACATGTATATTTGAAATAGGACTGCAGATATACGGTGTATACATTATCTTGTGTCCTTCACAGTCCCAACTGCACCTCTGAATGTTTCCTAGGCTGCTGTTCCTGGCTCACCTAATCAATTGACTGCTACCTGGACCCCACCCATTCCTAAGAATGGCATCATCACTGCATACACTGTGTACTGCAACACTTCTGTTAACCAAGTATATCCTGAACAGGTGATTGGGTCAAATGTGCCCACAGTAAGATCTGTTGTCAGTGGGATGACTCAGGCTGTTATATTCAGCACTGGACTCAACCCATTCACTCAATATGACTGTTATGTGACAGCTAACACATCAGTTGGTGAAGGACCACCATCGCAAGTAGTCAACAGTACAACAAGTCAAACAGGCATGTTGCAAGATCATGTGTAACTTTTTAACCGGTTCCATGAGAAACGGGTGCACATTTGTTGGGAACAGCAAAAGTGAAAACTAATCGGTCATGCATGTATCTCAAAAGCAATTATATATTTTGATACTATATCCACTGGTGTGATGTACGCTGAAATTTGTTTTAAAATGCAATTAATAACGGCTATGCTGTATTCGGGCACGCCCAACCGACTCCTTCGTTTCGCGGTATTTTAAGGCTAAATGTACAGATTTTTTCCAGGCACTTTTCATGCACAAATTTAGCCTAAATGTCTTTCTTAATACTACAAAGTCATTTTAGTTCTGAAAAATGATCAAAATAACATATTGATGGCAAGATATATCAACTTTTAGTTGCTAAAAGTTTTAGATTTATTCATATCACTTTTGCGGTTGACTTTTGGGGGAGGATCCAATATGGCGAACAGTTCACAGTGTTGTACTCATAAAAAGGCTGCATGTGGAAGATGCAATTCTGGAATTTGCAGTGCCTGTTGTAAGTGTCCTAAACTTTTAGGACGTCCACGGAAGCATGGTGTGGTGGATTCTAAACAGCCTGAACGCCGCAACGAGTATCGAGCTTCTCGACCTACGTGTTTAGACGACATGGTACCCGAAGAGATTTCAGCTCTGCCAACTGATCAGATTGCTTCAAAATCTAACATTTTGAACGTTTACAAACTCATGGGGCTTGAGGAGGCACATGGTGATATCAATAATCTTCCATCCATGAAGTCAAGAATGAAAGTGAAGAGTAGGAATGACATAGATGATAAGGGATTTTGCACCGTTGAGAGAGTCTTTATAAAAGGTGTCCTTGGATTAATAAAACTACTGTTGCCATCTTTGAACTTGCCATCAACAGTCATAAAAGATATTTTCAGAATTCCAGTTGGAGGTGTTGATAATGAGTTTGAAGTTGAAACTCTGTCTTATATTGAGGACCCATCTGATAATTTGCATAAAATAGCAAAAGGCATTATAATATCGGCAAATAAATGTGGGCCCCAAACATCCATCCCAGCTCGTCGTTTCCTTGCCCATCTTAATGGCCTACCCTTCTCATATGTGCAGCAATTATTGTCTGAAGATGAGACTAAACATTCAGATGGCCATATACGTTCTATGCTTTTTCAAGCAAAGGTTGATTCTGCTTACCTCCATAGAGGTCTTGAACTACCACCAAGAGTGATTAGTCGACACAGAATGATGGACGAAGTTGTGAAACTAGTAGTTGATACAATCTACTCGTACGACAACATTTCGAGACTTGCGTGGCTACCAAAAAAGCGCTCGTTGTTATCATTGAAACAGACTGCTATTGATAATATTGCAGTGATGAAATCTCTGGTGCTGAAAAGAGATGTACATGAAATTTACAATGACTATCTATCAAAACACAGTTCTCAATTTCCAGCTGATGTACCTTGCATGAAGAAGTCTCTCTTTTATACCATCACAAGGGAAATCAGTGGTGGAAGCAGGAAGCAGGCCAGCAGAGCTGGAGTTGACTATATCAAAGTCAATTTTCATCATGATAATTTTGAGATTGTGGAGAAAATAATTGATACTGTTGCCCCTGCATCTGATGCAGACCAATCATTGCGGTTGCAATTGTATCAGCAAAAGTCAACTGTATTTACTTTTTTGTCTTATACTTATGCGCAACATGTTCTAGAAGGTGTCAAGTATCAATATGATTCCAGTTTTGGTAACCAGCATCAATCAGTACCAGAGACACTGCATGTTCATGAGCAGGAGAAGGAAGTTTTTGGGCTGTATAAAACAATTTCCAACTTGACTCTTGATCTCAATGAAAGTTCTGATGCCAATCAAAAAGAGCTCATTGAATTGGTGAAACGACAGTTGGATCTTTGCAAAACAATTCCAGAAAATGTCAAAGATGACACTAGAACTGCTACTACTCACTTGCCACAATACAGCCTTGATACTGAGAAGGAATATAGCAGATGTACAAAAAATCACAGTGAATCATGTGGGCAACTTCAATGTGGGCAACTTCAATGTGAAGCATGCCGTTGCCCTTTTCTCTTCTACGATCATCTCAGGTGGACTGCAATACAAAAACTAACTGATGAGACTGTTCTTGCTGATATACTTGTAACCATATTTCAATGTGAAAGACGAACATTTCGGTACATGTGTCATGTGATACATGATATGCAGCAGCAGTACCTCATGAGGAAGGCAAGACATAATATGGAAGGGGACACAGTGTATATAATATTTGATTTTAAGCAGAAGTTCTGGACCAGAGGTTTTCGAGAAGGCGGGGATGCGTATTATGGTAAAAAGGGGATGCAGTGGTTTGGGATGGGGGCATATGTGAAACCTGCAGCCACTACTGAACCAACACATGAGCTGGATCCAGGTCAATGTGCAACTGCAGCCACTACTGAAGACCATAATGGTGTTGGTACAGAACAGGTTGATCATGTGGAAGGAGGTAGGGAAGAATGTGAACAGTGCGAAGAGAACTATGAGATAAATATTGAGCCAGATGGTTACCATGATTGTGAACAAGAAGAAGAGTATGATGTTGAAGAAGAGTATGAAGATTATGAAGAATGTGACAAAGATGATCTTCAAGACCATGATTTTGAAGACGACAACCAGGAAGAGTATGAAGAATATGAAGAATGTGATGAAGATTATGGAGGGGATAATGAAAGTGATAATGACCACAATAATAATGGTGAATGTGAGGAAGATGACCGTGAAGGATGCAATGAGGAGTGTAAGGACTGTGATGAAGTGTGTGTCAAAGACTGTGAACAAGGCAATGATGAGAAGATGACAGAAAATGAGGCTACATGTTTGGAATCTGAAACTGATGGTGAAGGTGAAACCAATGTGAGTGTGCAAGACAGTAGCATGGAAAGTAATGGAGAAGAAATGCAACTGCACTTCATTGATTGTATTGTTCTTGATGATGAGAAGAGTGACGCATTAATTGTGGTATCATGCCTAGAGGCTGGACTACAAGCACTCCACCATCGCTTTCCTCACCTAAGACGAGTCATTTTTCAAAGTGATAATGCCAAGAATTTTGCTGGAAAGGTCACAAAAATGTTCATACACCAAGCTGTTAGTGCATGTGGAATGAACCTCATTGCATATTATCACAATGAAGCAGCAGCTGGTAAGGACATATGTGATTCTCATTTCTCACACCAGCAATCAAGGGTTGAGGCCTACATTTCTGAAGGAGAAGGGGGAAGAAAAGTATCAACACCAAAACAACTTGCAATTGCATTAAGCACCAAATGTGTCAAAAATACTACAGTGCTTCTTGTCAAACCAAAGTATGATCCACCATTTATGACTGCCAAAGTAGCCCCAATTAATGGCATCTCAACCTTTTTAGCTGCTACATACAGTAATCCTACAGTTTCATTTTTCCACAACTTAGGGCAGTCTGTACCATCACTCATCAAGAAATTGACCACTGCCCCCTGTTCGTCTTATGAGCAAGACCCATTTGGTAATCCAGGGACCAATTTTAGTGGATGCAAAGTTCAGTTTCATAATATGGGTTCTGAGCGGCATACCACTAGGGCACGTTCTCGGTATACCAGTATTCCTGCTAAGAAGAGCAAACGACAACTGAAAAAAGAGGAAATGGAATGCACCAAGATGGAAGCTATTAAAGAGATATACAGCATTTTCCCACAATGTGAGCTCTGCCATCGTCACTTTAAGAGTGCTTATTGCAAAAAGAAACACAAATGTAAAGGTTCTACAAGCCAAAGTAATGCCATTAGGACTGCTCTGCATTATGCAGATAAAGTCTTGGCAACTCGAGACTTCACACTGGATGGTCAGTCAGAAGTCATGATTACAACTGTAAGAACCAATGAGGTGTCAGTGCATGCCTCATTTGAAGGAAATTTTCATTTAGGTTGGGCACATTGTACAAAAAATCAACATCCACAGCTGAGCAAAAGAGTTGAAGAATTTATTGCACAATGCTGGCAGGAAGGTTTGGGACAGGCTGTAGAAGGAAGCACAGTTAAAAGCCGGCATAAAGTGTCTGCAGAGGCAGTGCAAGCCAGACTTGTTGCTCAATACACAGGTGGACTTTTGTTACTGTCAGAAGTCCCAGTTGTTGGTCAAATTAGATTGGTATACCAAAAGATTGGTCAACGAAAGTATCCTGCTGAACAAGAAGGGAGTAGAAGAGGAGTTAAAAGAGGAAGGACTTCACATTGTGATAGTCTCCAATCAAACGATACTGAAATTGATTGGGCTGCTGATGACCTATATCACCTAAAGGTTAAACAACTTAAAGTGTTTTTGCAAGACCACAAACTTAAGATGTCTGGAAATAAGACAGAGTTGATTAAGCGAATACAAGAATATCATAAGTCTGTATTGTGAAGTAGGCATGTTTGTTGCAGCACTGATGTCATTGCACAATAATGTTGATGCACGTTACAAATGAAATTCTTACATACTCTATATGGGATGTATAGGCGCGCATGCGCGACGCATTGAAAATATACATTCAATTAACAAGATGCGGTACAGCACCAAACGCTAAAAACCGGCGTTTAGAGCTTGTATTTAGCTCAAGTAGTATGGCAAAGTGCTTGGTTACATATAAGCATCAAATAGAGTCATTCATATTGCTTGCTACGATGTTAAAAAAAAAGTGTCGTTTTTCGGGTAACCGTTAGGACCGTTTCACTTTCGAAGGATGCAGGTCCGGAACCCTGAACCTGTAGGGAGAAAAAAAGATATGTTCCATCATCCAACTGATTGATAAACATTTTAAACCTAATACAAACGTTGAAATGTTAGCTCCGACACATTTTAGTTTTTGCAAATCCCAAAAAAACCTTGTAAAATGTACCCGTTTCTCATGGAACCGGTGTTAAATACAATATTTGTGACTTTATGAATAAAATGCATAGACATGCATCCCAGCATTAGTCAAAATGTTAATCAACATAACTGCAGTTGTAACAAATAAAAACATCTGGTTGTGTTCTGGATTTTATAATGCATACATGCACTTCCAGTTTTATATATTCAGCAAGCATTGTGATCAGGTGCTTAAGACCCACCATATTTGGTTGCATTTGTTCCACACAGTTCCCTCTCCACCTCTGAGTGTTTCCTTGGCTGCTGTTCCTGGCTCACCTAATCAATTGTCTGCTACTTGGACTCCACCCATTCCTAAAAATGGCATCATCACTGCATACACTGTGTACTGCAACACTTCTGCTAACCAAGTATATCCTGAACAGGTGATTGAGCCAAATGTGCCTACAATAAGATCTGTTGTCAATGGGATGACTCAGGCTGTTACATTCAGCACTGGGCTTTACCCATTCACTCAATACAACTGTTATGTGACTGCCAACACATCAGCTGGTGAGGGGGCACCATCACAAGTAGTCATGATTGCAACAAGTGAATCAGGTAAGCCATGGCTGCATGCATGCATATTTTTACACAAAGCATTGATAGTTAGTTATGTTTGAGCAGATCACACATTGTATCGCTTTCTCAAAAATTGACATTTCGACACATTTTCCATATATATATAAATTGCATTACTGAGCGATAAAAGTTGGTAGGCTGCACTATAAAGGGTGAAATCCGTGTTCTGTGCTACATGTATACAAAATAAGGCATTTCTCTAATTATTTAAATGTGAGACTTGTGTATCTGAGCTTAAGCATGCTAGAGAGACTTGTTTCTAAGCTAATTTTGCTATCGCTGCTCATTAAAACGCTCCTAATAGGAAGTAGCCTCGTCCCCAGGCCCTGTTTTTTATAAGTTGCGGGGGCGACACCCCGCAACTTATAAAAAACAGGGCCTGGGGACGAGGCTAAATAGGAAGAGGAAAACATACGAGACTAAAATCACAACCAGGTATGAGAATGGGCAGGATATTGTTTGTTATCAACAACAGAATGGTTTTATAACATCGGACAAACACGAAATTGCTTATTTTTGTATTAGAAGAGGTCTAGACAAAAGGATGAAAAATATGGATCAGTGGCTTAAGGATGTATTAATGTGTAGATCACCTGCATATCAGTACCTGTGTGCAGCAACACCAAACATTTGACTGCTGTTCCTGGCTCACCTAAGCAATTGACTGCTACTTGGACTCTACCCATCCCTAAGAAAGGCATCATCACTGCATACACTTTGTACTGCAAAACTTCTACTGCACTCATTACAACAGTAGTAAATGGGACAACCCAGGCTGTTGCATTTATTGTTGGGTATAACCCATGCATTCACTCAATATAACTGTTATGTGACTGCTAACACATCATTTAGTGAAGGAGCACCATCACAAGTAGTCAACAGTACAACAAGTCAAACAGGCATGTTGCAATATCATGTGTAACTTTAAATACAATATTGGTGACCTTATGAACTGGTTTAGAGTAGAATGCATAGTCATGCTTCCCAGCATTAGACAATATGTTAATCAACATAACTGCAATTGTAGTAAATAAAAACATCTGGTTGTATTCTGAATTTCATATTACATACATCCAGTTTTATATATTCAGCAAGCATTGTGATCATGTGCTTTAGACCCACCGTATTTGATTGCGTTTGTTCCACACAGTTCCAACTCCACCTTTGAATGTTACCTTGGCTGCTGTTCCTGGCTCACCAAATCAATTGACTGCTACTTGGACTCCACCTATTCCAAAGAATGGCATCATCACTGCATACACTGTGTACTGCAACACTTCAGCTAATCAATCATATCCTGAACAGGTGATTGGGCCAAATGTACCCACAGTAAGATCTGTAGCCAGTGGGATGACTCAGGATGTTTCATTTAGCACTGGACTTAGCCCATTCTCTCAATATAACTGTTATATGACTGCTAACACATCTGTTGGTGAAGGACCACCATCAGAAGTAGTCATAACTGGAACAGGTGAATCAGGTAAGTCTTGTCCCGTCTGTATATTTTTGCACAAGTACATTTTTAATCTACAAAGCACCGAGCATAAGGTACGTTTGAGCATTGTATAGTCATAAGGGAAACAAGTGAATCAGGTTTGCCTATCAGATTTTATCCAGTATTATTTCAAGTTTCAGTAATCTGTTACGGTGAAGGTTGATGGTTTGCCTTTATTAGAATGAAGATTCTTGTCTTAATGTTAGATGTTTTTATTTAGACTTGAAATAACGAAAGTGTGCATGTGTATGCTGTCTTATTATATGGTTCATAACGGAATAACTTAGTTTACTCTATGATACACATAAATTATATAGTGTGTGGTTCAAGCATGGAGCTTAACGATAGGTCGACCACTACATGTAGGCACATTAACCTACATGTAGGCGTTGCAAATCGCGTTATTCCAAACAATGAACAAGTAGCCAATGCTTGAAATAAGCATAATCAGTGCAGCAAAGAGGGCAACGCCAGCAGCGAGCTACTACGTACGTTCTGGTTCGGACACGCCCCTCTTTTACTCAAGTTGTTCCAATTTTCTCAAAACTTTGCTACAAGCTTTTTCGTTTTTAGACAGCTATTTTTTGACCTCCTTTCGCCAAACACACGTGATTTCCAACTTTTATGCCATCCGCCATCAAGATAGTAGGCAATTTTTATACGCTCCTCCATCTCTATCGAATATCTACAGAGCCGATGGTTTAAGGGTCTCCGAAGTGAATTTAAAATGAAGCCCAATGGTTTAGTGGTACATTATTAGAGCTGAAAGTTTTATGCGCCATTCAATGCGAGGACCAGAAGTCGCAATATAACGCCTACGTGTAGGTTAAAACCACGTTTTTCGCCTACATGTAGGCGTGCGGTCAATCTATCATTAACATTCATTTTACCATCATTTTGGACATGTGTAGATACAATTGTAATGATATCCTTAGTAAAATTGATCTCTCCTGTGTTACTTGTATGATTTATTACAATAGTGCGATTATAATGAATATTATACATGTATTTAGCTTAAAAGTGTGGTCAAACTAGGAGTTTGAAAACTATTTCTGTTATTTAAAAAATATGCATTATAAAAAGGAACATTGCTCACCTTGTATGGAATCTATTTTCAATGATTCAGATAAGCCTATTTATAGGACAACCTTCAGATTAGGTATTAGTATTAGTATAGTAGATCCTGGAGGTGAACAAAATAGTGTTCTTGATCTGGAGAAGGGCATGTCATGAAAACCATATTACCACAGCCCAGTTCCATCTCTGAGATTCTTAATGTACATGTATTCTTATATTTAGATATTACCATGTCTATTTCTTTGCAGTCCCATCTCCTCCACTGGACATTTTGTCCACTTCTTTTTCTGGATTACCAAACCAACTTTTAATTGTTTGGGCTCCACCCATCCCAAAGAATGGTATCATCACTGCATACACTGTGTACTGCAACACATCTGCTACACAAGCGTATCCTGAACAGTTGATTGGACCAAATATACCATCCATCAGATCTGTAGTCAATGGGACAAAACTGAGTACCATATTCAACACTGGCCTACTCCCATACACACAATATCAATGTTATGTGACTGCTAACACCTCTGTTGGTGAAGGATTGCCTTCGTTGATAGTGATGAACAGAACAAGTCAATCAGGTAAGCAGCACCATCGAACATCACTCTATCCATTTATCTAACAGCTACATGTAAGGACTGAAGGTAGCCAAATACTGTACTATATATGTATATAGTACTAGTCATCACAATCTACCACACATAATATTTGGCAACAAAAGATTAGATTGCCTCTGCTTTTTCTAGAAGACATAAGCCTGATGAACACCGAAAGTGTACATGCATAGGTCATTATCACTGTAATATACTTGTTCTAAAGCTTCATGTCTCCAAATCTACATGTAATGTGATCACTGGCCTCTACCTTGAATCAAATGTTTGTGAGATGCTTTAACCTATTTGTGTATTAATACCAGGTATATTACAATACTTGCACGCATCCCACATAGCTAGATCAGTGGGAAAATGAAAGTCTGTGGTCCTCAATGAAATTTATGGGAGGCTAAACAAGCACATAGTCAAAGCCAATGCTATGGCATAAGTGTCAAGGTGCATACAACTAGAATTTCTGTAGTCATGCATTAAATTGCTTGTAATAGTAGAATAATGTTTCCAAATGCTCAGTGTTTGGATGGTCATGTATCCACATAGTAGTTGAGACATAAGGGGGTTAGGTTACAGAAGCCATTCAGACTCTGTCATGCCTTGCAAGTCACCTAGCCAACAGAGGAAACTGCTAAATGTCTCATGCTACCTGTCAATTGTATGGCAGCCTTAGCCTGATTTTGATGTGAGCCTACTCACAGGCAGGCACTCCTGTCATGATCAGGATCAATTGTAAAAGATCCATAGAACTAAACTGTCACTAATATTTGCCCGTTAGACATAATAATAATTATAAAATCACTCGAATACAAAAGTGTCATTAATCTGGATGGTCAACCGTCATGAAACTCTGATTGCCATTCTATAGTAATATGAGCAATTGTTTTATGCCATTGGGCCCCAAACATGATATTAAATTTAGTATTATACATGTATTTAAAAAAAAAAAAAAACAACAAACTACATATAAAAATATACCGGTATATATATAATATTATAATTATAATTATAATTATACATCACACGATATCCTGCCTGCATGGATAGCGACGAGAAAACTCGTCATTCTTCACAATGCTGTGGTTCCTACTGCTCAGCAATTAAGTTCGTGACGCAAAGCAAGCGCACACGTAGCCACCAGCTGCATTCAGTCAAAACGACTCTAGATCTATTTTGTTTAGCTTTATAGGAAAAGAACCTTATGTCTATCCGATTCACGTGGTACTTCAATTCCTGCTCACATGCACCATTATATTCGATCGATCGCGCGATCTAATACTAATTAACTTTCGCTCCTTCCTTGTACGTGTACATCACCCTTACCCCATGCATATTGACAAATCTTGGTACAGCGTCGCCTGTGCACGACTGCCAACTTCATGTAAACGACAACATACAACATAAACCACCAATACACATATTGAACAACACCAACCACATAAACAGGATCGCCACACAAACCACACTCAGAGCAGGGACCAACACGCAACAGCTACATTTGAATTTTTACCTAATTTATTTAGAGGTGGTGGGCCCACACCACCTCAAGGGAAAAAACCTCACTGTGTGAGAAAAAAACCTTCTTACACGCTGCTCTGGACACCATGACATATCACAAATTCTTCAGAGGATCTTCAGCTTTCATCTATATGGAAATCATCTTTAAGGAACAATCTGCCTCCCATCAACATGGGAAAAATGCATACAGTGGCCAACCATCCCCCTTGCAACACCAGCATGCACCCGGCTGACACACAATAACCACATGTACTCCAGCCACCCGGCTGAAACACAATAACCACATGTACTCCAGCCACCTGGCTGACACATGAAACACTACAGCAGCCATCCAGCTGCACACTATATTCAGACTATGTAAAGTTAACAGGCTCGTGCACTGGCAACGTAGAATGACTTCTTTCCCACTCATATAACCTTATATACCTCTACTGCCACGTGTCACATCACGTGCTGTACAACCAATCACATACGGAGGGAGCATAGTTTCTGTCTAATTCACTACGTTCAACCGACAGAAACGTGTATCTCCCTCCTTGTACGTGTACATCACCCTTACCCCATGCATATTGACAAATCTTGGTACAGCGTCGTCTGTGCACGACTGCCAACTAGATGTCCAAAGAAAGCTGAATAGATGCCCAAGTTCTTAGAAACTTCCAAGAGGCTCTCAACAGAGTCCTTTATGCAACCATCTTTTGCTGACTCTAATTTCCATCTCCCATGCTGCTTGAATAGTCTATCAGGCACCCTGCATTAGCAACAGCTGTGGCACCACCAGCCCCACCTTATGCCTACTGTGTGTTGCTTGAATATGTACATCCTGTTCTGAACACACATCCGTCAACACACATAGGTTGACACCAGCCAAACGGCTGAACATACATCCGTCAACACGCATAGGTTGACACCAGCCAAACGGCTGAACACACATCCGTCAACATGCATAGGTTGACACCAGCCAAACGCAAACGGCTGAACACACATCTGTCAACACGCATAGGTTGACACCAGCCAAACGGTTGAACACACATCCGTCAACACACATAGGTTGACACCAGCCAAATGGCTGAGCACACATCCATCAACATGCATAGGTTGACACCAGCCAAACGGCTGAACACATATCCGTCAACACGCATAGGTTGACACCAGCCAAACGGCTGAACACGCATCTGTCAAAACGCATAGGTTGACACCAGCCAAATGGCTGAACACACAGACATCCGTCAACACGCATAAGTTGACACCAGTGCAAGCTGTCAAACTGAGGGCACATGCATGATTTCAGAAGCGAATTTTCAATGCCAACATAGCTGTACTGGGGTACTCTTGTGATCAAACTAGGCTGATCCAGGCCTACTAGGGTGCACCAGTTCAGTGTACATGGGTAATGATACCATATCTACCACAAATGATGCAATATAAACTCCATCTAGGCATAGTACGGGCCAATAGTGGGCTGACTGCCATGCAGGTACTACGAGGGTACCTAGTGCTTTGCAAACCTCTGCATGCCCTATTACCCTTGCCACCAGACATGGAGGAGGACACCACCAATTATTTCCCCCACCCCAATCGGCAGCACTGCTTCTGAACCAGGACAAGCATAAGTTAAAGCGCTCCAACTGAGCATTGTAATGTGTGGCAAAACTATTCAATGTATGAAGGCCCCATCAGTCATCCAACACTTTAAACATAACTGGGTCTAATGACCAGTTATCATGGTCCATAAACCGACTGATATAGCCTGCCATTTGATTTTCTTCCCGTGGAATCCAACCGCTCTAACCGAATATAATTAGCTAAACATAACCCAAAAACAGCGACTAAATGCTCTAACCAGTTCCCTTGTGTGCCACATTCATACCATGCTCCACCATATACCATCTGTATCCTGTATTACTTGCATCTGAATATGCAATTCTAACAGCTGATGGGCTGTGCCATATAGACTGACCATTGAATTTTCCTATGGGCTACTTACTTCCAGAAGGTTAGCTCCATTTTTTTGCATCTGCTGATAGACTGAGAATCTTACACCATGCATTGCATAGCATACAACCGCCCTAGTCATAAATCTGGCTATGGGGCCCAACGCTAGGCCCATTGAAATTATGTTACCAATCAAGCCGGCTATGTGTCTAGCATCTGCATAATCCTGCATGCAAGCATCCTTCAATAACCTCCTAAGATTAGTTAGCTTCTTATCAGGTATGGACACCTGCCCATGCTCCAGATCAATGGTAAAACCAAGCCACTGCAACTTCTGTGCTGGAGCCCATGTTGATTTAGCCTCGTTGACAACAAAGCCTGCTTTTGACTTTGTACTCTTTACCCACTGACTAGTAATGCCTGCCTCCCTTTCCCCCGCAACGGCACAAATACCATCCTCCAAGTAAAGAATGGCTTTTTGGCCCTTACCCCACCACTATCGCACTAATGGCCACAATAGTTTAGTAAAAACATACGTTGCTGTAGATAACCCAAATGGCAACACGGTGAAAACAAAGTACTTCCCTCTCCACTCAAAACCCAAATATTATTGGTGATGCAGCACAATATCAACATGATGTTAACCAGACTTAAGATCAAACGAAAACATCCACTCACCTGCTTTGAATAGCAACATGGCCAAAGGCATATCCTCATACTTACAACTCTGTTTCAACAGAAAACGATTAACATGCCTTAAGTTCACTACTAATCGTTTCTTCCCACTACCACTACATACAACTGTGCGGGTGTTTGGCCACTCTGTCAACATATCCACCCTCCAGCAATTCTTTTATTGCTATCTCAACAAACTCAGCTTCTACAGTTGCTGAATGCTGGTTAGCACGACAGTAGGGTGTGGGTTCTGCTACAAAAGGTAATACATAATCTTTAACACTGGTATCTATAAGCCCTGGAGAAGCACACAAATTCATCATGCCAAAAATCCACGCATTTTCCCATGCAGGCCCCCTTTTTAACAGGTGTGTACACCATTGCCTAGTGACATATCCTGCTGAAAATCTCAGCATCCTCACTATCAGGTGACAAAATCCCTTCACAGTTAACACCCTTACATGTACTATTACCCATTGACCCCTCATCTGATTCATGGGAAGGATACATAGCGCCGGTCACCAGCGCCTTCCTGCTCTTCACCAGCTTCCGCTCGGCTATTTTTTCTGCCCACTCCATCCGCTTCTCATCCTCGGAGTCGTCCGTGAGGTCGTCGTCGACGTACTCATCTACCACCGCCCAACCGGCCTCGGACCGATCCGCGAACTTGATCAGCTTTTGCCTGCGGGAAATAAGGTCTGTACCTTCACGTAGCGCTTGTTTTGCCCTGTCGAAGGCTGCCTTTCCGCCACCCTGCTCCGCTCGCGCCACACAGGCCCACACTGCTGCCGGCGCTCTTCAGGCGGTCTGCGACCTCCTCGCATAAACGGTATTGATTCTTGTTAGAAGATGTACGGGTCGCGGCGAACCCCCTTCTCCAATTTTAGCGCCGCGTCCTCCTGTCCCTCTCTGAGGCGCTGTACCTCTTTCATAAGCGTGGAAAACTGGTCGCCTGTGATAGCCGCCGATCCCTAGCTCGCGAGCTGTAACTTCTCCGACATCTCTAGCTCTGGTAGTATAGCCTCTATGACAGGTGAATCTTCGCGCGACATGATCAAAGTTAACAGGCTCGTGCACTGGCAACGTAGAATGACTTCTTTCCCGCTCACATAACCTTATATACCTCTACTGCCACGTGTCACATCACGTGCTGTACAACCAATCACATACGGAGGGAGCATAGTTTCACTACGTTCAACCGACAGAAACGTGTATTCCTCAGGAGGGTCTAGGTTTAGTTAGATCTATATAGAGTCAGACCCCCCTTGGCTGGAACAATGTGCAAGCTTGCATATCCAACGATGGTAACATGCAGCATAATGTCCAGAAATGAGCGGTCAAAAGTCAGAAGTCGCGGTTTGCGAATCAACAAATATTCCCGTATATCTTCCCATAGACATGTACAGGGTAAGCACGTCAGATTTTTCTCAGCATTTGCCAAATTGGATTATTAGTACAATACATTTGCCATGATTTTTAGTGGGGTCGCCGTATTTTTCCTATTTAAGGTAGCGCTTCCCTAGGAGCTAGTGTCCTCGATACCATACTGTCCATACATCAGTAGTTGACTCTCTTGGATCTATTATCATTGAGGACAATCCTAGGAAAGCGACGTCTTAAATAGGAAAAATACAGCGACCCCACTATAAAAATCATGGCAAATGTAGTGTACTAACAACCCAATTTGGCAAATGCTAAGAAAAATCTGGCGTACGTGCTTGGTATTGAAGTACCCCATACATGTCTATGGGAAGATATACGGGAATATTCATTGATTCGCAAACCGCGAATTAATTACTGAACGGATATGTTTTAATAATTCCGGACCCCCTGGACTCCCCCCCCCCCCCCCCCCCCCTCTTCAATCCGCCCCTACCATAGAATACCTATTGATCCCTCCCATTTAACTGGTGTATCGTCGTAGTAGAGGCTCTCAACGCAATTAAGGTCGTGACCCCCCCCCGTAACGTAATTAAAATTAGCTTGAAAATGCATGTTACGCTTCGTTATTTTTCTTTCAGATTACTATAATGAAAGCACCTAAACCTTATATGTAAAGAAAGAACACGAACTGAGGATTCTCAATATCCACTCCAAGATTTTACTGGACGTTGCGATAAAGCTATTCCGAAGTTTGAGCTCAGCCATGTTTGGCAAGGGAAAATCGCTCGAGGCGGAACTTGGTGGATGTGCAACTTGGCATTGTGCTATGTCATTGTGTAGCTGAACTTGTAAACTACCCTAGAATGCTCCCCGCTTATTAATTTATTACTTATACATGAAGTTGTTTGAAGTTAAAGTGCTTATATAAACGAAATTATGCACATAAGCAAAGTTTATAAGGTATTAAACTTCCGTTAACTAACTTTCAAGACAAGCGGTGAGTGGATCCAATTAGTAAAATCTATGTACGACACATATACACACCTTTCAGCCCGATAAACTAGGTTTTTGTGTTTCGCCTTTTACATAGCTAGTTCCTATATCATTTTCAAGCGGCCGAATAGTCTTTGTATGCGGCTGCTTAATCACGCGAGTTGAGCGGGGAACATCTGCAACAAATATTCTGTACTGGTCCATATCAAGCATGCCGCTCGTTCCAAGCAACGTCATTATAGTTCCGCCTTCAGGAGTCGCTAGCATAAAAGCCCTGTTACTATACGTCATAACAAGGACCTTGGCAATTAAAGATCGAGTGCGCGTATAAAAAGCGCTTGCCTGGAAAACGGTCAGCCGGCCATGCGGCCAAATTAATAATGGGCTAAAAATGGCGTCTGTCTAGCGTTGTGAAACATAGGGTGTCTATAAACCTCTCAAACTCCTTCATATTACCCTTACTACGTAACGTACTGCTGTTAAACTCTTACATCCTGGCAGCAATAACTAATTTTCACGACTATTAAAATCGAATAACACGTGTTTATGATTGAGAATGGCGACGGTCAGGCAGACTGTCAGAGACTGACTCTTGAAGCCACTTTTGCCTCGGAGCAAAGGAAAGGGAAGCTTGATACCGATACCAAAAAGAGGCTACTCTTGCCACACGGTCCGCTCCATCTTCTTGAATGCCATACTTGATCGCGCAACTTACTGTGACGCACCTGGTACCAGCATTACACCACTGAACTTCGTTACTGGACAACTGTGGTACGTATATATATGGTCAAAGCAGTATCTCCTCCCCTTAAAACCACTACTCCTACTTCTCCCCTTACCCCTACTCCTACTTCTCCCCTTACCCCTACTCCTACTTCTCCCCTTACCCCTACTCCTCCCCTTACTAGTACTTACTACTACCCCTACTCCTCCCCTTACCTACCACAACCCCTATTCTTCACCTAGCCTACTATTACCCCTACTCCTCCCCTAGTGGTAGGTAGGGGAACAGTAGGGGGAGTAAGGGGAGGAGTTGGTGTAATAGTCCTACTCTTCCCTACACCTACTCCTCCCCTTACCTATCACTACCCCTACTGTTCCCCTTATCTACTACTAAGGGCAATAGTAGGTAAGGGGAGGAGTAGGGGTAGAGTCACCACCCCTACTCTTCCCCTTACTCCCTTTATCTACTATTACACCAACTCCTTACTACCCCTACTGTTCCCCTTACCTACCACTAGGGGAGGAGTAGGGGTAATAGTAGTGGTATGGTAACAGCCATCAAGTGCAATGATTATCTGAACCATGTAGATGTAGGAGACCTTGTACACAATAGGGATCTTATGGTCCACACCTCTGTGTACTATGGTCCACACCCCTGTGTACTATGGTCCACACCCCTGTGTACTATGGTCCACACCCCTGTGTACTATGGTCCACACCCCTGAGTACTACGGTCCACACCCCTGTGTACTATGGTCCACACCCCTGTGTACTATGGTCCACACCCCTGTGTACTATGGTCCACACCCCTGTGTACTATGGAGGAGGAGAGGGTGAGGGGAGAGGAGAAGTCCACCCAGGCCTTGGAGAGGGCATATGGGGGTCGACCAATCCCCCTCCCCCACCCCACCCCTGTGTACTATGATCCACACCCCTGTGTACTATGGTCCACACCCCTGTGTACTATGGTCCACACCCCTGAGTACTACGGTCCACACCCCTGTGTACTATGGTCCACACCCCTGTGTACTATGGTCCACACCCCTGAGTACTACGGTCCACACCCCTGTGTACTATGGTCCACACCCCTGTGTACTATGGTCCACACCCCTGTGTACTATGGTCCACACCCCTGTGTACTATGGTCCACACCCCTGTGTACTATGGTCCACACCCCTGTGTACTATGGAGGAGGAGAGGGTGAGGGGAGAGGAGAAGTCCACCCAGGCCTTGGAGAGGGCATATGGGGGTCGACCATCCCCCTCCCCCACCTCACCCCTGTGTACTATGATCCACACCCCTGTGTACTATGGTCCACACCACTGTGTACTATGGTCCACACCCCTGTGTACTATGGTCCACACCCCTGTGTACTATGGTCCACACCCCTGAGTACTACGGTCCACACCCCTGTGTACTATGGTCCACACCCCTGTGTACTATGGTCCACACCCCTGTGTACTATGGTCCACACCCCTGTGTACTATGGAGGAGGAGAGGGTGAGGGGAGAGGAGAAGTCCACCCAGGCCTTGGAGAGGGCATATGGGGGTCAACCAATCCCCCTCCCCCACCCCACCCCTGTGTACTATGGTCCACACCTCTGTGTACTATGGTCCACACACCTGTGGACCATAGTACTCAGTAATAAAAAACAGTTCTTTTCAGAACTGCTACATTACAAAAGACTGACTACATATATGCCAATCTTGCTAGTACATGTATATGGTGTGTGTTTGTGTGTGTGTGTGTGTGTGTGTGTGTGTATGTGTGTTGTGTGTGTGTGTGTGTGTGTGTGTGTGTGTGCAGGAAATCAGGTGGCTACGACACTATGCATGGTCCACATAAACAAGGTGCACGTTGAGGACAACCATTCATTGGCTCCTCTGATATGTGGCCACATCTCCTACTAATAAGCATTTATGGTAGCCTAGTTGCACTACTAGAGTACTGGTATGTGCTATCATTACCTGGCACGAGTAATGTCAGTCTCTACATGTATGTCCTTGAAATGTAATATGGCACTTCATCTTAGTGGCAAACAACAACCTTTGAACAGCATTTTGACGTACTAGTATTATATAAACATTATTGCCGTGGCTTTGTCAATGGTCGCGTGACTTATTTTTTTTATTTTTTACTAGCGGTACGTACGCTTAAACTTACCATAAAGACAGCTCATAGCCCTGGGCTGCTACGAGATCATTCATCATTGCTACGGAGCGTACGTGAACCTGTAGTAACATAGTTCCAACGCGAAGCCAAGCCTGCGAAGGTATACGGTAATCCGACGGTCCTCCATATCCTTTGAGGACATATACATGTAACCCTACCCCTTACAATGTTATGTGTCTCTAATGCAATGTTATGTGTTTATCGAAGACCCCCCTGAGGCTCTCTCGTCGCACACCCAAAGGGGACTAGCTGTGTATCACGTGATACGGGGAAAAACCTTTTTCCAGGTAAGCTCCTTTTATACCCTCAACAAAAGAATCCTCCGGCGCTGCGCGTGCGTCAACGAATGACGCATTGCGCTGTATTTACACGCGCACTCGATCTTTAAGTGCACATGATAAGGCATCCTATGAATGTGTTACACGATAGTACAATAGTACAATAACAACAAGCAGCAGACGGGAGTATTATCATCGCTTCAACATTTAAGGTAAACTGGTGGAAAGAGAAAAATAATGTTCATTGGTGCATATGCATGTCAAAATAGGCACTCCAAATAGGTTTTGTCATTTAGCACAACCTGAGAATTCACAGTAAAAAAAAAAGGGTCAGAATCAATTCTTGAATTCCAATTAATTTGACCCTTACTTTTTTACATACCTGGTACAAAATGCTCATCAATCACACACACACACACACACACACACACACACACACACACACACACACACACAATTCAACCACTTAATACAAAGAACAAAAGCAAGCAATGTGTCAATGCAAATATATCTAGTTATGCTTCAGATAACAATTAGAATTAAAACCGTCATGATCTAAGAGACTAGAATCCAGAGAAGTAGGGAGGGGCTACTAAGGACCACTGGGGAGGGGCTACTAAGAACCATTGGGGAGGGGCTACTAAGGACCAGTGGAGAGGGGCTACTAAGGACCAGTGGAGAGGGGCTACTAAGGACCAGTGGGGAGGGGCTACTAAGGACCAGTGGGGAGGGGCTACTAAGGACCAGTGGGGAGGGGCTACTAAGAACCATTGGGGAGGGCTACTAAGGACCACTGGGGAGGGGCTACTAAAAACTATTGGGGAGGGGCTACTAAGGACCAGTAGGGAGGGGCTACTAAGGACCAGTGGGGAGGGGCTACTAAGGACCAGTGGGGTGGGGCTACTAAGGACCAGTGGGGTGGGGCTACTAAGGACCAGTGGGGAGGGGCTACTAAGGACCAGTGGGGAGGGGCTACTAAGGACCAATGGGGATTCTAAATCATAATGGTTTCAGTATCCAATGTGACAAATCAGATTGCAAGGTGTAATAGCGATGAGGGTCGCCCTTATGTGTGAGTGGGGATGTATTATGAGAATAAGGGTGTGAGTGTTGTGTGTGAGTGGGGATGTATTATGAGAATAGGGGCTTGAGTGTTGTGTGTAAATGGGGATGTAATATGAGAATAGGGGTGTGAGTTTTGTGTGTGTGTTGTGTGTGAGTATGGGTATTGTGTGCGAGTGTGGGTGTTGTGTGCAAGTGTGGGTGTTGTGTGCAAGTGTGGGTGTTGTGTGCAAGTGTGGGTGTTGTGTGCAAGTGTGGGTGTTGTGTGCAAGTGTGGGTGTTGTGTGCAAGTGTGGGTGTTGTGTGCAAGTGTGGGTGTTGTGTGCAAGTGTGGGTGTTGTGTGCAAGTGTGGGTGTTGTGTGCAAGTGTGGGTGTTGTGTGCAAGTGTGGGTGTTGTGTGCAAGTGTGGGTGTTGTGTGCAAGTGTGGGTGTTGTGTGCAAGTGTGGGTGTTGTGTGCAAGTGTGGGTGTTGTGTGCAAGTGTGGGTGTTGTGTGCGTGTGGTGTTGTGTGCGAGTGTGGGTGTTGTGTGCGAGTGTGGGTGTTGTGTGCGAGTGTGGGTGTTGTGTGCGAGTGTGGGTGTTGTATGCGAGTGTGGGTGTTGTGTGCGAGTGTGGGTGTTGTGTGCGAGTGTGGGTGTTGTGTGCGAGTGTGGGTGTTGTGTGCGAGTGTGGGTGTTGTGTGCGAGTGTGGGTGTTGTGTGCAAGTGTGGGTGTTGTGTGCAAGTGTGGGTGTTGTGCGAGTGGAGTGTTGTGTGCGAGTGGGGGTGCAAAACACTCACTTCAGAACTTGGTTCAGTGTGTGGCAGCCATTCCTTCCACTCCTTCCACACTTGCACTTGCAGAGCCTGGTGATGAGGCATCATAAAAATGTCATGATAGTTATAAATAAAATGGATTCTATCACATGTACTGTTGAAACAAAGCTGTGCAAGGTCATTGTGTTATACAATCTGGTTATCACTTCCACACACAAGCACAGCCACAGTACTCCCACCTAATTGCTCCTAGTTTCATAATTCTTGCACTGGTACTTCCAAAACACACACTATGTATCACAGGTAACAAGGAAGAACATGCCCATTGCATGTAGGCAAAATGAAAGGCACAACAAAGTGTAGATACAATAGGATATTACATGACAGTAAGGGTCTCCCAGTATAGACTTTATGTGAAATGGTGGGCTACATATAGAGCACGCATAAATCTACCACTTTGCTATTTTATATAGAAAACACACACGTTACACACCCGGCGCCCTCGTAACAATGGAAGGAAAGATTATTGTAAAAAGTAAGCGGAGCTTGCAACCACGGGCGAAAATGGCTTTCTTAGTTTCTAACGGAATATGCCTAGTTGCTGGGTAAACCATCAAAGAAACAGGTATGTGTATTGCAGTTGTGTTGTTAAAGTGCCACTTCGATCACCCGCTTAAACACACGCAAGTAATCACCTTATTTTGTCGAAGTAAGTGATTTCATTCCCATGTTCGGGTAGTAGTCGTTCCAAAGTTTCTGTAGTCTGTACAGTAGATCCTGAATAAGGCTGTCTGGTATGGCTACCCCCGGTAGTATGCAGATCGCTTCGTAGAGATGAACATACGTTCGGAGTCCGTGGAACCAGCTGCGCATGCAGAGCAGAGTTAGTTGTTATTTTCCTTTATGAAGCTTACTCAATCGGTATAAAGGTTCACCTGGCCTCGAGCGCAGACTTTAACTAGGTATAATTTTGTCACAGGATTCTAGCGCGCGCTTCGCTAATATTATGTTTCCAAGGCGCTACGCGGCGTGCGCGTAAAATGAATGTACCCAGCCTTAATTTAGTTGAGCTATCTTATATATATGCGCACTCTTCATATCGCAGCCAATTTATATACGGATATAGTAAGTTAGAGAGGTAACTTTAGGCTGAAAACACCAAACACAGACAAATTCTCAAGACGTTTGGTATGCCGTATCTAGTCTCGTACCCAGACCCACACTCGCAGTAGCGGATGGATTACATCACCGCTACGCGTATTATACTGTAAGCGATAATGCTTACGTACGTTTGGGTCTGGGTACGAGACTATGCCGTATCGCGGTCAACTATGTAGCGACTTCACTTTAGTATAGGCTGAGAACGAGACTAACAGCAATACATGTAGTCTCTAGATGCGCATGCGTGCATTATTTTTGCTGTGTAGTTTTGTCTGGGCGTGTAGAATTAAGTTTAGACGTGATAATAAACCTCCTCGACACGCCACAACAGCCAGAAACACCATTCAGATGCAGCCATAACTTTTAATTTTAATCACATAATAAACGGTTTTTGCTTTGCTATGAATAATGCGGCTTCAGATGCTTTGTTCGGTCACATAGCCTAGATGGAACACCACAGAGACCAGTTCCAGAAACGTTGCAGTCTATAGAAGCCTTTTGGTGGCTACAGGGAAGAATAAGAGGGCATTCTATCATTGTTCAGAGTTACCATTGGAAGTGCCATTCGGTACGTGCTGATTCACAATAGGACTGTACTTGTGAGGTGTACGAACAGTACTTTGACAGTGTAGTTATCTGTGTAAACAGAATTATTAAGGAGAACCAACAGAATGGCATTGCCGGGTGTGGGAGAATGGGAGTGAGGAGGGAGAAGGTGAGTGAGGGAGGGGAAGAGAGGAAGAGGGGAGGGAGGGAGGAGAGGGCAGGGAGGGAGGAGAGGGCAGGGAGGGAGGAGAGGGCAGGGAGGGAGGAGAGGGCAGGGAGGGAGGAGAGGGCAGGGAGGGAGGAGAGGGCAGGGAGGGAGGAGAGGGCAGGGAGGGAGGAGAGGGCAGGGAGGGAGGAGAGGGCAGGGAGGGAGGAGAGGGCAGGGAAGGAGGAGAGGGCAGGGAGGGAGGAGAGGGCAGGGAGGGAGGAGAGAAGAGTGCAGGGAGTACAGGGTAGTAGAAGAGAATTGCTAATACCCATTTTAAGTTGAAATTGTCCATAGTCCATTTCCACTTAGAACAGGAGGACCAATGGATTGGGGTCAGAATAGTAAAACCTTCCTTCGGTACTCTCATGGCGAGCGCTATAGCTAACAGACGGTACAGAGTTGTGCCTTGTAATTCACATATAGGATAGAAAAATGGTATGTCTACGCTAAAATGGCGGGACTACAAGTGCAGTCCTTATATAATGAAAATTTAATTAAAATAAAATTGGTGATGTAGGATTTGTATACATAGCAATTGAGTAAAAAGGAAGGAAACAAGGAATTATGAATATTATGCATTCATTAAATTATAAATATTACATACCTACATTATTTAGCAAATCTACCTGCCTGAAAGTCTGCTAAATGTAGGTCTGTAATATTTACGTGCACGTTTTCGCGCTCGATTCCCGCCAATGATATGAGCAAATCGCGTCCCACTCAATGTATGGGGAGGCGGTGGTTATATCATTGGCACGAATAGAGCGGGAAAAAGTGCACGTCATTTGCTCAACTGTATCTCCATAACGGATGACATAAAAATTAACGAACTGAACAATCCAATAGCTAAGGGACCTCATTATGTAAAAACCGAATTTGGAGCGATTTGAGTATTCCTGCCGAAAGTTAGGGCGAGTTTGAACCCCTTGGGGTATCGGATGTCGCTATACTGGCATGGAGCATGTTCAAGACCCCAAAATGTACTTTACCATAGATAAATGGTGTGGTATGAAGTGTCAAAAATAGGAAGTTGATAGCTTTAACCGTTCGAAAGTTATAGCAATTCAAACGCAATGCCATATTATTTTACAACATTTTTCAGTTTAATAATATGCGCTAGGTCCCTTTTCTCGTGAACGATCCCATGTATTAGTTATTTAGTGTATCATTTGTATTTAAATACATGTACACGTAATATAATAATTACAATAACCTCCATTCAATAATAATGCTTTGATATTATCGTTTGACGCTTTTAGTTTTTAAATAGTGAAGTTGTTTTATACCTTCTCGTGACGAAACTGAAGAAGAGCTAGAGCCAAACGCGACGGCGAAATACCTTAAAATTCGAGACGACATTTTGCATTGCATCTAAAGGTATGTCGTATGTAGCTGCCTACATTTACGTATATACTCTTGGGTAAATGTGCACGTAGCTACTATGCTCGATGTAGAGAGTTACGTTATTGATCGAGTGATTTGATGCATGATACACATGTATTCATGACAGGTAGCTTATACGTGCACATTTACCCATCACGAGTTCGTTCTGATTTGCCTCCTCGTACGATTACATAAACCATCCAATGGTTAGACGTCAGATGTCATGTCTGTATATGTGTTGTATGTTGTATGTGCTTGGTTTACTGGTTTACTGTGAAACTGTTATATGGGTTTATGCTTGGTTTACTGTGAAACTGTTGTATGGTTTTATGCTTTGTTTACTGTGGAAACGTAGCATGTTGTACGTGCACTCGGTTTAATGTGGAAATGCTGTATCAACTTCTATAGGCGTATGGTCGATTTACTGTGGAAATGTTGTATATATTGTATGTGCTCAGTTTACTGTGAAATGTTGTATCAACTTGTATGGGCTTATGCTCGGTTTACTGTGAAACTGTTGTATGGGCTTATGCTTGGTTTACTGGGGAAATGTTGCATGTTGTACGTGCGCTCGGTTTAATGTTGAAATGCTGTATCAACTTCTATAGGCTTATGGTCGATTTACTGTGGAAATGTTGTATATGTTGTATGTGCTCGGTTTACTGTGAAATGTTGTATCAACTTGTATGGGCTTATGCTCGGTTTACTGTGGACATGTATGGGCTTATGCTCGTTGTTTGGTAAGTAATGTTCCTAGGGCACAAGTAAATACCAGTTTTCACAATAATATATACGCCTATTTGACGCTCTGAACTACATAAAAGTCTAAGCCCATACCTTTCTATAGTAAATGAGCACCAATATGGCGGACTAGCTAATAGAGAACAATCACGCGATGCGTGTCAGACACGGCGAAAAATATCCTGGGGTTGATTAGTTTTGGAACAAAATTCACGGTTGACTTTCTTACCCTCAACTATGATTGATTTAGTCGTTATCAACCTGGATCTTTTCAAAAACCCGCGTTGACGCTGGCTGGAAATTCGATATTTTTCCTGTCTCTGCACATTATTTAACTGTGGGGGGTGGGAGGGGGTGGGGGGGGGGGGGGGGGGGCAATACGGAAACCTCCATGGATATGCTCATAATGTGCGGCTAATACTTTATACACGAAAGAACGCAACTCTTTTACAGCACTTTAACTTAGGATTGAAATTAATTAACTGCTTGATTTCTTTAACCTATGTTGTATAAGTTAGGCAAATACTAACAATCCAATTTATTGTAAGCGGTTAAGTAATTATATCAATGCCCTCATAAATCAAAATATTCAAAGCCCTCTATTATCAACGTTATTCAAGATTGCGGTTAGAGATAATTAATTTTAATAACTATTAATAAGTAACACAAGATCTGAGCATGCAGTGGAACAGCACTGATTTCAAGTTACTGAGTTCAATAGTGAATTATTAACATTTAAAACCGTAATTATCCTTTAAAGTTATTAAGATCGAAGTTGTTATGGGGTAACTAATTTTAATAACCATCACTAATTACTCCATGATTAAATGAAGTAAAGAACACAATTTGATTGTGCATTACATCATGAGTTACTATAACTCAAAGTTAATTACAATTGTAGTGGTCCTTTAGCATTTTCAAGTTAGATTTGTTGTTTTGAACTAGTAAAATGCAATTAATTTTCATACTTTTTCAAATTTTTCACAGCTATTCTTTAGATTATAAATCTTGTAATTATTTAAAAGTTGTCGTACATTTCTGTATCAAATTTATTAATTGCAAGGTATTTGTATTTATCTATTCAACTATAAAAGATAATTGAAATTTAATAATGCATTTGGTATTTGCCTAACCATGGTTATTGTGTATTCATAATTGATTTAAATTGATAATCCTATAAAAAAATTATGTTCATTCAAATACGTTGCATTCTTTCGTAAAGACCCTGTACAATTAGTGCATTAATCTGATTAATGTGTGAATAAAAAGCTAATTATAAGCCCCTTTTGAATTATATTGGTAGCAACGGTTATGTTTGTGTGCTGTGTGTGTATATATAATTATAATTATAATTATAAATAATATTATATATATGTGTGTGTGTGTGTGTGCATGCCGGTGTTTCCATGTGTGTGAATGTGTTTAAATGTAAATACAGTATGTGTGTGTGTGTGTGTGTGTGTGTGTGTGTGTGTGTGTGTGTGTGTGTGTGTGTGTGTGTGTGTGTGTGTGTGTGTGTGTGTGTGTGTGTGTGTGTGTGTGTGTGTGTGTGTGTGTGTGTGTGTGTGTGTGTATGTGTTTGTGTGTGTACTGTCATGCAAAAATTGTGCCGGGCGTAAACCACAGTTGTACCGAATGGTACAATTTTGGTTGCCAAAAGTGTGACGATCTGGCCTTAAATCTGTCCGGATAGCATAAGCTAAATATTTTACGTCAGACACAGTGTTTTATATATGTGCACGTGTTATAGGTTTGTCATTGTTTGATATGCATGGCATGTTATATAACTCATGATCATTTTGCCTGAATAAAAACGTATACGGACCGGGTATTAGCAATTCAAATAGAGATATTACTACATGCAGTGTATACATGCATGTATATACGGTTTTTAGAGACTGTGAGCATTTGAAAACAGGCATGCAAAGTCCATCTATATACCAGGTCTGGGCTAGAGAGGTGTGATATATTTGCAGTCTCCAGTGTAATATGTTACGGACTCATACTTTGTAAATCTGCCTGGACATATATAGCCGTTGAAATTTTCACCACCTCCGGCCCTATGTAGACAACAGTTTTCCTGCCCAGTTGAAGGAGGCTTTCTATTCGGTTAAAATGTGCATAATGTAATAAATAAAACATACTATGAAGCGTTAATTAATTAACGATCGAGTGTACAAAGTTTCGCTTGAGCTCACTGGGTATGGTTTGAAAGATGAATTCAACCTTACTCATAATTATGAACTGAGCATTATATGAGACCTGCATTTGCCAATATAATGGCAGTGTAATGGGTTTTGTTTCAGACAACTTGCTCTTAACTTCTTACATGCTTGTCATTTTTTAAAAGCCGATCTTCTATGTTCAAAGTTATATTATGCATGAGTCACACTAAATGGATTTAAAAATAAGTAGGATCGATATCTCATCATTAGAGCCCATGTATAGATGAGCCTTTAAAATTATCACATGCATCCTTAACGCTTGAATCATTGAATTGCTACAAAAAAGAATATGATGCATCGTCCTCTACTTGCCGGACGGAAATCGAAGAGCTTAGGGGGGGGGGGGGGGGGTGTCGCGGCTGGTCCTACTAAAAGGGGTTGGGGCTGACCATTTTTGGCTGCCAAATTAATCCGCTCAGACTGAAATGGGTTGCTAAAAGTGGTCCGCCCAGACCTATTTACCGCCCTTCTGCAACTCGCGTCCTATATTGTACGTCATATGGTATATTATCCATTTTTGCGTCCTACGTAACCTTCGGATGTTGAAATCATTCATGTCACACGCAATTATCTTCATAGTTCAGTGAGATTGTTGCTATAACGTCTAAGCAAGTGCAGAATATATCACTCTACCACATCCATTGACTTAATTTGTTCACATCAGCTCCTGCCTTCACAAAGATCTCCACCACAGCTGTTTGGCCATTTTGAGCTGCTGCATACGGTTTTGGCTGTAACATCAGAAGGTATCATCAATAAACCGTCTTTTACAACAAACAATAATTTTTAAAACGTATATCATGCAGGCTGATATCATGACAGATCAATACAGTTCATGTCATACCAGCTGTGACATCATGCAGGGACAATGACAATCACATCATCATTACCTCATTGTACATATACATGCAACAATTCAAGCTGCATGTGCCTCAAATAGAGTCCCATATTTGATATATGTGTACATGTACAAGTAAACATAAATTTGCTATGAATATAACATGATGTCATCGGATGACATCATCGTACAATGTAAATGTACATGTACATGTACAAGCAAATACTATTATATTAACATGTCTCAATTTCAGACTTGAACTGTTTGCATGGCAGTGTGTGGTTTATTATTGATGCTGTGCACTCCATTTGGAACTGCAATCCCACTGAGCTCATTCTACTCGTATGGATCTGCAGTTGGCGATGCCGAATTGCCTCTCAGCGATGATGGATCGTCCAGTGCAATACCGCTACCAACACCACCATTTTTGTTTTTTGGAATTCCATACACAAATATATTCGTAAGTTTTTGCATGATCGGAGCGACAGTAAATCATTGTGTTTATACATATTGTTTTGATGCATGGGAGTACCAGGCCCTAGGGCCTGGTGTCCATTGGCAAGGTCCTGCTTTATAAATATTTCATGGCGTGTTCTTGGAATATGTACACCAATCTCACTGAAAATAGTGTCACTCTCTATAGCCTATAGTGCTCTTTCTCCTGCATGTTGGAGTTCGCTTTACTAATACACAGACTTATGCTCAGTTTTTGATACTTTTTGATATGATGGCACAAGTAAAAATAAATCCCATCAGTCTAGGTGTGACACTTTGACACCGTGGTATGGGCATGAGGCCAAATGGGAGAAAGTCTGCCTTGCCCGTATCATGTATTGCTGGCCGCGGCATCACTGTCTGCCAGTAGTGCTGCAGTGGCACTTGATTCACAAAATGACACGGGGGTGAGAGGAGAAGTCACTGCTATATCAAAAGCAGCAGGGATCACACCTATCCAATTGTTCACTAAAGCATTGGCGGGACGAGACCTAGAAAGGTCAGGGGTACGTGCACTACCTGCTTCAATCTTCACTCCAAGGTTTGCCTTACGGCAAAAATCTACAAACAAATCAAGCAGCTGGTTATGCCAGAGTGCCATGTCACCACCCCATCTGCAAGACAATGCATGGTGCCCTAGGGGGTCCAAAGCTATTTCAGGACACAGCAGACAGCAGGAAGCTCTTGTGGTTTCTAAACCAAGCCACCATGATTTAGCTGTGCAGAATTCGCAAGGATAAAATACAGGCCAGGCTCACCCGAAGGAAGGACTGAAACCCATGAAGTGGCCAAGGAAGTAGAGGCAGAGAGGAGGAGAGCTTTGTTTGCAGGGGATGCTGAGTCGTACAAACTACTATAAGACAAACTATCCAGCTTGTGGGAGAGAGATCTCTGTGATCATGGAGGAGACTCGATGGCAGATTCTGGAGAGATGGCATCTGAGGTGGAGACAAAGCTGTTCTATGTATTGACTGCATGAATTAGATAATGGTTATCTGCAGTGGCGCCGGCAAAGCCAGATGAACAAAATGATGCAATAAAGGCAGCACTCGAATGTTGAAAGATTAAGCGAAGGCCAAAACCTCCAAACCTTAGGTTCAGTTGAGACTGGCACCAGGCAGCCTCAGAGAGATCTACAGATAAGCACTTTGAGAAGTGGCTCCTTACATACAAGTCAAGCTAGTATCTTCAAAGAATCCATAGCAACACTTGGAGGGGGGGGGGGGGGGGGGGGGTTGATCTGGCTAGATGCACCATCTTACAATAGCCACTGCAAGACACAGCAAATAAAAAGGCCGCCTGTGGGTCAATGTCTGAGACATCTTCTAGTAACTACATAAATTTGACACACTTCCAGAACAGATGTAACCACCACGAATATCAAGGTGTGTTACATGTACATGTGAAGCTTTCATGACAGGAGTGAACATATTCTGTATATATCACTATGGCTGAAGAGTTCACATTTCAATAAAATATACCCAGTGATGGACCAAGATCTTCAATTATGGAGAGGGCATGAAGAACAGCTTGTTTGGGGCCAGCAAGCACCCCATCATCCAAGTACCTGGCCTGGAGGATGAGATGAAGGCATTCATCATCTGCATCGATAGTGGCAATGATCTTGTGCAAAACCAAAGCAAAAAACAAAGGGCCTAATGGATCTCCCTGCTGCACACCAGCCTCTGAAGTGAGGTATCCTCAGGGGTGCCACAGATAAGGACGTGAACCATAAAACTAACTTACCCATGGAAGGAGTTCTGCGAAAAAGGTAGAACATTCAGATAGAAGTGCCTGCCTGGAAACAAGGTTGAAAACATTCCCCATATCTACTTCCAGCACGACAAAATCCTCATCACCCCAGTGTTCCTCAATGCACTTTCAAAAACCATGTACCACCTTTTGTGAGCTGTGTGAACAGGCTACACCAAACTGAAGGGGCTAAAAATACTGGATACTTTATCTTTCACTAACAAGTGCAAGCACTTTCCTGTTAGCCTTCTGAGAGTTTCTCCTACAGCAATAGGGCTGATTTCAGGTGGAGAGCCACATCTAAAATTATTCAAAGCGGTGAGGCTTTCACCGGCTAGAAATCTGACTGACATTGAAGCTTTGCCTGCTGCAAGGAGGTTAACAATATCCCTCAGAGATGAACCAATTTGAATTGCTAGTGCAGCATCAATTAGGTCGAGGCCTGAGAAGCCAGCAGCAGTACCCTTCGGGAAGGAGTAAAGGATGGGTAGGAGGTAGAAATTAGGGCCTATAGGGAGAGTGGAGTGCAAGGACCATCTGGAGGAGTGAATGGAGGAGAGCTAGGGTGTTTTGATTTGAGTAGTTCCCAGGTAGCATTATTGATTCTGCAAGCTAGCTGAGGAAATAAATAAATTTATAAGTTTTCTTGCATCTGCTGTGATGGGGCATTATGAGCATTGGACACCATGAGGTTCCAAAGAGTACTGAACTCATTCCTTGTCCATAGATCACACAAGACTTTGATTAGGGTGTGCTTCAAGTAGAGGCCTTTAATTTTTAGGGAGAGAAAGAACACATTGACCAGGAGGGAATGATTTACTTTTTAAAAATTTAAATTGCATAGCAATTTTGCTATGCAAAATTGAAATTGATTTGCAAAAATAAAGTTACATGGACATACACAAGTACATGTACACTATTATACATGTATAAACATACAACTAGACTACACACAATGTAGATAAAATGCTATCCTATTATGTTATGTACTTGAACCAAATATATATGTGCTTATTGTGCTATTTCTGTGATCAATACAGGTGAACAACAATGGTGACTTGACTTTTAATGCAGCTTATAGTAACTACACTCCATTGCCATTTCCCATACAAGGCAATCCTATGATAGCTCCATTTTTTGCTGATGTTGACACAAGAGGCACAGGCAAAGTGTGGTACAGAACTACAAATGATTCTGCCCTTCTGGCAATAGTAGTGAAAGACATCCAATCCAGCTTAGAGGGATCAGACTTTACTCCATTGTGGTTATTTATTGCAACATGGGACCATGTGGGCTACTATAAAAACCATACAGATAAGGTATGTACAAGCACATTGCATACTTAGTATGCATACATGGGACCACATTGGCTACTATAACTCTGTATGTATGCAGTGGCACATTGGATGCATACCATAATTTTAATACATTAATAAATATACACAGAGCTTAATACAAAACATCCCAACATAAAAAAATTCCCCTGCACATACATTCATCACTTTCACTTCCATAGTCTCTTTAAGCGTTCATTAATTTTTTTTGGACATGTAAAGTACCCAAATGTGCACCAGTGCATGAAAATCAGTGACAACCATACATAATTCAATCTATCTCCTTGCACCCAGACTAACACCTTTCAGTGCATCCTGTCAACAGACAATGTTCGATCATTTGTAATATTCCAGTATGCTGATGGCTTGATGCAGTGGACAACTGGTGATGCTTCAGGAGGGTCTGGAGGTCTTGGGGGAACACCAGCACAGGTTGGGTTTAATGCTGGAGACAGTCTGAACTACGCAAATATTCAAGGATCAAGAACACCTGCTATAATTAACATCACCAGTACAAGCAATGTTTTGGTACCTGGTCAGTGGATTTTGTCAGTACAAAATGCAGTCATAACAACAACAGGTAGGGCTCAATCATTGCTTCAAAGGCATTACTAATAAGATTATTATGTTATTTCCTGCTTTACAGTTACATCTTCACCTTTGAACTTTACACTATCTCCTGTCCCTCACTCACCATATCAACTCTCTGCCATGTGGTTTGCACCTTCTGTGAAATATGGAAATATCACTGCATACACTGTGTACTGTAATACATCTGCTACACAAGCACATCCTGAACAGGTGATTGGACCAAATATACCAACCATCAGATCTGTATTCAATGGGACAACACTGAGTACTATACTCACTGGCCTCATCCCATACACACAATATCAATGTTATGTGACTGCTAACACATCTGTTGGTGAAGGAGCACCATCGCAAGTAGTCAACAGTACAACAAGCGAAACAGGTAACAGTATCAGAGTCATGTGTTACAGCACTTCACTATAAACAAAATTTTGGTAACCTAGTGGACTGATAAAATGTATCTGCATCAAAACAAAGATGGTTAATTACTTTTTGATTTAAATGCAAGATTAGTATGTTTTTGTCTTTTGTAACTAGGCTATATATCCCTTTAGATTGCACACAATATCAGCAGAATGCATAGTTGCATGCACAAGTAAAAAAAAAAAAACATCCTCAGCCTACCTCATCCACTGTTACACACATTATTTAAGAGTCCACTTTTTTTCACATCATGCAAATGATCTCACCATTCCATGAATCCTGCATGTCAACGTTTATCTGTCACAACCCTTTCACCAGTTGATACATCCTCTACTAGACATTTCCAACTGGTTATGAGATTCTTATTCTTACACACTTCCAACTGTTATGAGATTCTTATTCTTACACCTGGTACCTATTTCCCTGCAGTCCCATCTGCTCCATTGAACATTTTTGTGGCTTCTGTTCCTGGCTCACCAAACCAACTCTTGGCTAGTTGGGCCCCACCCATTCCAAAGAATGGCATCGTCACTGCATACACTGTGTACTGCAACACTTCTGCTACACAAGCATATCCTGAACAGGTGATTGGACCAAATATACCAACCATCAGATCTGTAGTCAATGGGACAACACTGACAACTATATTCAACACTGGTCTTATCCCATACACACAATATGAGTGTTATGTGACTGCCAACACATCTGTCGGTGAGGGATTGCCTTCATTGATAGTGACAAACAGAACAAATAAATCAGGTAAGCAGCTGAAGTATCATTGAACATTACTGCATCCCTCTCACCTATAGTCGAATTGCTTATACTGTATTATACCATTGAAAATACTAGTGTTGATACTCCTTTCTGTTCCTTTTCCACAAGTGACAGCATAAATTGTCGCAAAAGAATAATAATAAAGATGTCTGGTTTGGTAATGCTTGAAATTGCTTCAATAATGAACAGTTTTGAAGTAAAATGTATACCTGACTCTAGCTATAGCTGGTTGGCCTGGGATGTGAGAGTGACTCATATGTGCAGCATATTTGATTAACATTGGCTGATTTAGTAGTCTTTCTAATAAGATACAGCCTGCATTTCAGCATACATAGTTGTGTATTGACTATACCTCAACACAAGCCAAGCACGTCAAGAGATCCCACACTTTGATTAGGGTATCAACTTACAAACCGGCACCATTTGTGTGTTATGCTTATTTTGTACATTTAATAGCATGTCTGGAGAACAGAATAAGGTCTGATGTCATGCTTATGAATTCATTATTAATTGCTCCATTCTTCACAAGCACAAAAATGCCATGTGGGCTAAAATAAGCTACAAAATTTAATTTCTTATCAGGTACATGTAACATAGCATAGTAAGGTGTAATAAATAGCTTTACAAATCAACTGTTGTGCATGGGTTTGCCCCTACTTTGGCATTTGTTTACACATGCTGTTTCATTTTCTTCCGATTTCTTATGCTTCTGTGTTTAACTACGCAACTACTAATTTTTCACTCTCCACACTACATGTATGTTTTAAGATTCATGCATAAGGCACATGCTTGCAAATACTTGATTTTGTAGGACATTACTTAGATGTATAGGACTTTTCTGTTTTCCTCATCAGTCATTCAACCCTTGTCCTACTTTAAAAACCACCAACCAAATCCTATATACCACCTCCTTACTCAAAGAGAATGTTTTTATTATATTATTGTCAGTAGGGGTACATGATTTCCAAAATTTGTAGCATCTTTTTTAGTGCTGTATTTTTCTCATGTGGTTGTAACTATTTAAGATATCCCATCTGAGTATGTGTCAGCCCTGAAATAAATGTGCCAAACACTAAAGAAGCGTCATTGTTTGCCTGAAACTTGCCATTGCTCGTCCATTCGACATCGAATTTTGCATCAAAGGCACCGGTGACCGTCATCCTTAAAAAAAAACCTAACTAATTCTATGTGCATTTATAAACCTTCATAGAAGCTCAATCCAGATAAAAAAGTAGTGCATGTGTCGATTGGTCAGATGCAACAGTCAATAAAAAACCGGATGCCTATATTTTAAGTTTTGAAATGAAGCATCTTTATACTGATTTGTTATTTTGGATTTAGGATGGTGCATCAGTTTAAATTATTAAAGATCTGGCACATATGAACTCGGTACCGTTTTTAATGATGACTTTTAAGGTGTTTTTGAAAACGTTATATTTCCACAATCATACATCCGTTTCTTGCCAAATTCGAGAAACTTATTGCCCCATCCCTTACATACATATAGTACGATAATGATGTTAAGATTCACTCTGCTGGCTGTATCCGAGGTCTGATAGGTTCCGGAGGTAAAACTTAATGTATCATATATACGTGCCACACCTCATTTTCTACGTGACATAAAACATTTATTGCTTATTATAAATGGACACGATTCCACGTAAAAGAAATGTGTATTTGTCAGTGTTTAGGTAGAAAAGACGCTTCATAAAATAAAGGCTGACATTGCCAAGTTCGGGACCTTCGGGTAAAGCTTAATTTAATGAAAACAAAATGGCAGACAATAAAATCACTAATTATTCCCGCTCCATCGTCGTCTGATTCTGTGCCATCTTCATTAAGTTCAGAACCCTCATCAAAGCTTTCTTCTGATTCGCTTTCTGAACTCTCCAAGTCTTCCGTGTTTACTCCGCGTGACGTCACGTAGAAATGGGGTGTGGCACATATATACAAAATGGTTCACAAGTTTTAACGAGTTAAGGTTAATGTGGGAGGGACCACGCATGCGCCGTTGAGTTGTCATCCTTGAGCAGCACGCGGGAGGGTAGTTTGCCGTGCCTGCCAGCCTCGATTTTTGTTTAACTTTTTGAAGTTATTAATAAAGCTCATATGGGATGGTTGCCTTATGTCATACCATGTATCCCGACTACACATTAACACTAAGCCCCGCCTGAACCATCGCTATAGTCTAAATCAGTTAGACACTGTCACCTTCGGGATCCACGTGATTTATAGCCCCCCCCCCCCCCCCTTAGAACACGCCCCTTTTTATTTTGTACCTCGCCCCTTCAGGCTCCCGGCCGAAGTGCCTCGATCTTCGTACTTGTGAAAACGAGTCAACGCGTGACGTACGATAAGAAGTCCCAATTAATGACGATGAGATATTCATAGCTGAACCACAACGTACAAAGCGGTGGATCCAATCACTAGCGCGAATCACGAATAATAACGAATTGCTGTCAACATCAATGAGAATGTAGAGTACCTTGAAGACACAGACCTGCTAAAATTTAGGTGTGATGCTGGGGACACTGTTTTAGCTGATCATGGGCAGCCGGAGGGGGCGCTCAGGGGGCCTTAGCCCCCCCCCCCCCCCCCCCCCTCCTACCCAGGCTATGGCGCCCCCTTCCTCCCACCTCCAATCCCTAATCCACAACATGCGGAGCATGCATAATTTAGCTTCTAGTTCTAGTGCTCGCTCGCCTGCATTATTAGCAACAATCCAGAGTCAACCGGTTACGCGCGCATCAGAAGTATCGTAAGCCACGCCACTTTTGGCGCCCCTCGTGTGTTTGCCCCTTCCCTCGATAGATGCTGGGGCTGCCTCTGGCCGTTTAAGCAAATGGACTAAAAATGCAACTTACCGTTCAAAGGTGTGAAAAAAAGCATCGAAACCAGGAATTCAATGCTCAAATTTTTTTCCCGGGAGCACAGCCCCCTGACCTCCTTTCTAGCCCCCCCCCCCCCCCCCTTCCCCTTTCAATATTCCTGGATCCGCCCTTGCCCTCGGTTCCAGTGCCTAACTATTATTAAAAAAAATTATTGATGCCCCTTCATTTTACAAGTACGTGAGTACGGAACGTGTTTGTTAAAGTCAACTGCTCGCGATCCGTAATACTTTGCGTTTTTGTTTAATTTAACGTTTTGCTATTCCTTACTGAATACTCTCAATATAAAACAAAATGTAGCTACTGACCAGTACATCAGTTAAACCGTGTGCATCCATCGATTCAGATTCCATCCAGCAACCTTTATTGTGCAGATGTATTGGCATATTCGCATTTCAAAAATTCCCATTGTACGCTTATAACGGATGTGTGCAAAAATCATTAAAAAAAGTAAACTGAAGCAAATTATATAAAGTCTTACTATATTATTTTAATTTGCATTCAATTTCAGGCGGCTGCAGGGGTGTGTATGACACCATGTGGGGCCTACAGTGGCCTGATACTGCTTTTAATTCAACACGTTTTCTACCCTGTCCTCAGGGAGGTGAGCTGAAGTGCCAATTAAGTTGAATAACTGATTTGGCATGCATTGAATTATCATTTGATACAGGAGGGGCCTATCGGTTCTGCTCCAGCAAAGGTGATTGGGGTCTTGCAGATGTGACACAATGTGAAAGCTCCACAATTACAAATTTAGCACAACAGGTAAATGGCATGCAAGTGCACATTGGCAATGGAAAAGTACATTTATATATTCATTTCCAAGTTTGGGAGTCTTGCAGTTGATCCCCTTCCCAGAAAAGCAATTGGGATAATTATGATTATCATAGTGTCACCATTTAAGGGTTTTGAAAATGCTCATTTGGGCAACCTAGTACATGTTCACATATCTGGAAGGTCATAGAGAAGTGAAGTGCAAAACTGAGACTTCACTTCCAATGGCAATAAACGATGGATTATTAAGTTCATTTCATTTATGTTCTCAATTTACTAGATTTTATCTGCAAATGTTGCTCAAGCTCTTGGCATAGTGAATTCACTGTTTGATGTAACAAAACCTACACACATGTCTATGTTTCCACTGGATCTAAGGCACAGTGTTGATATTATTTCTACAATTTTAACCTTGTTGAGCAAAAACCTTCAACAAGGTGGGGGCACAGGTGTGGTGAATACAGCGGTAAGCTTCTTACGTGTACCGTTCATAAGTTTTCGTTATTCTGCACTGTTAGATAATTTTGGATGTGATAAACAACCTTTTGAATGAAAGCAATCTAGCTGGGTGGCAAAGTCCTAATGCAGCAAGTCCATTTCTCCTCATGACTTGTGAGTCATATGGCCTCTACCTGGCAACCATTGCCACCAGTACCATTACATTGTCAAGATCATCCATTGGTATGTCATGAATATGTAATTGGTTACATATTGAAATGGACCAGTTGTTATTATTATTTTACTGCTAGTGCTTCAGGCATCCAGGGTACAGATCGCATCAAACCAAGCTGACATGAAGTTTCCTGATGGCAATTATGATCTATTTATTAATGCAACATTTTCAGTCAGTGACGCCAGTATCATTATTCCTGGTGCTCTTCTATTGGAAAGGGGAAATAATGGTACACATGAAACTAATATTAACATAAAGCATACAAATCTCTACCACAGCCTCATCTGTACCAGTAGTCAATATGATCATCAATAACATTGGCACTTTTCTACCACTCAACAGATCTCTGTATGTGCTGTCCTCTTAGGTTGCAAATATTAACTCCATACACACACATATACACACACATACACATATAAACACACAAATAATCATCCTCAAAACACACATGCATGAATTATTATTACTCCATGAATACATTGCTATACATACACAGCATACAGCAAGTTGATTCACTTATTCTTTCAAGCCAAGTGGCTGTTGAAGATGGTGGGTTTGGATCATTAGCTTTACAAAAACGACCTGCAATGATCACATTTAGCATAAATAGTCAAAATAATGTAAGTGTAAAGCATTATTGATGTGATAAACATAAAGATGTATGCTTTGTTCCAGCTCACCACACAGTATAAATGTTCTTTCTGGAACTTTTCAAGCTCGTATGTTATCTCATTAGTCAATTCACTGTTAAATATGGTACCTCCAGATCTTGGTCATCAGAAGGCATGCTGCCTCCATCAAGCAATGGCTCATTTGTCCAGTGCTATTCAGCCCATCTAACTAGCTTTGCAGTACTACTTGCTATAGAAACCTTTGTATGTTCTATACTAAAGGTATTGTTGTATGATCATGTTGATGTATGTCACAGCCTGACAGTGAAGTGCTGACATACATCTCCTACATTGGGTGTAGTATCTCAATGGCCTGCCTTCTGGTTACAATTGTATTCTTATTGAGCCAAAAGTAAGGCTATTTAGTAAATAATACATGTATCATTTAATGTGCAATTTAAAGATAGAAAGCAGCTCTTGGAAAAACCACATAATTTCATCCACCTGAACTTGGCTATTGCGCTGTTCTTAGCCTTCCTTATTTTTGTTGCTGGAGTTGATTCTGCTAAGAATAATATAGTATGTTACAATATTTTAACTTTTTGTATCAGTTCAATTTGACATTCCATGATCGATGGTCAGGCTGCCTGCAAGGCTGTTGCAGCATTCCTCCAGTATTTCTGGCTCTCTGCATTCTGCTGGATGATGTGTGAGGGTGTCATGTTGTACCTCATGTTGGTGTTGGTGTTCAGTACTCTGAAGGATAAGTGGTGCTTCTTTTTCATACTGGGGTGGGGTAAGTGTCCCATCTCTTTCTATGCTGTGCATTATTACAGCAAGGCTACCATGTGGTTCAGTTCCTGCTCTGATTTTTGTGGTGATTGGACTAGCAGTACGAAGTGATTATTATGTGGTGAGAAGTGAGAAGGATAAGGAAGCAATTTCTTAGTAAGCTAAGGCTGCTTTGAGAATCCAATACTGCACTGTGAGACTTTTTCAGTTTTGTACTTACTGAATTATGGTAGTTTCTTATTTTTTGTTCTTATATTATATCAAAATTAGCACACATTTATTTATATTTAGTTGATAGCACAAGCAGTTGTTTTGCATAACTAGAATAGCAGCATTCATTATGTACAATATGAAGGGTAATGAATAGTGCACATTGATTTGGACTTAGGAAAACTAATTTTAAGATTGGCTACTAACTATTGCTATGGAAAAAGCAATAAAGACTTTTACTTAAGCCAAAATAATAATACAACATGCATGTAGACAAATGTCATGTAAATATATTTATAGTCAGACATTGATTAGTTTCACTGTCTGATTGGATATGGCACCGTTAAAATTTGTTCCATACTGCCATAAGCATTCTATTTAGATAGAAGTCTAATTTGTGATAATGTATTTGGAATTTTGTCAAATTAATCTTTATTTATTCGTGTCAAATACATATTTAAATGTAATCTTGCCACTATATAAAATTTTATACTCTCCTGTTACTATTCTTGCTTGAATTCTCAATCAGTTGCTGGATATCCACTGAAAAGGGCACCATATGGGCCTTTGCTGCTCCATTGGTGTTGATCCAGTTGGTAAGCACTTAGAGCTGCCATTTGTTCTGTAAACCACATGTATGCTTTTGTGACAGGTTAATATTCTGTTTCTGCTAATTGTGCTAGTTGTATTATTTAAGAAGGGCAGAGCAAAATCAGCTGATGTCAAGATGAAAAAAGACAACAAAACTGTGGTTGTGTAAGTTACATCTGGGTTTACCTCTGCTCACCAATTTTGTCCTTGCCCAATAACCAATGGCTAGATCACTCATAAAGGCCACTATCATTTTACTACCTATACTTGGATGCACGTGGATATTTGGACTGCTTTCTATAAACCATTACACATTGGTCTTCACATGGCTTTTTACAATTCTAAACTCGCTGCAAGTCAGTATTCTTTGGTACAGTAATCAGGTTACAGATCCATTTGATTCCTCTAGGGTTTTTTTATATTCATATTCTATGTCTTGAGGCATGAAAAGGTTTTCTTGCTACTTTAAAGTATCTTCATTAGTCATGTATATGTATTCCAATATGTGAATAGGTATTGGGTAGGATATGCAAGAAATATGAAGCCTGGTCTTCTTCCATTCATTCTGATCATAATGTGAGCATGTCTTTTCATAACTAACTTGACACTTTTATAATTGTCATGTTACATGTACTTGTATCACAGAAACATAAATATTCTGCAAGTTCAGTTTCGGAATGCAAGACTATTGCTGACACTCATATCATTGGAATTGCATCACCGAATTATCCAACTGAGTGCAATGTTTACTCTGATTTGAAAATTTCAGAAGCAATCATACTGGAGAGTGCAGAATCCAATGAATACTCAGGTAATGCATTGAATTTAATGTTAGGATGCATGCAATTTGAGATGAAGGAAGTACCAAAAGAAGTTTCACTAGTAATTCTAAGTACTATAAGCTACAGCCTCATTTCATTTAGTGATATAATCACTACTTTTTAAACAAACAGGGTAAATGCTAGAACTGTCATGCTTAAGTGCAAAATTTGCTCAAACTGAAGTGATATTTGACCTATACCATGTTTCCATGATAACATACAATTTATTGATCTCAAAGTTGATTGTATAAGCAGATCATAATCCTTATCATCATAGCATAAATCAAACAGACTTGTATTCCATTTCACTTCGCATTATCTTCCAAAAAAGGCATTTCTTCGTCAAAGATGAGTATAACAATACTGGTGTAATGTTTGTTTCAAAAGCAATATTTTTAAATAGAACTAAATTTGTATGTTAAATGTGCACTAAATCATTACAGAGCCAGAAATATCAGCAGAGAGCAAAGAAAACTGTTCCCAAATGCCTTTGAGCAACACCATTCCATTTCAAGGTATGCCCACCATTTTATATGTGAGTGATGCACGTATTCAAGCTCATATTACCAATGGCTGTCCCAGATTGTGAATACACCTCATTCTCTACCACTGATATCAGCAGAGACAAACCAAAGAGTGTGCATTTGCAATATATGAATATATGCAAGGATAGTGAAGAAAACTAGAGATAGGCAATAGTGAACATCATGAGCCCCATATTTGGTTAGACCTTCAGACTTGTGTAAAAGTAGAGATAACATTCTTGGAATACATATTTACATACTGATATTTAAGTGACATGTTTGTATTGCGAATGTTGAAAGTGATATTATCAAGCACGTATAACGCATGCACACAAATAAATAAAAACGTTTGCTGTGAGAATTTAGGTGGTACATAAAGATTCAAATACAATAGTACATGTGTTTTGTAAAATGAAAAAAAAAGTCCTATATGTGTAAAATTCTCATCATTATAGATGTTACATCAGGAACTAATTAACTACAATCATTGTTGTAACACTGCTAGTCTGAGAGAGAATGAATGCATGTGATCAGGTTCAACATCTTTAATATTATGTCATACAAGTATGCATGCACACATACATGTAAAAAAGTGTCAAAAAGTTCATAAGCAGTCCCCTTTACTACACTCCTTACCCCTAATTTCTGTTGGTTTCTGATTTTTAGCCTTATTGGGTACAGTTTATTTTACCCGATCATCTGCTTTGGTGGATTTACTCCTTCGGTCTCTCTTCCAATGTCTGGTGCAGCTTGCTTTGCTGCATGTACATTGTATTATGTATCTTAGACTTCCTGCTCCTCTCCTGAGGGCAGCAGCTCATCTTCCTCTTCATAAGGTACCTATGGAGCTGCCTGTCATTTTGTAAGTGGATGTGCCCTTTCTGCCCCTGTGCCACTGTGGACAATTGTAACTCTTCCTTCCCCTCCTTACAACATGTACATATGCAGTTTGTCCATTAGTCAATTCATCCAAATACGTTCACAACCCACAACAATGTTGAAGTGTACCATACATTCATTCAGTTAGGGTCATATGCAAAAATTTGAGCTCAGACAGTCTCACCCAGTTTGAAATTTTGCCCAGTTAGGAAGGCATTTCTATTCTACTTGGTTCTGTCCCAATTTTTGTTTTATGGATCTTCATAAAATAAGTCCACTTAGTTTGTAGAGCTCTCTCAATTGGCATGGTGCTACATTGGTCCCTGTGTATGGGTTAGTGTGATAGGATAGCGAAAATGCACTTAAGGGAAAGGCCACCTTCCTTCTGACCACGGCATGTTCTTATTGGGGTCTGGGCTCTGCTCTAGAAGCCAAAATTTTATTGATAAAAAAACAGCACCAATAAAGGAAAAATACTATTTATTACATGTCTGAAAGGGGGGGGGGGGGGGAGGGTGTGAGATTGCCCCAGGATTTCTTTTCCTACCAATTATTTAGGCCAATGGATTTCGAGAAGTACATGACCAATGGGCCATAACCATCCAACTATGAAGCGAAAGCACATGTGGTGGTAAGGAGCAAATGTGCTTTGTGATGGGGAGGAGCTAATGCATCATGTGATGGGGAGGAGCTAATGCACCATGTGATGGGGAGGAGCTAATGCACCATGTGATGGGGAGGAGCTAATACACCATGTGATGGGGAGGAGCTAATGCAGCATGTGATGGGGAGGAGCTAATGCACCATGTGATGTGGAGGAGCTAATGCACCATGTGATGGGGAGGAGCTAATGCACCATGTGATGGGGAGGAGCTAATGCACCTTGTTATGGGGGAGGGAGAACCAGAATCTCAACATGTCCTTTGGAAGAATCAATTAATGAGGAAAATGGAAACTATAAGGAAATGGGAAAATGTATATTAGTAATATTGGGAGGTGTGAGAAAGAAGGAATCAGCTTATCCACCACAAAAAACGGTGCACTTGTTTAATTATGTAGGGTATTGGACTTAGAATTGGCATAGTAGGGGAGAAGGAAATGAAAGATGGGAAACAGGGTTAGTGGGATTGTATAAATTGCTTCCCCTCAGTACTGAACTTTGTAGTCCCATTCGTTCATTTGGCCTGCTGCCATCAAAGATGTCAACTTCCAAGTAGATTTTCAACTCCGTTGCTCACAGTTCATGATGACAGCAAGCCATCAGTATCTGGCCTACCGGACAGTTCATGGTGTCCTTGGACTGGCTGTGAGTATCAAATTGTGTAGCCAGGATGATACTGATTCTGATTAGGAAGCAGGTCTTAAAATGAGTGTTACAACTTTTTCATGCAGTCATAATGATACATTCATTAACAGCTATATTTAATTGATTATTTAGTTATGGATTTAATTTCAATACCCTTTGATCATTGGCCTGGTGTTTCCTGATCTCCGTTGCCTCAAGGACTGCACCAATCTTTGCTCCCGCTTCAGCTAAAGTTGATGCATTTAGTGATGAGACAACGGAGATGTCTAGGGCAACTGGCCTTCCAAGATTCCAATGCTTCACGAGAATATCAGCAGGCCATGACTGTGAATGGTCAGGAAAGAGCCTAGCACCAGCTTCAACTTGGATTGAAGCATGTGCACGGTGAAGGAAGTGCGCTACAGTGTCCCTGAGAGCATTATGGCATGAGATAACATCACCCCCACATTTGCATGTTAATACATGGTGTCCAAGAGGGTCCAGACTGTGGGCAGGGCAGAAAGCACACTGAGAACCCTGGGTGGTATCTAGGCCCAGCCACCACTTGACAGCTACCCTGAATTCAATTGGGTCAAGATGGAGAGCTAGGGATGTGGAGGAAATAACTGATAACCAGGATGTAGCGAGGGGGGGGGGGGGGGGGGCTGAAACTGATAGCAGTCTAGCCTTGTTGGCGGGGGAGGATTGACCAAAAAGGCCTTGTCAGGAAACACCAGGCCTATGATGAAGAATGCTTAGCTCTAGGGTGGGTTTCAACCCCTCCAGCAGTTGACTCCTATGGGGCTTGGGGTAATGAAGCTTCAAACTTTTCTGGCACAGTTCATAGCTAGGCTTGCAATACACAAATCACTGCCAAAGACACAGAATCTTTTGAAATTTTTTCAAACTTCAGCATTTGCTTAATAAGAGCGAATGCCTGAGCCATTCTCTAGAACTGAACTTGTGTTTTCTTCTTAGATCAGCCGCTGAAACAGTTTCATGTGGTTGATGTGGTTGGGTGGGAAAGTTGTCAGCAAACATGAATTTGTACAAGTTTCATGCACTTACATATATATGTTGACCTTGAATACACCATTATGGCTATGTGAAGAGAGTCTGAGGTGCAATGGGCTCTTGCATACATGGCAGAAGGCATCTCAAAACTAGCTGGAAAATCATGATATTTGAAGATCACTGTGGGCAAGACCTCATATCTGGTGCCACTTGCAACACACACTTGTATGTAGTAGAGCATGCATGTCAATAAGTCTGAGGTATCTGTTTGCCCTAATTGGATTCAGTTGTGATACAGATACAAACTATTTATGTACTCATTCCAGGAAGATGATGTTTAGAATGGCCACAAGATAGCAAAACAAGTTTTGTAAGTTTTTATTCATATAAGCTGATGAACAACAATAACAAGGCACAAGGAAAACAAAATAAGCATTAAAACACTTTATATGAAAAACTCTGGCAATGGTAGGTGCTTTACCATTCTGAATCACTGAATTGGAAATTAGAAAAATTAAAAACTTACATTGTCAGCAATATTGTTTGACGTACATGTATACATGTCTGCACTGTCATATGGACACATTGTGCTAAGCTTATATGAATGGCAAAGTGCTGCTGGGACACATTACTTAAAATGGCAGCAACTGGTTCTTATAGAACATTTTCATAAAGGCACACTGAAACAAACATGTCCTGTGTGGGTCAAAATACTTCATGTGTATGGTCACAACACATGAAACCAACAATCATAGCTAAAGATGTGAATGTGAGGTTTATAATGATACAAAATAGTGGCAGAGCAAGGTAATGGTTCTTCAGAAGCATGTGAAGCCAATTGTTTGAAAACAACTGGTCATGGGACCCAAGGTCTCCAGAAACTAAAGCGAAAATTTAATCATCCAAGTAAATTCAACTGATTTGCAGAATCTTTACTTCAACGTACAACTAAGCTTGACTGGCTAAAACTGAATCCGAAGCACTCTACCAACAATTGATGTTACTGAGTGCACTAATGACAGTGGTGATATCCGTTGCAGAGGTCATCATGGGAAGGGGGATAGTTTGTATATGTTGGTGAGGTTGGAAAGGAAAGCACGCGACTGCATGCCGTAAGGTTCGAATTTCGCTTGTCACGTGGCAAATACATATATGGGACAGTGTCCAGCAAAATCGGGCTTGTGGGGTTATAATTTTATCACTATAAAAATTGCACGTTGTACTAAACAACACATCTTCGCGACGGTACTACCTTTTCCTTTCAAATTTCGTATACTTGTTTCCACACCATTTCTCTGTGTGAAAATCGATTTTTGTGATCTACACCTTTCCGTGCTGTGAATACAACAATCGTTAACCCCGCGGGTTAGAAATCCACATTTCTCCACTTACGAGTGTTGAAAACGTGTCAAATTCGGAGTGTGCATAGAGTAGTCCTGTAGCTATTGATTTGTTCTGTTCGTTAGTTTCTGAATTATCCGTTACGGAGATACAGTTGAGCAAACTGCAGGCCCATTATCCCGCTTGATTCGCGCCAATGATATAATCACCGCTCACCCATTCACTGAGCGGGACATGATTTGCTAAAATTATCGGCGCGAATCAAGCGGGAAAACGTGCCCGTAGTTTGTTCAACTGTATCTCCGTTACGGATGATATAGAAATTAATGAACAGAACAAATCAATAGCTACAGGACTCCTCTATGTGCAACCCGAATTTGACGGGTTTTCAGCACTCGTAGTGGAGAAATGAGGAATTCTAACCCGCAGGGTTAACGATTGTTGTATCCAAGGCACGGGAAATGTGTAAATCACAAAAATTGACTTTCACACAGAGAAATTAATGGTGTGGGAACAAGTATACGAAATTTGAAAGGAAAACGTAGTACCGTCGCGAAGATGTGTTGTTTAGTACAACGTGCAATTTTTATAGTGATAAAATTATAACCCCACACGGCATGCATGCCTTTTTTAACGCGACTGTTCAACTATTATAATACACAAAAGATCTTTTCAAACGAACAGTCTATAGAAAAACAGTATATCGCCTGCATAATTTAGTTAGCTGAAAACACATGCAAATTCTCTAAACCGATTCGCAACTTTTCGGAACAAACACGTTGGAGTTAACTGCACATGTAACGATTCTCTGAAAAGATAAGTGTATAATTGCATGTTTACATATATACGGAAAACCGCGCTGTGTACAATTCGGAACTGAACAACGTGACTGATATACATAAGAATTACATAATACCATTGACCATCGTGGATTTGAGGCTAGACTGTGGTGGCAAGGTAATTAAAGTTGCGGTGTAGTTTATACATGCATGCATGTGATTCAGGTTAAAATGTGTATTATACAGACAGTAGTACATTTAGGGGTCTTGCACTATAGCTCCGTGCCAGTATTTCAATGTCTGAATCTGATACTCAAACCTGCCATAACGTTCGGCAAGAGTAATCAAATTAAATCGGGTTGCATAGGTAGAGAGGTCCCTTAGCTATTGGATTGTTCTGTCCGTTAGTTTTTATGTCATCCGTTACAGAGATACAGTTGAACAAACTACGTGCACGTTTCCCCGCTTGATTGGCGCCAATGATATAATCACCGCCTCTCCTATGACTCCATACACTGTATGAGCAGGACGCAATTTGCCCAAAACATCGGCGCCAATCTAGCAGATAAACGTGCGCGTAGTTTTTTGAACTGTATATTTCTATACCTGATGACATAAGAATTAACGAACAGAACAATCCAATAGCTGAGAAACCTCTCTACCTCCATACTGAATTTTAACACCACATCCACGAGAAACTCGTGGAAATTTAGTCCATTTTGGGGCAGGCCGAAAAATGCTCTAGATAGAATTGCTTGGTTTAGAGTGGAGATTTTGATTACTACATGTACCATTATGAGACATATTTGCATTTTTCCCCCCGTATCTCAAGCAGACATACCATTGGCTCGCAACGTCATTGCATAGATGAGTGGTTCTAGCGTTATCGCATAAGAGGTACATTAAAATAATAATAATAATATATTCCTTCTAGAGCGTTACGCGTAAATACAGTATGAAACTTTGTGAAAATACTTTTAAAAATATCTGAGTTAAATACGTGTAATAAACTCTCACGGTCGGAGCGATATGCAGTGCAAGGCTATGAAATGTTCAAGACAGGCACAGACTGGATGTTTTGGTAGAAATTGCAAAACCTGCCTTCGCTGGCACTTTGGATGAGCGGACCACGCCCTCTGCCTACGGCGTGCGAATGTCTTGTAACTTATACTGCTGAAAACGAGGGCAATAGAAGCTTTGGATTGTTTGAAAAAGGAATTTATTTACCCTCCTATATTTTTATAACTCATGCAATTTTGATTCAGTAATACTAAAGTTGGTGGGGAACATAACCCTGAAAAAAGTGTACCCGGAGGGCATTTACCACATCCATAACTATGTACCCGTTTGACATTTTCATGTAACAGGGAGGTTTTTATTTCTAAAGCACCACTCCAAAAAAGTAGAAATTACGTTTTATAAATGGGTAAGCTTTCTGATAATATATATTTTTCCAGTCAAAAAAAAAGAAAAAAGCGCTGAGTGCTAGAAAAAGCCGACCAACCGACCATTTTAAGCCGCCAAATATGACATCTGTTGGTGTGGCACCTAACAAAACATCACATTTAAATGTAAGAACATGGCACTGATCATAACAGAAGTTGCTCATTGCTGATTTAAAATGGCGTTGAGATATTATCTGAGGAGAAGCACATCCGGCTGTTTGCAGGAAGGATGGGGCAACCCTAGCGCGCGCTGCAGGTCACATTTAGCAACACAGCATTGCGGTGCCTTTGCGATGCGTCATGTGTGAGCAAAGAACCGCCGATCAGTGCATAAATTGCGAATTTTATGCAGCTCCCATTATAAAGCCGTACTGGTTGCATGCATATGGATTCATATTATCTTACCTTAATTGTATTGCATGCGGATTATTTTATAATGATGCAGGATGCATTCGGATCCGGAGTGTATATATTAATATATAAAGCACAGCGTTGCAGAATTAAAGCAAGAAACAGCCATTCATGACTCAGTGTACAGCGGTGAGTGCATGTGAACCCTTTTAAAATGTGTCTGCATGGATGCGTGTATAAAATACTATGTGCCATGGGGGCGGGGGGAGGGGGGCGGGGGGCGTGAGGGAATAGGCGCTGGGCAGTGTTCGACAACAGCGTCAAGTATCAAGCACTAGCCAGTATAATGTTGATTGCATGCAGTAGTTTAACAACTAATATTGCATAAATCAGTTCCAGTTCCAAAAGCGTCTCGCCCCCTCCCTGCCTCATCCATCCATGCATGCAGTAGCTGCAGTATATTCGAATAACAGCATCTGTACATGTATAATCGAAGTATGGACTTACATAGGTCGGCTGTTCTCATGCACATCAAGACTTGAAGTGTTATAGGTTTTACTGTGCTTGTTGCTCTGGCAAAGGTTTTTTTTTGGTGTGTACACGTGTGCGTGTGTGTGTATGTGTGTGTGAGTGTGAGTGTGTGTGCGTGTGCAAGTGTGTGTGTACATGTGTGTGAGTGTGTGAGTGAGTGTGTGTGTGTGTGTGTGTGTGTGTGTGTGTGTGTGTGTGTGTGTGTGTGTGTGTGTGTGCATAGATTAATAACCTTACGGAACGGAATTGGAAACGCAATACATTGCCAATCGTTTCGCTTGCGCGCGTATGACGTAATTATAATCGATAGGCAGGCTATGAGACTCTTTCCCAAGAACACCATTTATATAGAGCAGCACACAATACCTGGAACCAGACAGAGCCAATTTGAGGTTATTAATCTATATGATGTGTGAGTGTGTGTGTGCATGTGTGTGTGTGTGAGTGTGTGTGTGTGTGAGTGTGTGTGTGTGTGTGTGTGTGTGTGTGTGTGTGTGTGTGTGTGTGTGTGTGTGTGTGTGTGAATAAACTGGGTGATCATGAAATGCAGTGAATAAACATGACATTATTGAAATCAAAAATTGTGACACGATTTTAGAACGAGACTAGAGATATAAATTCAGAAAGGTAAACAGGAGCGGGAGGCGGGTGGAGCGTTATTTGCGAACTTTGTAATACATGTATAACTGACCATTGTGATCGCAACAGATATTTAGATACAATTTCTCAGCGTGAATCAATTTTGCATCGCTGATTGCTGCGCTATTGCCACCATAATGAAATAGGGAAGAGCTATATCTGCGTTTTGAATCACTTTTTAGTTGCATGGAGAATGGCATGGGTACGATATACAATGTACATTTCATACGGATCATCGGTACATCAGTATTTGTGGTAACATTTTCATTCCCACCACTTTCTTAAGATGCTAACAATTTGAAACCTTATAAGCTATAGTTTTGTATACGTAAGAATCTTTACTACATGCAGCAGGATACAAATGGTCATGATCAGATAATTAATCACGGCATATACGTACCGATATCGTGCATGCCGGTGAATATTAATTACATTCACAGGTCCGCTCAATTTCTGACTATGTGGCAGTACATGTATGTGGTTTATTATTGATGCTGTGCACTCCCTTTGGAGCTACAATCCCGCTGAGCTCATTCTATTCGTATGGATCAGCAGTTGACGATTTCCTGTTGCCAATGTCGGATGATGGATCGTCCAGTGCAATACCACTACCAGCACCATTTTTATTTTTTGGAGGTTCATACACAACCATTTTTGTAAGTTTAAGGATTAGCGAAACAGCGGTATGTGTGTATTCTATTGTTGGGAGTGAAGCAAAATCACATTTGAACGCTTTGAAATCTATATGTAATTTGTACTCCGTTCCCAAACTGCTATTATTTCAATGCAACTAATCTATATATATATATATATTATATATATATATGTAACGGTGGCGTGTGTGTGTGAGCGCGTGTGTGTGTGTGTGTGTGTGTGCGTGTGATGCATGTGTGTGTATGTGTGCGTGGGTGCGTGTGTGTGTGTGTGCGTGTGTGTGTGTGTGTGTGTGTGTGTGTGTGTGTGTGTGTGTGTGTGTGTGTGTGTGTGTGTGTGTGTGTGTGTGTGTGAAGCACGTTTTTTTGGGGTTCGAATCCTGGTGAGGTCGATTTCTTTCCTTTGTTTTTTTTTTCTTACCAGGGAGTGCAATTCAATTGGAAGATGTTGTATGTGTGATGTTATGAAATTGTATTCGTGGTTTTATTAATTTTGTGTGTGCTAATTAGCTTGGGCAGCGATGCCGCGGCCAGCACCGACCGTATTCATTTGACGGTTTTTGACGGCCGTGACCGGGAAGCTTACTGATCACGTGATTAAACCGTGAAAAATAATTGGCCGTCAAATTTATTTGCTGGCCGTCCGTGGCCGTCAGAACTTTTGACGGTCCATTAAGCCTGTCACGTCACTAGCGTCACGTGCAGTGGATTTTTTCCCTGCGTGGCAAATGTCGCCTTTCCAAGAACCTTTGAGCTTGAGGATAAGCCACCTGATAGCACGGTGAAGTCTGCAGCAAACTCGACTGTCACCAACATGTGGCTTTGGAACCATTTCATTATTTACGTTGTCCCCCTCGCCATGACAGTCTCGTCCCCAGCCTGATATGTATTCCATCCGCTGCAGCCGAATGTGGGTCTGGGGACGCGACTTGCCATGATTATGCGTTATCGCGTGGATTCCATGTGCGAGCGAGTTTCTCCCAGTTGAGACTCATTGTGAAGATGGAGGATGGATCCAGCCAGGATTGAATCTGTTCTCCTTTCTCAGCTGCAATAAAGCCTTTAGTTATGTGAATCTGTTCTTTCACACTTGTTCTGCTATGCCCATGCATACCGTTCATGAATCATGTCTATTGATACGTGAATGCCAAACTTCTATAGCATCGTCCGTGACCGTATTAAAATTTTGACGGCTGACCGTGTACGTGACCATATTGAAATCATACGGTCCATCTTTGACCGTCAACGTGACCGTCTATATCCAAACGGCCAGCCGTGAACGTGACCGGATAGTTAAAAGCTGGCCGCGGCATCACTGAGTATGGGTAATTTTTAAAAACAACTGTTATAAATACGCACTAGGCGCGCAATAATTGCTGTTCCGCATTGTTTTTAGTTTGCAATTAGACATTAACGTTGAGCAGTTTGGAAAATACAAATGTACGATATGGCTTACGCGCATACATGTATAATGTCCAACTAACTGGCAACATGCAGTACCTAATGTACTGTATAGTTGCATTGTATATGTACACTCTTTTACGTAGTGAACAATTATATATACTGCAAGCAAAGCTGCAACAAGCTAACTAGTATTCACATAATACAATAGTATCAGCATCCACCTAAAAGCCACATGCTGGCATGATAGGGCTAATCTTTAAAGGTAGTTCACAGACAAATTTCATGATAAATACACTGGTAAGACTAGAACCTTTCTAATGGGCTTAATAGTGCAAATAGACGTTGTGCATATGGGTTTATTGTTATGAATGTTTGCCTTGCATGGCAATAAAATAATCATCCAAGGACCATTATGTTAATTACTAATGCGTACATATGTTCTGTGCACACAGAAAATTTAACTTCACGTTGAATTCATGTTCATTACATGGCAGCTAGATCACTTAGCTTGCCTTCAGCTAATCTACCATACAATCAAGGAACAGTGGACATTCCAGTCTGAATGTGGCATAAACATTAGACAACGATAACAGATTACTTGCAAGAAGATTTCACAGCTATGCAGTGTACTAAAAATAATTTGAAATGATTTCTCCCCAATCAACTCCACCCCCCATCCCATAATGGTACACATAATCAGCATTACACAACACTTATACAACACTCCACAAATGCAGAACAAAAACAGGGGGTGGAACAATAACAAGGGGGTTAATATTGCCGACTGAGGTGAATGTATTGGAGTATAGAGCTGCCCTGTAGCTAACCTACTAGCTGGTGAAAAATCTACATTCATTGTGAGAAAAGCTCTCCCATGCACCTAAAAATTATAGATTGTGTCATGATGCAAAGTCCAGCATTCACTTGCATGTATCTGCTATACATGTACAGATAGAAGAAGCAGTGATTATCTGAAACATGAGCTCAAGGCAAATTCCATTCATTATGCCACAAAAGGAAGAAGTTACTTGCTCTGCACGATAAGAGAATAATAGTAGGAGAGCGAAGTAGGCTATCTATACACACTGTGTTATAATTAACAAGAATTTTGATTTATTAATTCATGCATATGGTTCTCTTACTACAAAAGGAATATTTTATGCGTTTGAACAAAATCTATTTATTCTTGTAATACATTACAGGTGAACAACAATGGTGACATGACTTTTAATGCACTGTTTAGTAACTACACTCCAGAACCATTTCCCATTCATGGCAATCCTATGATAGCTCCATTTTTTGCTGATGTTGACACAAGAGGCACAGGCAAAGTGTGGTACAGAACTACAACTAACTCTACACTCCTTGCCAAAGCAGTGAATGATATCCCATCCATCTTAGCAGGACCAAATTTCACTCCGTTGTGGTTATTATAACAACCATACAGACAAGGTGAGTTCAAGCACATTGCATACTACAGGATGGTCTTTAATACTGAATGCAGGGGCGAATACAGGATTTCAGAAAAGAGGGGGTTGTTAATAAGACGAGTGGGGGGGCGGGTTGCTGTCCGCTTTCGGCCGATTCTATGAGCTGGGGGGGGGGGGGGGGGGGATGGGGTGCCCCTATATCCACCCCTGGAATGCAGCATTGCTTTAATTAAGTCATAACGTTGCTGGTTCAGTCCATACATTTCTACTGTCATTCAAGCCTACAAGTCATATGTAAATCACATGTCAAATGTGTACAGATGTGCAATAATCTATTATTATTATTTTTTACATATATTCACATTTTCAATACAATTCATATGTCCAGACTAACACCTTTCAGTGCATCCTGGCAACTGACAATGTTCAGTCATTTGCAATATTCCAGTATGCTGATGGCTTGATACAGTGGACAACTGGTGATGCTTCAGGAGGGTCTGGAGGTCTTGGGGGAACACCAGCACAGGTTGGGTTTAATGCTGGAGACAGTAAGAACTATGCAAATGTTCAAGACTCAAGAACATCTGCTATAATTAACATCACCAGTACAAGCAATGTTTTGGTTCCTGGTCAGTGGATTTTTCAAGTACAGAATGCAATAATAACATCAACAGATGTGGCCAAATTAAGCATTAATGATTCAAAGGCATTACTGATAAGATTAAAGAATATTGTGTCCCATGATTCAATGCCTTAAAATAGTGCCTGCTCTTCACAGGTCCATCTTCACCTCTGAACTTTACACTATCTCCTGTCCCTCACTCACCGTATCAACTCTCTTCCATGTGGTCTGCACCTTCTGTGAAATATGGAAATATCACTAAATACACCGTGTACTGTAATATATTTGCTAACCAAGTATATCCTGAACAGGTGATTGGACCAAATGTGCCCACAATAAGATCTGTAGTCAATGGGACAGCATTTAGTACTATACTCACGGGTCTCCTCCCATTCACACAATATCAATGTTATGTGACCGCTGCCAACTCCTATGGTGAAGGGGGTGGATCTTTGATAGCCATAGGCACCACTGATGAATCAGGTGAGCTTGAGGGTTGAATGATGCATTGACACGACATAATCATGAATAATGATTTGAGAAAAATGTTTCCATCATTCGCCCATACAATGAATAGTACAGTGTAGTGATATAATCATTTATATTGTGAGGTTGTGACTAATGGATTCAGTTCATAAGGACAACCAAGGTAAAAGGAAGAGTTCAATTTGTACATTGCATAAAAAATACTACTAGGCCTTATAGTGGCATTGTACTGTCATGTTTAAACGTCTAGCCTATCTACCATCAAGAGAGAGGAATCCTATGTTATCATAATTGCATGGCCATCTTTTCTTTTCACATCTTTGATCGGCAATTATTCCACAAAAATCAAAAGAACCATGCTCAACTTCCCAGATGCTTTTGTCGCAAGCAGTCTGTTTTTGATTCTCATGTAAGTAACAGGCAGATGGAAGCTGGAGGTGATGGTACGACTTGGCATTAGGATTAAAAACATTGACAATAAATAAGGATTTCTGATGTTACTTAGGAGTTTGGCAGTAAAACCTCTCAGCTGGTTGTGCTGCAAAGATGGACTTGACCACAGACACAGTGGCTTACTTAGTTACATGCCACCCTTACATGCAGGCCCAAGATGGCTGTTCATTTACATTTTAGACATCTATGGCAAGCTCAATCTCCCTCTAGTGAAGTCCAATGCCACTGCCATCCTCACCATGATGAATACAGGCTATATTTGTTATTGTACCCTTGTATGTTAATATTAATAATACAGCCAGTCCAGGCTAAAGACATTAGTGGTGTAGTGGACATATATAGCAGGCTTAACCTTCATTTGGACAAGTCCATTGCTAGAGCTCTCCTGGCAAGAGTACCTCACCCATTCTGACTGCATATGTTATGAGTTATAAATAGTTGGTGTGCAAATAACTAGATATTATTGTCATACAAACCTACATCTATACACCACCTTAAAATACTAATGTAAACATCTACCCAGAATGGCCCTGGCAATGGCTTGGACGAGGTGACGTTTAGCCTGCCATATATTGTAGCCAAAACTTAAGTATTGTGACAGGAGGACGTGGTGGCAATGTAGCATGCGAGGCGGGAGAAGGTGGTGTGAGCTTCTTTGCCCCAGTTACAATGTGTCTCTACAGCGAATGGGACACAAACCCACCCCAACTCAGAGCACTTGGGGTCATTGGCTCTGTGTTTTCACACCTCTGCCTCAAGTGCTGCTGATATGCTTGCCTCAGGGAGAATGAGGACTGACTAGTGTGATGTGATGGTCACATCAAAGGCCGCATGCCTTCCTCTGTCCCAATCCAATGCAAGAATGTCAGCTGGGCAAGTACGGCTGTGATCCGGTGTGAGGCCACTGCCTTTGTCCACCCTCACCACCTGATGGGCATGGTGGCAGAATTCCAGTACCAGATCTCTCAGGCAATTGTGGTGAGAGACCACATCACCACCTTGCTTGCATGTGGCAGCGATATTTCCAAGCCGATCAAGTGCTGTATCTGGGCACAAAGAGCACAAGGTATCTACCCCTAACCACCATTTGACTGTTGTCGGCAACTCATTGGGGTCAAGATGGAGGTCCATTCCTGTGGCCAGAGTGACTAATAGCCAAGATGAAGCATGTGGAGCTGAATAGACAGAAGATGGGCCCTGTCTGCAGGTGTAAATGCCTCAAAAAGTACTGAGAATTGACGATCCTCTATCTTCTGGGGAAGTGCTCTCTGCAGCTTGGGTGATGCCAATATGGAGGCCACAGTGACTACCTCAGACAGCAGGAAAACAATACCAATACTGTTGAAAATCTTGACCGCGTGAGAAAGGTGCTTGTGTTCCATATTACCAAAACCAGAAGAATAAAGAGAGACAATGTAGGCAGCCGAAGAGTGGTGAGAAACTGAGTGCAGTCCCAAACTACCATGACATAAACTAAGGTGGGCCTGCTGCCACGTCAACTCAGCTGTTTGGACTGCAGTACACTGTGCAAAGCACTCTCTAACTTCTGCATCAAATAGTTGCAGTCAGAGGGTAGACTAGCAGGTGTTGCTCTAGCCAAATGTACCAACTTACAGTAACCCCCACACATCCACAAGAGAGATTAGGGCAACCTGAGGATCAAAGCCTGTCAATTCTACCAGCCTTGACAATAACGTCATGGCCTCAGTGCGCTTGGAGGCAATATAACAGGCACAGAAAAGGTAGTCACCAAATGTGGCACCAAGGATAACAAGGTGGGGGAAATGAGATACCTTCATACCTGATGGGAACACGCTGGTGTCACTGTGGCTGAAAAGCTTGCATTTAGACAAGTTTATTAATTTGCAGGCCAAGTGTTCCTATTAACAATAAAGCACGGAGAAGGCTGATTTCTTACCTGCTAGTACACCATCATCTAGAAACCAAGCAATGGCCACTGTTGTCTTTCGCAAGACCAATGCAAAGAATAAAGGGTCCAGTGGATCACCTTGCTGAACTCCTGATTGTGATGACAGATGGCCCAAAGGGTGCCACAGGAGGAGATGAGAGCCATAACACCAAGAGGCTCATCCTGGACATGCATTGCGCATGTCAACCTTCACCACAGCAAAGTCATCATCTTTCCAGTGTCCCTCCATGCATGTTCTAAGGCCATGAATTACCTTTTCAGTTCCCGCAGGGCGGGCAACTCCAAACTGAAGAGGTTGGAGGAATTCATACAGTGGCCTTGTGTTTAGTAAGGGAGCACAAGCACTTCATTGTTAGCCTCCTGAGAACTTCTCCTACCGCAATGGGTCTGATATCGTTCTTTTAGCTTGTTCAAAGCAAAATCTGCACGGGCCCCCCCCCCCCCCCATTCGATAATACTAGACGAAGGGGTTCCTCTTTACTTTACCCCCCCCCCCCCCCCCCCCTGCTCCCTTTCCCAATTATAGCAACTTTTTAACATATACAACCGTACATACGAGGTACTGTCAGTGGGTGGATTTATAAACAGAGATGTGGTGGGGTTTTGTGTGTCAGAACGCGGATGATGCATTTTGGCAGCAGCCGAGCTTTGACGGTTGGCAGCTGGTGCATACACGATTTGCCTTAGCACAAGCGCAAAACTTACAGCGAGCGTTGATTCCGTTGCAACGACAGCACTTGGACAACGGCTTGGTGTGCTTTACGGGCTTCGTCGACATGCCGAAATCATGTCTTCATCACGACCATCATCCAACAATAATAAAATTAAAAATCATTTTAAAAATAAAAAAAGGTGTAGGCTTGCGTCGTGTCTCCTACCACTCTTCTGCAGCATTTTTAGCCTCAGCTGTCAATTCAGGCTTATTTTATGAGGTTTTTAGGTACTTCAACCACTCTATAGATCTTTATAACGACCTTGTTGATCCACTTGATTCACTTACTCCTGATTCTATTGACAACAGCTGTTCCACATTCACTCAGAAGTTCCTGTCAAGCAAAATTGAGGATTGTCAGTTCAAGACACTTTTTGATAACTCCACTCCAATCGACAGGGCTCGTCTATTATCCATTTCATAACCCCATGCCTCAGCTTGGCTATCAGTTACTCCATCCCCTAGCATGGGCCTTCACTTGGAGCCTTCTGAATTTCAGGTGGCAATAAAATGGTGGCTCGGTATCCCAGTTGCTCAAAATCAAAGTTGATGCTTATGGCCATCATGCTCTGTGTTGCAAGTTGGGAGGTGATGTTGTCTCTCGTCATAACAGGTTGAGAGACATCTTCAATGACTTTTGTCACTCTGCATGTGTTGCTCCACAACTAGAGATGGGTGGGTGGTCTAGGGATTGTACTCGTCCAGCTGATGTTCTTGTTCCAAACTGGGTCCTGGGTAAGCCAGCAGCTTTTGACCTGTCTGACACATCAACGCTAAATGCACAAATTTTTCAAGAAGCGTGTGTGACAGCAGGTTCAGCTGCCTTGGCTGCCCAGATCCACAAGCATCGAGTAAATGATGAAAGGTACAGGGAACTAGGCTGGGCATGTATCCCTCTTGTGGTGGAGACGTATGGATGTTGGGGTACTGAGGCTATTCAAGCACTATCAAGACTTGCCACCCACTTGTCCATTAGGCAGGGACGTCCCAAGTCACTTGTGAGCAATGAAATCTTAGGAAGACTCAGTTTGGCCCTTGTAAGAGCAAATTCCAGAGCCATCCTATCCCGCTCTCTATAAACTGTTTGTGTTAGGTAAAGTACAGTAGGTAGTAGCATATTATATTCCATTTGTGTAACATGTTATAGTGATATGATGTATATGTATGTCTTTATGGTAACTTTATATTATAAAAATAGTAATAAAAAATAAAAATAAAAACAGCAATGATAATATATATTTATGGAATTTATAAGTATTACAGATCTATACTATTTAGCAAAAACGATAATAATTATGTTGTAATGTGGATGTATAACCTCTCAAAATAATTTCAATTTTTGTGTATGCTCCTGAAGCTATTACATGTAATGTGCAACGTTGGCTTCTATCCCATGATACATGTAACAGACCCCAGTTACATTTTTCCTTCATATTATGTGGCCATAATAATTAAAGTCTGATTTTTAGGTACAGATAAGCTATTCTTTTTTTTAAATACCCCATAACCTGTATCTCCATGTGTACTTCTAGCTCCATTCCAACCACGGAGTATTTCCTTGAATGCTATTCCTGGATCACCTAATCAATTGACTGCTACTTGGACTTCACCCATCCCAAAGAATGGCATCATCACTGCATACACTGTGTACTGCAACACTTCTGCTACACAACCAACCATCATATCTGTAGTCAATGGGACAACACTGACTACTATACTCACTGGCCTTATCCCATACACACAATATGAGTGTTATGTGACTGCTAACACATCTGTTGGTGAAGGAGCACCATCACAAGTAGTCAATAGTATAACAAGTGGAACAGGTAGGAAAGTGTATTCATTAAATAGAAGATTGGTAACTGAAACACAAATATCCTTTTAGTGAACAAAAACAATATACAAAAAATGAGGAAATTGTTGCTAAGGCTGTTTTTTTCCTAATACCAAAATTCATACATTAAACAGCATAATATGCTAATAACTTTAGCCTCCAACAAGCCAATAAAACAACTGCAATGTTAAAACTTCAGGTTGTGTTCTAATACATAATTTTGCATATATATTTTCAGCAAGCATTTGTAATCAGATAGTTTAGACCACCACATTACATACATGTATCTCAATTATAGCACAGTGATAGGAAATTTTACTGCATTCGATCAGCATAAAATGTAATGGAGAAAAAGTATTTAGCATTCCGATTGCACCAGCTTTGATTCTATTTGTCCCACACAGTCCCCACTGCACCTCGGAATGTTTCCTAGGCTGCTGTTCCAGGATTACCTAATCAACTGACTGCTACTTGGACTCCACCCATTCCTAAAAATAGCATCATCACTGCATACACTGTGTACTGCAACACTTCTGCTAACCAAGTACATCCTGAACAGGTGATTGGGCCAAATGTGCCCACAGTAAGATCTGTTGTCAGTGGGATGACTCAGGAGATCACATTTAGCAGAGGACTTAGCCCCTACACACAATATGAGTGTTATGTGACAGCAAACTCATCAGTTGGTGAGGGAACACCATCACAAGTAGTCATGATCAAAACAAGTGAATCAGGTCAGCCTGTCAGATTTTTACAACATATAGGCACATCAGTAATATAGAAATTAAAATTGCATCTAGTTATTGATTAAATCTCTTTCTGTAATCTATTGCAGTGAACGTTAATTGAAACCAAAATTATTTTACCTGATATAATCATTCTTACCTTAATACATCAGTAGCCCTACATGATCAAATTGTCCATTAAAATTTATACTTGAAAGCATGGTCAGACATAGAGCTTAATATTAATTCTATTATTATAATTTTGTAATCATGGTGATATTCTTAGTAGGAAAGAGCCCTTCTGAACTGTTCTGTTTTTATTATTTATTATAGTAGAGAATTCTAAATGTTGTTTTGTGCGATAATTTTTTGTTATGCAAGGCTTGATAAAAACAAACGTTGCTACCTAACTGGTAGCTATTCGGTTAAAAGGTGTATGTGTTTTTATCCACAATAACATAGGAAATAGCCACAATGATTGATACTGTTTGGATATTCTTACATCCTCATTATTGGCTGAGACCGAGGCAAACCCTTCAGTGCTAAACCTGAATATTACCTCACCATTCTGCCCTGCCATTTTGAGCGTACCATTTCACCAGGGTGGTGTGGCAGCGAATCAAAATGCCAAGAGTTAGGCTGGTCCTGCACATGCACAAAACCTATGGTTGACTCCGTTGCAGCAACAGCACTTGGACAACAACTTGGTGTCCTTTATAGGCTTCACCGACATGCCGAAATCATGTCTTCATCACGGCCATCATCCTACGTGTGTAGTTATTACACAATACATGTAATATCATTATGCATGTATTATTATCCTGTGATTAGTAGTTAAAATTAACCATTAATTACAATGATAATAATATTATATATTTTTAAGATTTAGTAATGCAGTATGTTAGTAATACACATGCAGGGATACATGAATGAAAATGATTATGTTGTAATGTGGATGTATAACCAACCTTTCAAAATATAATGAATAATACATAATTTCTGTATATACTCCATAAACACATGAAGCAATTAATGTGCGACTTTGACTTCTACACCATGATACATGTGACTGACCCCAGTTACATTTTTCTTATGTGGCCATAATGATTAGAGTCTGATTTTTAGGTACACATCAGGGATTTTTTCAGAAATACCCCATAACCTGTATCTCCTTGTGTACTTCTAGCTCCATCCCAACCACGGAGTGTTTCCTTGAGCGCTGTTCCTGGATTACCTAATCAGTTGACTGCTACTTGGACTCCACCCATCCCTAAGAATGGCATCATCACTGCATACACTGTGCATTGCAACACTTCTGCTACACAACCAACCATCAGATCTGCAGTCAATGGGACAACATTGACTACTATACTCACTGGCCTCATCCCATACACACAATACCAATGTTATGTGACTGCTAACACATCTGTTGGTGAAGGAGCACCATCACAAGTAGTCAATAGTGTAACAAGTGGAACAGGTAGGAATGTGTATTCACTTTAAATAGAAGATTGGTAACTGAGATACAAATATTACTGCATGTGCCTTACTGGAAGTGAAAAAATACAATCAAGTTTAAATTGAAACTAAGGCTTTTTAAAAATACATACATTAAACAATATAAACTTTAGCCCTCAACAAGCCAATAAAATAGCTGCAATGTTAAAACTTCAGATTGAGTTCTAATACGTATGTATATTTTCAGCAAGCATTTGTAATCTGATTCTTTAAACCACTATATTACATACATGTATCTCAATTATAGCACCGTGATAGGAAATTTAACTGCATTTAATCAGCATAAAATGTAATTGAGAAAATGTATTTAGCATTCCTATTACACCATCTTTGATTCTATTTGTCCCACACAGTCCCCACTGCACCTCTGAATGTTTCCTTGGCTGCTGTTCCTGGATCACCTAATCAATTGACTGCTACTTGGACTCCACCCATCCCTACAAATGGCATCATCACTGCATACACTGTGTATTGCAACACTTCTGCTAATCAGGTATATCCTGAACAGGTGATTGGGCCAAATGTGCCCACAGTAAGATCTGTTGTCAGTGGGATGAATCAGGAGATTATAATAAGCACTGGATTTAGCCCCTACACACAATATGAGTGTTATGTGACAGCGAACTCATCGGCTGGAGAGGGAACACCATCACAAGTAGTCATGATCAAAACAAGTGAATCAGGTCAGCCTGTCAGATTTTTACAACATATAGGCACATCAGTAATATAGAAATTAAAATTGCATCTAGTTATTGATTATGTCTCTTTCTGTAATCTATCGCAGTGAACGTTAATTGAAACCAAAATTATTATACCTGATCAAAATACGTATAATCATTCTTACCTTAATACATCAGTAGCCCTACATGATCAAATTGTCCATTAAAATTTATACTTGAAAGCATGGTCAGACATAGAGCCTAATATTAATTCTATTATTATAATTTTGTAATCATGGTGATATTCTTAGTAGGAAAGAGCCCTTCTGAACTGTTCTGTTTTAATTATTTATTATAGTAGAGAATTCTATATTTTGTTTTGTGCGATGAATTTTTGTTATGCAAGGCTTGATAAAAACAAATGTTGCTACCTAACTGGTAGCTAATCGGTTAAAAGGTGTATGTGTTTTTATCCACAATAACATAGGAAATAGCCACAACGATTGATATTGTTTGGAGAATGTGCAAAGCACTAGAATACAACAGTGTCATTAATCTGGAAGGTCAACCAGTAATTGGTTGCCACAGAACACGTCATGAAACTCTGATTGCCATCCTATAGTAATAAGAGCAATTGTTTTGCGCCATTGGGCCCCTAACATGATATTAGTATTATACATGTATTTAAAAAAAAACACAACAAAGCTACATATAAACAAATATTTGTCTGTAGTCCCTTCTCCTCCACAGAGTGTGGTGCTAGGATCTATTTTTGGCTCACCAAACCAACTTTTCATTGTTTGGACTCCACCCATACCAAAGAATGGCATCATCACTGCATACACTGTGTACTGCAACACTTCAGCTAACCAAGTATATCAAGAACAGGTGATTGGGCCGAATATACCCACCATCCGATCTGTAGTCAATGGGACAGCATTGGCTACTATAGTTAACACTACATACAGCCTTATATTCACACAATATGGCTGTTATGTGACAGCTAATACATCTGTTGGTGAAGGACCACCATCACCCACAGTGAGGAGCACAACATGTGAAACAGGTAACAATGTCTTGTGTACTTTTGCTATAGTTTTGTGGACTGATCAGACTGTAATACAAAATTATCTCATGTCTGTACATCTTATAGCATTAAAATATCTTTGCCAAAAATAATGAAAACATTTCATGAAATTGAATTGTTGTGATTCATAGCAATAACAAAATACCCATTTTTAAAATGTGAGCCTTTGGTAAATATGTTGATGAGATAAAAAAGTATATAATATTAGCTGGTTACAAAAAAAAGAAATTAAAGAGTTTTTCAATATACAAAAAAAAAAAATGACTCAATGTATGATATGCCTAAAACTAACTATGTATTTAAATTGAACATTGTGTAACTATCATTAAATTGAACGTATAATCTCTTCATGTGTGCTAATAGAGTTTCCCATTTTATGCCCACTTTTGGTTAGTTTGCAGTAATTCCTTGATTGGGGATGTGACTAGTGGTGAAACAACCATCCTGCTGCCTAATCAATGTACTTTTGGTATTGTTTTCTTGACATAAATTAAAGCAGATATTGCATAGAATAGTATTATACATGACTTTGAATGAAGAGAATGTGTTGATAAATAGAATGTCTGTATCCAGCCGCTCCTGCACTTGCTGATACATCAAGAGTCACTACCAATGCCATTTCAGCTACTCTGACTGTGATTATTGTACTGATTCTCATACTGATGGTAATTGCCATTGTGGTAACAGCTCTGATAGCCAGACGACATAGTAGGTAAAGCCAGTGATGTATAACACAAACATTTAATCTGGTTATCTTCACTTAAAGAGATGTGTACATTGTCGCACATTCTGTCACAAAGGAGAACAAGTAATCTACATGTGTACATACCATATGTATTCCTATTATGACCTATGTGTACTTTTAATACAGATATGCTACCGTCGAGACCACCTTAAATGTATCACCTTCTGTTCCGCTGCTTGTTCGACAGAAAACTGTCTAATGCAAGTGAACAACATGAAGCTGCGCAACTGTTATTATATACACAACGCGTGTTTGCAGCAGTGTACTCAAAGCTGGTAATTTGTATTATTTTTTACGAGAGGTATGCCATGCCTTGGACTGCCAATATTCTTCAATACACATCACACATGCACACCACACACTCATCGATCTCGCCCAGCATGGGGCTATGCATGGAGGAGCACTCGCTATATATATATTATCTTCCACATGGGGGTCTAGGGCTCGAGTCCACCCCAGAAGCCAACGTCGCAAAAACTCCAAAGTAGTGTCCAGGAGGATGTTAATACATTGCAAAACCTTTACCTTTTAAATGAAAGGAACTGTTATCAGGGATATGCAAACCAAATTGATACTGCATGTTATGCCAGCAAGAAATGGAACTAGTGTGTGCTCATTCTGTACACCAGTACATCATGTAAAAACGTATTTGAGAAACACTATGAACCTGGATGGACTAAGCAATTTAATGATTCAAAGCATGCCATTGACAAAATGAATCTTATTGTAGTAAGTACTAAAAGCTACAGCCGCATTTCATTTAGTGATATATTCACTACTTTTTAAACAAAGTAGGTAAATGCTAGAACTGTCATGGCTAAGTGCAAAATTTGCTCAAACCGATGTGGTATTTGACCTCTACCATGTTTCCATGATAACGTACAATTTATTGATCTCAAAGTTGATTGTATAAGCAGATCATAATCCTTATCATTTCAACAGACTTGCATTCCATTTCACTTCACATTAACCCCCCAAAAAAGCCAAAAGACCTAAACAAAAATGTTCGTCAAATATGAGTATAACAATACTGGTATAATGTTTGTTTCAAAAGCAGTAGAACTACATTTGTATGTTAAATGTGCGCTACATCATTACAGAGCCAGAAATATCAGCAGAGAGCAAAGAAAACTGTTCCCAAATGCCTTTGAGTCACACCATTCCATTTCAAGGTATGCCCATGCAGCATTTTATATGTGAGTGATGCACGTTTTCAAGCACATATTACCAATGGCTGTCCCAGATTGTGAATACACCTCATTCTCTACCACTGATATCAGCAGAGACAGAGCAAAGAGTGTGTATTTACAATATGTGAATATATGCAAGGATGGTGATGAAAATTAGAGATAGACAATGGTGAACATCATGAGCCCCATATTTGGTTAGACCTGCAGACTTGTGTACAAGTAGAGATAACATTCTTGGAATACATATGTACATGCTGATATTTAAGTGACATGTTTGTATAGGGAATGTTGAAAGTAATATTATCATGCATGTATAACGCATGCACACAACAAATAAAAACGTTTGCTGTGAGAGTTTAGGTGGTACATAAAGATTCAAATACAATAGTACATGTGTGGTGAAAATGAAAAAAAAAAAGTCCAATATATGCTACATTCTTATCGTTATAGATGCATGCACTGATTAACTACAATCATTGTTGTAACTCGGCTAGTCTAAATGGCTGCATGTGATCAGTTTCAAACATATTTAATATTATGTCATACAGTATGCATGCACACATACATGTAGAAAAGTGTCAAAAAGTTCATAAGCAGTCCCCTTTACTACACTCCTTACCCCTAATTTCTGGTGGCTTCTGATTTTTTTTCCTTAGCGGGTACAGTTTATTTTTCCTTTTCATCTGCTTTGGTGGATGTACTCCTTAGATCTCTCTTCCAATGTCTGGTGCAGCTTGCTTTGCTGCATGTACATTGTATTATGTATTTTAGACTTCCTGCTCCTCTCCTGAGGACAGCAGCTCATCTTCCTCTTCATAAGGTACCTATGGAACTGCCTTGTCATTTTGTAAGTGGATGTGCCCTTTCTGACCCTGTGCCACTGTGGGCAATTGTAACTCTTCCTTCCCCTCCTTACAACTTGTACATATGCAGTTTGTCCATTAGTCAATTCATCCAAATATGTTCACAACCCACTACAATGTTGAAGTGTACCATACATTCATTCAGTTAGGATCATATGCAAAAATTTGAGCTCAGACAGTCTCACCCAGTTTGAAATTTTGCCCAGTCTGGAAGGCATTTCTATTCTACTTGGTACTGGTTCTGTCCCAATTTTTGTTTTATGGATTATCATAAAATAAGTCCACTTAGTTTGTAGAGCTCTCTCAATTGGCATGGTGCTACATTGGTCACTGTGTATGGGTTAATGTGATTGGATAGCAAAAATGCACTTAAGAGAAAGGCCACCTTCCTTCTGACCATGGCACATTCTTATTGGGGTCTGGGGCTCTGCTCTAGAAGCCAACTGCTAAAAAAAAGCACTAATTTAGTGAAAATATTATTTATTACATGTCTGAAAGGAGGGGGGGGGGGAGGGGGGGGGGGAATATTGCCCCAGGATCCATGATGATTTCCTTTCCTACCAATTGTTTATCAATGGATTTTGAGAAGTACACCATATCCCATTACTCAGGTGTGTTTAGACTGGCTACACATAAAATATTTAAAAAGCCACAGGATTAATAATGTCCAGTATACTTTGGATTGATAACACGGAATTAATATATAATGTCGTTTCTATGACAACGGTTACGCGCGGTGGAATAATTGATATGAATGTTAGAATTGAAAACCCGGACTATAAAAGAATAGTTTTTCGCATGTTTCTGCAGTTCTTCTACTTCTGGGATACCCATATATTTAATCACTATACTAGGCACTATTTTGAAACGCTTAGAGCGCTTGCAGACAAACATTAGAACTGCGAAAAATTAAGCACGAAATTCATCGTTTTCGTCGTGCAACTTACGCAAACGATGTTACATTTCGTTGTGCCCACCCATAATAGTTAGTATAGACCAGTATCAAATAAACAATATATAACTGTTTTTGTCCACAAACAACAATCATCCGGGTTTTGCGAAAATCGCAAAAAAAGCATCCATCACTGTGCTATAAACGTGTTTTACGCCAGCGTATATTCTAATGTATATAGCACCAATTTACGCTAGTTATACACCTATCGTATATAAATAGAATCTCTGGCGTAAAACTAGTGTATAGGAACAGTATACACTTCAGTTATACGCTGAGTGTATATTTTTCTGTTAGGCACTTTAGTATACTATTTGCGTAATCTTCTCGCTTATGGAGTGAATATCAGCCGGATATTGTCTAATGTCAATGACGCAATTCTTATCTCATCCTCCTGGTCCCCTGCCCTTCACGCCCCCCCTCCCCTCCCTCCCCGGCTCTGCCTATTGATCACCTTTTTAAAAAAAGAAATATAATATTTCTTACATACATTAACACATATATACACACACGTTCGAAACGCTGCAACGGCGTGACCCGCGTCAGAAACTGAGAGCGTAGGTAAAACTTTGCCCTATTGATAGACCAAGGCTTACCATACATCCATTCCATACTGCACAGTCGAAGTGAAACTGGCAAAAGAGACGAGTATAATAGCATGCGCAAATATCTACAACAGCTTACTATGTCTTCAAGTATTCAGCCAAGTGCACACTACGGTGCTCTAGATAGGAAAGAAAAACACAGCACACTTGGCCCACCTAATATACTTCACCAGCTTGCCGGCGTAATGGGAAAGAAAACAACGTATATGCATGTACATGTACTGAACTTACCTTTGTGGTAGATCTAGAAACACTTGCACGCTACTACATTTTGACTAAAAGAACATGATAAAGGTACATAATTTACATACCGACAGTCCGACACGACTTCCTATGCCTATGGGATACTTAGGGAAAGAAGTTGCAACGTATGAAAACACAAACGGCGCAAGATAAGGTCATACCTGCTGGAGGCCGGGATTCATCGCAGCTATATTACAATAACACCTGCCTACGGCGCTAATATTATGATCCTGCAGCAGCTGCCAAGATTTGCGCGTCATATCACGTGACGTACATATATAAATGTCTGCAAGGGGCTCAATGCATCAAATGGTTCAACGAGTTACGATCGATATGCATTCGGATGTGTTTAATCGATTATACTCTGAAGACGCAAATTTACGTTCAAGCCCTCAATCCTGCATGGACCATCTGCTTTCAGTGCTTTGGAGTCAGCCTCTTTGACTACTCGGTATTGGTTCACGTACAACCTGACTCCATACTTGCGCAGCCATATCCCCAAGACAGTCCCGAACTTCGTTATGTTGTTGGATGACAAGACCACCTGTCTTACAGTCTAATGCATGTTGCAGCGTGAAATTTGCACTACATCAGGCAAACAATCAATGATAAACGGAGGCTCGCTTACGTGCGCGTCATCAGGCGAATGGTCCATTGCTCATGATAACATTCAAATGACCACATAAATGGATAGAGATTGGCAAAGCACTCGCGAAGGTTGAATCGCGAAGGTGTCATAAGAACTTCTGCATAAGGATGATGATGCCCTGGTGAGCTATTGTTGTGACCTTGATGAGCCTTTTATGTCAGGGAGTGATGATGAATTCAGTAACCTTGAACAGGAAGGTAGATGTAAGTGCATGCAGTACATATAAAAATACATGTAGATGCACAGCATATTGCTGAACGCAAAAGGAAGCACAGACCAGAGAATGACAGCACATCACTCCTGACAGTCAGTGCTAAAGCACGGCTATCTACACTCAGTCTACACATCACTCCTGACACACTCATGCACAGTAGGCCATACCTGCAGAGACTCAGATCCCTTGACCCAGGGAGCCTGTGGCCACATCTACGTAGTTACGACACTGGAGGAGAAAGGGGATGGGGAGGGAGGGAGGGATGGGGAGGGTGAGGGAGGAGGGGAGGGAGGAGGGAGGAGGGAGAGGACAGAGTGGATGGAAGGGAGGGGATGATAGTACGAGAGTGAGGTAAGAGGAACACGAGTGGTCAGTGAATATCCATCACAAATGTACTTAGCAGAGGGAGAGGTAGGAAGGTAGCTGAGGTGCTTACAGGTGTGGGGTGTCCCTCTAAGATGGAGTTCACCTTGCACAGGGTGAGCAGATGTTCTTAGGTGATGAGCCTCAGACCATGCTGCATACAGGATGGGCAGGCATGACCCTGTGAGGGTGTGAGGGGGTAGTGACACCACTACCCACACATCTACACAATAAATTATAAAATGCCAACAGTATGTATGCAGGTTTCCACACCTACATGTATGTTTTCACTTTAATGACAGGAAGTGCAGACATACACATGTATGTAGCTTACCTTGGAGAGTACAAATCTGTCACTGGACGGATCCTTGGGGACGTCATCTGTGTGGAGAGGGGGGAGGTAACCATATCTCAGTTAATATTATGGACACCCATATGGACGACAATATCTTTCAATATCAAAATAGCTACATGTATCTATCCCTAGATAACTGAACATACATGTATACATGTTTAACCGCCCCTCCTCTTCTCTCAGACTCAAACAATCCTCCTTCACCTGGCATAATGCCCCCCCTCCCTCCTCCCCCATGACCTTCCTCCTATGCCCTCTCTTCAGAGGACAAACGTACTGGTGTAGTGCAGCTCATTGAAGAACAGCACAGCTAAGATCTCCGCAGCTGATGCACTCGAGGTAGGATGGCTGCAGATATAGAAGGGGAAAAACATATAATCTTTGTCCAATGGAGGAGGAGGACAGAGGGGGAGATAGGGAGGAGGAGGTTGGAAGGGAGGGTCTCAGCGATCACGGAATTGAAACAATAAAAACCGAGTCACTCAAAATCTTTTCACTTTGCACCAGCACGGCTATCTGCATCACTCCTGATACACTTAGCACCAGCATGGCACACCCCTCGTGCCCACCAGTGACACACCCTTTGTGCGCACCAGTGACACACCTCTCGTGCACACCAGTGACACTCCCCTTGTGCGCACCAGTGACACTCCCCTTGTGCGCACCAGTGACACTCCCCTTGTGCGCACTAGTGAAACACCCCTTGTGCGCACTAGTGACACACCCCTTGTGCGCACCAGTGACACTCCCCTTGTGCGCACCAGTGACACTCCCCTTGTGCGCACTAGTGAAACACCCCTTGTGCGCACTAGTGACACACCACTTGTGCGCACTAGTGACACACCCCTTGTGCGCACCAGTGACACTACCCTTGTGCGCACCAGTGACAATCCCCTTGTGCGCACCAGTGACATTCCCCTTGCGCGCACCAGTGACAATCTCCTTGTGCGCACTAGTGACACACCCCTTGTGCGCACTAGTGACACACCACTTGTGCGCACTAGTGACACACCCCTCGTGCGCACCAGTGACACTCCCTTTGTGCGCACCAGTGACACTCCCCTTGTGCGCACTAGTGACACACCCCTTGTGCGCACCAGTGACACTCCCCTTGTGCGCACCAGTGACACTGCCCTCGTGCGCACCAGTGACACTCCCCTTGTGCGCACCATGCGCACCAGTGACAATCCCCTTGTGCGCACTAGTGACACACCCCTTGTGCACACCAGTGACACACCCCTTATGCGCACCAGTGACACTCCCCTTGTGCGCACCAGTGACAATCCCCTTGTGCGCACTAGTGACACACCCCTTGTGCGCACCAGTGACACTCCCTTTGTGCGCACCAGTGACGCTCCCCTTGTGCGCACCAGTGACACTCCCCTTGTGCGCACCAGTAACACACCCCTTGTGCGCACCAGTGACACTCCCCTTGTGCGCACCAGTGACACTCCCCTCGTGCTCACCAGTGACACTCCCCTCGTGCGCACCAGTGACACTCCCCTCGTGCACACCAGTGACACTCCCCTCGTGCGCACCAGTGACACTCCCCTCGTGCGCACCAGTGACACTCCCCTCGTGCGCACCAGTGACACTCCCCTCGTGCACACCAGTGACACTCCCCTCGTGCGCACCAGTGACACTCCCCTCGTGCGCACCAGTGACACTCCCCTCGTGCGCACCAGTGACACTCCCCTCGTGCGCACCAGTGACACTCCTCTCGTGCGCACCAGTGACACTCCCCTCGTGTGCACCAGTGACACTCCCCTCGTGCGCACCAGTGACACTTCCCTCGTGCGCACCAGTGACACTCCCCTTGTGCACACAAGAGACACAGCATGTGACCTACAATCTCTTTGTTGGAGGTGTGCAGCGACCTTGACACGATACTCCTGATGGGCAGCAATAGGGTTACCTGCCAACTGCAGCTGAGGGAGCATGAGAGGGGCAGAGGATGAGGAGAGGAGGGTGGGAGGGGCACTGATAAAGGGAGGGAGGGGAACAGAAAGAAAGAGGGAGGGGAACATCTGTTTCCCTACCTTTACCTACATATACATGAAAACATTAGAACCACCACATCCACCCTTCCTACCATTACACTTGGGGATCAGATCACTATAGCACACGGAGGATCAGCTCAGTGCCCTATAGCATGTAAACATATCAAGGTGACCACATTACCCAAATTTTGCTGTACATGTCTTATAAATATGCTTATGCCACATGCAAGCATAACATTTGGCCTTAGCACCTGTCCATTGAATGTTTATAGACATGAACATATGTAAGCATCCTAATATGGTCAAAGTGAAGGCATTGAACCAAGTTTATTCCATTCCAGAAATTCAGTTCCAGCATTAGAGGCCTGTATATCTAACACGAGTTATTCTGCTGTACCTGCCTATCCGGTGATCGGATAACATCATATTCTCACACAAACTCAACAGAGATGTGCATACATATGCCTTTAATGAGTATAAATGGAATGGTGACTACCATGATGAGAAACACACCCACTTGAACACGCCCACTCATGGGCCATCACAGGTTGTGTGAGTGTTAGAGTCTACACAACATCACATCCAATGTTCTGATGGATTTTGCAAATAATATTTTAATCAGTTTTCAACGGACTACTTCGTTAAAATGTATTGCGTGTGCGCTACATGTAGGCCTATGCACACGCCAGTGCTGCCTCACACGCAAGTGCTAATGCTACGCCGCTGCTGCAATTGGAATTGCTATGTGTACAGGATATCCAACAATGAAGCGAATGCACATGTGATGGGGAGGAGCTAATGCAACATGTGATGGAGAGGAGCTAATGCACCATGGGATGGGAAGGAGCTAATGCACCATGTGATGGGGAGGAGCTAATGCACCATGGGATGGGGAGGAGCTAATGCAACATGTGATGGAGAGGAGCTAATGCACCATGTGATGGGGAGGAGCTATTGCACCATGTGATGGGGAGGAGCTAATGGGGGAGGGAGAAGCAGAATCTGTCAATGACAACTTTTCCTTCGGAAGAGTTAATTTATGTTGAAAATGGAAACGATAAGGAGATGGGAAAATGTATATTAGTTATTTTGGGAGGTGTGAGAAACAAGGAAACAGCTGATCCACCACAAAAACTGTGCACTTGTTTAATTACGTAGGGTATTGGACTTAGAATTGGCATAGTAGGGGAGGAGGAAATGAGATACGGGAAACTGGTTAGTAGGATTGTAGAGAATTGCTGCCCCTCAGTAATGCACGCCCTGATCATTAACTCTGTAGTCCCATTCATGTTTTCATTTGGCCTGCTGCCATCAAAGATGTTGATTTCCAAATAGATTTTCAACTCCGTTGCTCACAGTTCATGATGACAGCAAGCCATCAGTATCTTGCCTACCAGACAGTTAATGTTGTCATATCCTTTCTTGGATTGGCTGCAATTGTGTACCCAGGATAACACATATTCTGGTTAGGAAGCATGCAGTATTTCTATGTGCCTTTTTGTTGTTGTTCGTTGGTTTCCTGAATACAAAACTTACATTGTCAGCAATATTGCTTGAATTGCAATCTTGTATACATATCTGTACTATCATATGGACATACATTACATGTATTGTGCTAAGCTTATAGGAATGGCAAAGTGCTGCTGGGACACATTACTCAGTGGCAGTAATTATAGCTGGTTCCTGTAGAACATTTTCATAAAGGCAGACTTAAACAAACATGTCAAGAGTGGGTCAAAATACTTCATGTGCATGTACACAACACAACCGACAATCATAGCTAAAGTCAGCAGATGTGAATGTGAGGTTTATACGGCTGTTGTAGGAAGACCATGAACTACAGATACAAAATTGTGGCAGAGCAAGGTATGTAATGGTTCTTCAGAAATATGAGAAGCCAATTGTTTGAAAACAACTGGTCATTGTTTTCAAACAATTGGTATATTCACAAGGTCTCCAGAAACTAAAGCGAAAATTAAATTATTCATGTCAGTTCAACAAATGATGATGACAAGGCGGCTCCAGTGGCACCTTATGAAGAGGAAGATGAGCTGCTGCCCTCAGGAGAGGAGCTGGAAGTCTAAGATACATAATACAATGTACATGCAGCAAAGCAAGCTGTACCAGACATTGGAAGAGAGACCTAAGGAGTTCATCCACCAAAGCAGATGAAAAGGAAAAATAAACTGTACCCAATAAGGAAAAAATCAGAAGCCACCAGAAATTAGGGATAAGGAGTGTAGTAAAGGGGACTGCTTATGACCTTTTCGACACTTTTCTACATGTATGTGTGCATGCATACTGTATGATATATTAAAGATGTTGAACCTGATCACATGCAGCCATTCTCTTTTAAAACATCAGACTAGCAGAGTTACATCAATGATTGTAGTTAATTAGTGCCTGGATGTAACATCTATAACTAAGAATTTTACACATATAAAGATTTTTTTTTTCATTTTCACCACACATGTACTATTGTATTTGAATCTTATATACCACCCAAATTCTCACAGCAAATGTTTTTATTTATTTGTGTGCATGAGTTATACATGCTTGATAATATACATTCACAATGCATAAATATCAGCATGTACATATGTATTCCAAGAATGTTATCTCTACTTGTACACAAGTCTTCAGGTCTAACCAAATACTGGGCTCATGATGTTCACCATTGTCTATCTCAAATTTTTTTCACCATCCTTGCATATATTCACGTATTGTATATACACGCTCTTTAGTTTGTCTCTGCTGATGTCAGTGTAGATGATAAGTTATATTCACAATCTGGGACAGCCATTGCATGGTAATATGAGCTATGGGCATCATATACTGAGCATACCTTGAAATGTAATGGCATTTGGGAACTGCTTTGCTCTCTGCTGATATTTCTGGCTCTGTAATGATTTAGTGCACATTTAACATACAAATGTAGTTCTGTTTAAAATTTTTGCTTTTGAGACAATCCAGTATTGTTATATTGATCTTTGAGGAAGAAATTTTTGGACTGATAGCTGAAGTTTTCATTCCAAATTTGTATGTACATGTATTATTCACTGTAATATAAAGCACAGTATTTAAGTGCATACGTCTCAACAGCCAGAGGAACACATACACCCAATCTAGTTCCTGGCACGTATAGGATAATTGGCAATGTACTTGGCGCTGCTCGCTAGCAGCAGCTGCAGCACCTGCAGTCATTCCTGCCTCATTCAGCACAGCAGGGGTGAGTGGTGAGGCTACAGTGACATCCCATGCAGCTGGTCTTCCTTTCTCCCAGTCTGCTACCAAAAAATTAGCTGGGCGAGTTTGCCTAAGATCCAGTGTCAATCGGCTACCAACCTCCACCTTAACTCCCAGACGAGCACTGTGGTAATAGCCAACAATTGCATCTCGCAACCGATTATGGCACAGCACTACGTCACCACCCCAACTGCAGGTCACTGCATGATGGCCTAGAGGGTCTAGTGCAGTGTCTGGGCATAGTGGGCATAATGAACCCCTGGACAAATTATGGCCAAGCCCCCATTTTAATACTACCAAAAAGTCATTGGGTTCCAAGTGGAGGCCAAGTGCAGCACATGGGACCACATCAAATACCCAAGGCAGAAATAGGTGACTTCCCATGCCCAGCTGGCCCGATTCTGTATACATCTACGATGATTCCGGAACTGTTTGTTTTTTTGAGTGTCGAATAACTAATACGTTCACCCAATCATTTGATTGTTCGAATATCAATTACTGCATACTTCAAATCTGATTGGTGCCCTAATATTCTGGGACAATGGGACAGAGTTGAGTATGGTACTTCACCAGACCGCAGCGGTGATTACTCTATCCGCTACTGCTGTATGTGGGTCTGGAAACGAAACTAGGATAATCCCCCATTTTAAAGCTACCAGAATAATAAACATGAACACAATGCCATGGCCATGCAGTTGATGCGGCAGCTATATGTGTGGTTTCAATGTGTAGAAATGCTTGTGCACTGCTTTTACTATCCTTACTTCTTAGACTTAACATTGGCATAGTAGGGGAGGAGGAAATGAGAGATGGGAAACTGGGTTAGTGGGATTGTAGAAAATTGCTGCCCCTCATTATGGCGTGAAAAAACATCACCCCCACATTTGCATGTTAATGCATGGTGTCCAAGATGGTCCAAACTGTGGGCAGGGCAGAAAGCACACTGAGAACCCTGGGAGGTATCTAGGCCTAGCCACCACTTGACAGCTACCCTGAATTCAATTGGGTCAAGATGTAGAGCTAGGGATGTGGAGGGAATAAATAATAACCATGCAGGATGTTACATGGGGGGCTGAAACTGATAGCAACCTAGCCTTTTCAGGATGAGAGGATTGATTGAAAAGGCCTTGTCAGAAAACACCAGGCCAATGATGAAGAATGCTTAGCTCTAGGGTGGGTTTCAACCCCTCTAGCAGTTGACTCCTATGGGGTTTGGGGTAGAGAAGCATCAAACTTTTCTGGCTCAGTAGGCTTGCAATTCAAAAATCACTGCCAAAGACACAGATATCTTTTGAACTTTTCTCAAGCATGAGCATATGCTCAATAAGAGCGAATGCCTGAGCCATCTTCTGCAGAGTGTAGAACTGAACTTGTGTTTTCCCCTTTGATCAGTCGCTGAAACAGTTTCATGTGGTTGATGTGGTTGGGTGGGAAAGTTGTCAGCAAGCATGAATTTGTACAAGTTTGGAGCACCGAATGCAAAGTACAACAGGTAGGTGATGTGATGGTAATACCATTTGTAACAACGCTTCAACTGGTCCAATCTCAGGTCTTCATTCTGGTCTTCTAGAATCATGCACTTACATTTGTATATTGACCTTGAACACACCATTATGGCTATGTGAAGAGAGTCTGAGGTGCAATGGGCTCTTCCATACATGGCAGAAGGCATCTTTAAACTGGAAATCATGATATTTGAAGATCACTGTGGGCAAGACCTCATATCTGGTGCCACTTGCAACACACACTTGTATGTAGTAGAGCATGCATGTCAATAAGTCTGAGGTATCTATTTGCCCTAATCGGATTCAGTTGTGATACAGATACAAACTATTCATACATTCATTCCAGGAAGATGATGTTTAGAATGGCCACAAGATAGCAAAACAGTTCACTAGGAATATAGCCATTGGTGTACCTAATCATGAATCATAGAGGCACTTATTTCAAGGTAGTTTGACACTTGGGAGTCCAGGTGGGACAGTGGAATAGGCATCAAGTAACCATCTCTGGCCATGCTTGCTTCAACTTCACTGAACAGACCCAATCAAATAGTAGTATATTTCCCTTTCCACATCAGTACACTGGAACATTGTGCAAGGCGCCATTTCCTACAAGCTTTCCAACTTGTTGTTACCTGAATTACTGCAACTGTGTTTATAGTAATAAATCATTATGAACATTGGAACCATTATACTTATAGCATAATATCTAAAATTATAATGCCAATTAACTTTCAAACTTATAGTAGTTATGAAAGGAATGAAACTATTGAGACTAACATGGTATTTGACGTGATAACATAATACTGTACCCTTGTAAATGAAAGCATAAGAGGGTGGCATGCTTTTCATGGTGTGCAATTGACAAGTGATGAGCTCATTCCAATTGGAATACCACACACAGGTCTTCACCAACCCTCTACAGCTTATTAATCAACATTAGTAGGTCACTTATAGAATTGCTACATCTTTGTTTTATGCCCATGCATGGGAGATTATTGTCCATATAAAACCCAGCCTCTCAGCTCAACCTCTTGCAAATGATTTGTCAACCCAATGATGTCATTGCATTACACAACTACATGTACAAGGTAGACATTTGAAAAAGATGATGTGGATGAGACCTGTGTATGGATTATTGGGGTGCGCGCAGTTGTAAATAGCACCACATGTGTGGATTCTAAGGAACATATTATTCCAATTGGAGCACCTCGCCAAGGAGTGTGGGCCGCCACCTGCATGGATGCATATTGAGACACTGAAATGATATAATGCAGTAAGGTGCTTTTAAACATACTCCAGTTCAACATCACCAAGCCGTTAACAACATAGCTACTAAATGTGTTGTTAATCCTTACAGTCATATAACATTAAGTTGCTGTAACGTGAACTGCCAAATAAATGAGCACAGCTGTGTTATCTAAGCATTTCTTTCCCTTATTACAAGCATATAGTTCTCTTAAATGTAAGTATAAGCAGCCATGTTATTAGTGTCCTAAAGCAGCACTACTGCATTAAATTCTGTTTTATTATTCAATTTCAAATTGAGAGCTGTTATCCATCAATCGTAACTATTCTTATCAGATACCCAATGCTTATTACAGATCTTGATATTGACCATTATTTAAATTTCACCATAAAAAACAATACACTAAAATGCATCACGGTGCTACAAGCATGTTTTAGTACTCTTTAGTCAGCATTTTCAATTCAGTGATTCATAGTGGTATAGCACCTACCATTGCCAGATTTTTCCATATAAAGTGTTTCAATACTTATTTTCTTTTCCTTGTGCCTTTTTATTGTTGTTCATTAGTTTCCATGAATAAAAACATACGTTGTCAGCAATATTGTTTGAATAAAAAATATCTGCACTATCATATGGACACATTGTGCTAAGCTTATATGAATGGCAAAGTGTTGCTGGCACACATTACTCAGTGGCAGTAACTGGTCCTTGTAGAACATTTTCATAAAGGCACACTGAAACAAACATGTCCTGAGTGGGTCAAAATACTTCATGTGCATGTACACAACACGACTGACAATCATAGCTAAAGTCAGCAGATAGGAATGTGAGGTTTATAAGGCTGTTACAGTAGGATGACCATTGTCCTACAGATACAAAATAGTGGCAGTGCAAGGTAATGGTTCTTCAGAAATATGTGAAGCCAATTGTTTGAAAACAACTGGTAATGGGACCCAAACTAAAGCAAAAATTAAATTATTCATGTCAGTTCAACAAATTTTCCGAATCTTTACTTCAACGTACAACTAAGCTAGACTGGCAAAAACTGGATCCGAAGCACTCTACCAACAAAGATGTTACTAAACAAAATTAAAGTGCACTAATAACTGTGGGGATTTATATATGTATATATATTTTCCCCCATTCTAAAAACATGAAACCAAAAGTCAGATTAAAAGACGTAAACCAAGTTTGGTCGGAAACGTATGCTACAAAGTTCAAACCCTTATTTACATTGCATGCATGCATTTTTTAAACGCGACTGTTCAACTACAAACGAACAGTCTATAGAAAAACAGTATATCGCCTGCATAATTTAGTTAGCTGAAAAAATATGCATATTCTCTAAACCGATTCGCAACTTTTCGGAACAAATACGTTGTAGTTAACTATACATGCAGGGTGCCGCGATATATCGCGGTTACGTAGACTTCTACGGGCGGTTAACCGCTAACCGCCCATAGAAGTCTATGTAACCGCGATATATCGCGGCAACCCTGTATACATGTAGCGATTCTCTGAAAAGATAAGTATAATTGCATGTTTACATATACGGAAAACCGCTGTGTACAATTCGGAACTGAATAACGCGACTGATATACATGTATGCAGGTATACAGAATTTTGCTGCATAAGACGTACATAATATCTGTGACCATCGTGCATGCAAATTATTTTATAGTGATGCATGCAGGATGCATTCGGAGTGTATATAAAGGACAGCGTTGCATAATTAAAGCAAGAAACAGCCGTTCATGACTTTGTGTACAGCGGTGAGTGATGTGAACCTTTTTTTTTAATGCGCCTATAGGGGCGTGAGGGGTTTATTAACAAATATTGCATGCATACATTCCAGTTCCAAAAGCGTGCCGCCCCCTCCCTCCCTCCCTCATCCATCCAAGTTTAACTTCATGCAGTAGCTGCAGTGGAATAACAGTATATGTATAATGAAGTAGTATGGACTTACATAGGTCGGCGGTTCTCATGCACATCAAGACTCAGTTGAAGTGTTAGATTTTACTGTGCTTGTTGTTCTGGCAAAGCCAAAGGTTTTTTTTTTTTTTTGGGGGGGGGGGGGGGACACGTGTGTGTGTGAGTGTGTGTACGTGTGTGTGTACGTGTGTATGTGCTTGTGTGTTTGTGTGTGTGTGTGTGTGAATGTTTGTGTGTTTGTGTGTGTGTGAATAAACTGGGTTATCATGAAATGCAATGAATAAACATCACAAATTTGTGACACGATTTTAAAACGAGCTAGACTAGAGATTAAAAATTCAGAACGGTGGTTGTTGTTAAACAGGAGTGGGAGGCGGGCGGAGCTTTATTTGCGAACTTTTTAATAGAATAATACAGCGGCATATTATTTAATGTACATCATAGAGATATTGTAATTACAAGACCGTATTGACCTTTGTGCTCGCAACAGCTATTTAGCACCGGTTCCGTGAAATTAGACGACCTTTTTCGTCGAACCATACTTTCTATAAATTAGTCTCAAGTTTAACTATCACCAAGCCATTTGGCGTTGTCATCTGTCTTGTATCTATCGTGGACACTTACCTGTATACTTTCAAAGTGATGCGGTTTTATGTTTTTCGGTCACGAAACGTTGCAGAGTACACTTCTTTCCTAGGCAATTAAGAACCGCTATGGATACGATTTTAAACGTCATTTGGTACTACTAGGAGGCCACAATAGATATCGTTTTAGCAGTTAGCTTAGATCTTGTACAAAACTCACTTACAGTTGTTTACCTCGTTCGAGGGCTTACGTAGATCAATGTAGTTCATAAATGTCTGGGTACGAAAATCATAAAAGCTATGTATTTTAGCTCACGTGCGCATATTTATGAGTAAATAGTACCCACGTGAGCCTAGTTATAAGGTGTATGGGCCTGGGCACGACCAAATTTGGGTCTGGTGTCGAGATCCAAACTAGTTCTGTGAGCCTACTGATTAGGTGTTTGGGCCTGTGCACGACCAATACTTGGGTCTGGAGTCGAGATCCAAAGAAGTTCAGTGTCTGTTTCAACGCTAGCAAGATGGGCAGGGGCGAATACAGGATTTTGTGTTAGGGGGGGCATATAGGGATGGGATAGGGGGCGTGCCCCTCCGAACTTGCCAGGGTGTCTGGGAAAGCGCAGTAAGCACCATCATCTCCGCCCCAAAACCCTAGCCACTGGTGTTTTTTTTTTTTTTGCACTTTTGGAAGTTATAAAACAGAGTAAAGATACCTATAACAGTCACACTTCACAAATATGGTTAATTAGAAGCATCATCCGAGGGTATTTTCGACTATAGCTGTCAATGATAGCATCAATATTAAATTCAATATCTTTGTGCACATACAATAACATTAACACTGTCTTCTCCCATAGTGCTGCGATAGACATAAATCTCAAAGAGGAATTAGCTCTTTCCACTCCACTTGATGTTACAGAGGTGAATAGCAGTAGCTTAATGATAGTTGTAATATTTGGGAACATGGTAGGGGACGCATTTCTGTCTGCTATGGTTGTGACAAGAGAGTTTGGTTTAATAGGGGAATTATTCCACATGTTTTTCCAAAGCGCAATCTCTTGATGAAATGCTTGTGGAAAAGGCAGATCATCACTATAAAACTTGTATAGGTCGTCTGCAACGATAGCCTTTTCATCATCTTTGTAAAGATGCGAAGGAATTAAACATAATGCTCGTAAACCTTGAATAGTTAGATCCGAAAATCGAAGATCTAATTGCTGAATGAGACAATCCAAATATGGAATAAAAACAGCCAATTAAAAATATTCTTTTGGTGATCTAGCAGGAACATTGTTCCGCTGTGTTTGATCTACTACTTTCCTGATGGCAATTGAAATTGAAATTCGCATTGTATTACATGTATGTACGAACTGAACGCTGAACGAATGTACAAACTGAACGCTGAACGAATGTACGAACTGAACGCTCAAAAGCACAATAGAAAAAGTACCACGTGTCAGGGGTGATACTTAGCACGTACAACAGGTCTAGCGCTAGTCTCTACGGTGGCCCGGTAGGTCGCGGCTGTCATGACGTGCACATACGCGATTTGCGGACGTGCACACATGCACATCTGGGATTTGCGGACTTGCACATACTCGATTTGCGGACGTGCACACATGCACATCTGGGATTTGCGGACTTGCACATACGCGATTTGCGGACGTGCACACATGCACATCTGGGATTTGCGGACTTGCACATACGCAATTTGCGGACGTGCACATATGCATTAATTGTTTCCACGTGGTTACAACGTGTTCGCCACGTGGTTGCCACGTGGCAACCACGTGGAAACAATTGCACTTCCGCAAATCGCGTATGTGCAAGTCCGCAAATCCCAGATGTGCATGTGTGCAAGTCCGCAAATCGCGTATGTGCAAGTCCGCAAATCCAAGTTGTACATGTGTGCAAGTCCGCAAATCGCGTATGTGCAAGTCCGCAAATCTGCGTCCGTTGGGTCTGGGGCCAAGACTAGTCTAGCGCCTGCAAGAGCTAAGACAATGCGGCGCTAATGACATAATTAAGGTCATTACAATGGACAGGAGGCGTATCCTTATAAGTTAGGCCGGGTTTGCCCCCCCCCCCCCCCCCCCCCTGTATCCGCCACTGATGGGTTACTACCAGAATTGTTTGAAGCGCTACCTATCCTATCCATTTGAGCACTTAGATACTGTTTTTAGACTCAGAAACCTTGTTAGAAAAAAGTGTCCCGTTTCCGGTAAGGTCTTTACCCTCTTGACTGTAAACAAATGTAGGTCCTCAGCAGAAGTAGTTCCAAGGCTGGCAGTAACTCCAAACATCGTCTAAGGAGTTGAACTACTTCGTACACTGGTATTAGTGACAATTGGTACCGTTGCGACTAATTTTCCAAACAGTGAGTTCGACAAAATAGGCCAAAAAAGTCGTCTAATTTCACGGAACCGGTGTTAGATACAATTTTTCCCAGCATGAATCAATTTTTGCATTGCTGACTGCTGCGCTATTGCCACCACAGTGCAATATGATGGATATGGAAGAGCTATATCTGCGTTTTGAATCACTTTTTAGTCGGAGAATGTGTACGATATATACATTGCATATATACGGATCATCGGTGTAGCCGGGACCGCCCTGGGCACTTCCGCCAACCCCCAGGGGTACATTGTGATCTCAGGGGAGACAGGACGTAAGGAAGTCAGGGTAAGTCCAGGTAATCAGTTAAATATGGTTTGAACGCATGTTTAGACCGGGTTAACAGCGACCGACTTGCAGGGGGGCGGGGCGGGACTGGGGGCGGGCGCTACGTGGCGCGCACGGCAGCGGGTCAGGTCTGAATATACACAGGTTGCTAGGCAGGCAAGTCCTTATCATTAGGTTTCCCACCACTTTCTTTTAAAAGATGCTAACAATTTGAAACCTTAAACTATACACAGTGGTTTAGAAGTGTAGTCCATGAGGACATTTTTAATTTAATAGAATCCAAGCACACCAAAGTACAACTACCACAGCTGTAATGAATTATTGTACATTGATTAAATTCTGTTTTATATTTTTAAGTTACATAATATCAAACCAACGTAATCAAGATTAAAAGTACTGCTTTAAAAACTGAATAACAAAATACCCTGCAGTAGTAAACTACAGATAACTATTTCTTTATTCACTGTTAACAAGTGGTGAAATAACATAATTTCTATTAATACAAATTAATTAACTCGAATCAAACCAATGTAATCAAGTATAAGAAAACTGTAATTCAGTATAATAGAAAGTTTTGCTGATGTATTCAGGACTCAGTTTAAAGGCACATTGTTTAAATGCTATCACCAGATGCCATGTGAGTTGAAGCTTGTTGGGTTGTAGCAGTATCTTCATCATATTCCATGTGTACCTCTTGATCCGTTCCCTCCCCAGTAGTAAAAATACACTCAACTAAGTGCTCTTCGAATGATACACACATACATGTACTAGTGACCTCCAATCATTGGGGGCAGGAGCGAACATTGTGTGGTCCATTGCAAAATGAACATTTAGCCACACATCGATAACTCCTCATGCACCAATGGATCTGACTTGATCCACAGTCTAATTAACTCATCTGTTAGGTTTGCCTGCTGGCCTTCTCAGCAGGACCATTCGATTAGACCAATGTTTCTTTAACTTGATACTTTGATCCTTCTCAGAAAGAAAGCTTTCATCGCTAATAAACTGCCCTGAAGCCTCCCAATCGCTTTTTAAAACCTCTTTATGTATCTGTCGTAAGTGTCCGCGTTGGAAATCGACTTTCCCTTTTAAGCCATAAAACCTTTACAATCATAGAACAATAGCACGATTGCACGTTTATGTCACCGACCAGCTTCGAACAACCAAAAAGTAACTTCGCACATACATGACGATGTAGAAAAAGAGACGCCGGGTACAATCGCACGCATAAGTCATATTACAGGTATGCATACGATATACGCATGCGTGCACGACACAAAGAGCACAAAGACAGCCCAGAAAAGAACAAAGACGGCGTTTCCTTAGCCTGCCATTGTTGTCTGGAGCTAGCAGCACGCAAAAGAACCCAATCATCACATAGGATACAGCCCATCTAGACAGTTATTAAAACAATTATTAATCACTCAGTCATCGCTATGTCGCGCGTTTGAACCTTACTTGCAGCACTAAACGGAAAGTCGGTTGGAGTCGGCTACGTTGGAGGATTGGAAATGTATGGGAGATTCGATTGGCCGTGACTCCTTGCTTCGTTCGGTCCTAGAATCGTGTAGAAAAGTGCTTGAAGTTGGTACATCGAAAAAAATTTCGTTTTTTTACGTATAAAATGGAACATATTACCGCGCATTTAAAGCAAGTACCTATGAGTTTAGTATTATTGGAAACAGCAGAACAAAAGCTATTTGCTCCAATACTAAACTGCAAATTTATGTGTTTTGGAAAGCTGATAAAATTCATGTAAGCAGAAATGAAAAAATGCTCATCAAATTCACTTTCGATGTGCACAGCTTTAAAAAACAAATCCTATTTCTTATTTTACTAATAAAATCTAACACTTCAATTAGTTACAACAATGTTTATCCAAAAAAAATATGCATCATTCCCATACCTCATGTCCTGCTGTTAAACCACTGTGCTATACTTTTCTATAAGTAAGAATTTTCTCCTACATCCATCAGGATACAATTGGTCATAATCAGATAATTAATCAGTTACGGCATACTTATCGATATCGCGCATACCGGTGAATATTAATTGCATTCACAGGTCCGTTCAATTTCTAACTCTATGGCAGTACATGTGTGTGGTTTATTATAATTGTTGCTGTGCACTCCATTTGGAGCTGCAATCCCGCTGAGCTCATTCTATTCGTATGGATCAGCAGCTGGTGATGCCGTATGGATCGTCCAGTGCAATACAACTATACCAGCACCATTTTTATTTTTCGGAAGTGCATACATGACCATTTTTGTAAGTTTAAGTGTGAGCGATACAGCGACATGTGTGTATTGTATTCTTGGGAGTGAAGCAAAATCACATTTGATCGCTTTGAAATCTTGAGCAATATTTGTATAATTTTCTATAGTATCAGCATACACTGCATCAAATTCATGTGCTCAGAAAGTGGACCACTCTATAAGCCACATGCTGGCTTGATAGGGCTAATCTTTACAGATAAATTTCATGTAAATATAAGACTAGCACCTCTCCAATGGCTATTTAACATTTGACCGCTTCCACCCCCCCCCCCCCCTGCATGAATCCGCCCGGGGGCGGAGCCTCAGAAACCAACGCTTTTGTGTTGAAAACCCCTCCAAAAGTACACAAAAACCCCTCCAAAAGTACACAAAAACAGATCGAGGCTGCATGGGGACAGTATGGAGTCAAGAGCTCAGCTTATACATGTATAGATGATTTCGGTGCGAACCCGCGCGTCACGTGAGAGTCATGTGAAATTTTTGTGGAGGGCAAAACATTATTGAGACGTATGGTAAATCGTGATGAATCGGCAGATTTCAAGCGAAAGGAGCGTTACAAACAACAACTGGAGTCGGTGGGGACGACACCAAGCGATGACCTTCGCATGAGGGGTGATGGTCGTCGTTTCGGCGATGCTATGTCGTTGTGGCAGCGTATAGAGTATGGCAATGTATTTGGCTATTTTATCGATCGCCCGGGAACTTGAAGCCTACAACTAGTTTCAATCGGGTTCTGTGAGGACTGTGTTTGTGGGGTGTTTCGGCCAAGGCGACCAAAAGTGTAGACCAGGCCCACGAAGCGTGGATTAGGGCCTATTGCACGGTCATCTGGCTTGATCGTTGCCGACTGCACTAGCTTGTTATTTTTAAATGAATGCACGGTGTACTTGTCTACAGACCTATCTGTAATCGATAAGCTAGGTCCATACATGTAGCAAGTAGGCTTATAGCAATCGATCCGCATCGGCAACAGATATCTTAATTTGTCCTCCGTCATGAAGGCCTATTACTTTTGTAGACTGTATAGCCAAAGGCAAAGCAGGGCAGCATGATAGCACACATGCTCATCATCGTTGCTAAGACATAAGCGTATCCAGCTATTTGGTGCAGATGGGATGGCTGCATCCCTAACCTAGCTCCCATACTGATCATTTCTGTCTCTGTCGCGAGTCCTGCGTGAACTAGCAAATGACCCTCTACAGCTGAAGCAGAGATAATATAAAACACACCTCTCCTTTTCTTCTTTGCCCCGCTTTCGTCTGCCGCGCTTTCACTGCCATCATTTTGACCAAATACTTCCTCTTGCATGCGATCCTTGAAAGAAAATCGTGAAGAGACATAGCCACATCACTGGGTTCGTCAAAAGGCTTGCCTACAATAAAAACAAATGACTCCCTCACTCATTTGTGACTTCCACACTTCCAACTAACATGACACAAAATGGTCGCCACAGATTCGCGAGTACTTCGAAGGCTGCCAATCCTCTCTACGGACCGCTTGAATCCACCTTCGTATAGTCTGCCTTCATTTTTGAATGGAAACCGATAGAAACCTAAGCCCAAACGCTGACCACCACGATTTCTACAGCCAAAAGCACAACACCTCCATAGCATTTCACGTATACCTTGCCCTCCACATCAATTATTCATCGTTTTAGGTCACGCGTTTCCAGGGAAATGACTTCTCACCGAAATCATCTATATGTGCAGAGCGCCGATAAATCGCCGATAATGTTCCAAACGTATACATGTATATGTCAGTAGTACTGAACTCACCGTTCATTCCTTTAGAAAATACACTGTAATCTCCCTCATCGGAGTCTGGGGCGGCAGAGCTCCAGACGCTCTGCAACTTTGATGTGAAATCCCTTCGACAAAATAATACATCATAGCAATGAACTTTGGATAGTGCTATGCATTTGCTTAATTAATATCCCTTCAAATGAATCGATGGCTCACTCTCCAACATTCCTGCTGGACCAGGTCAAGAAATTAGCAATAATTTAATCTTTTCTACGTTTATAGGAGATAAAGTGCCTGCATGATTTACACCCCCGCACAGGAAAAAAGTTTTTATTACAACATTAGGTATTTGCAGTATCTCCGAAATAAACCGATGCAAATACTGTGGAAATTTGGTGTAACTGATTACATCAAAAATGTACTTCTACTATGTGTGCAATTATTACGATGTTCCCATTTAGTACTACAAATTTATACGCTGCTACAACTGTTGTATCAAGGATTACAATGCTTGTGCCTGTCACCACATAATACAATATCACTACAATTTTCAACATTTAGTAACTGTTGTAATCAAGAAGTACAACGTTCCTAATGCCACGCCCACGATTCATTTCCTGGTGTTGCTATAGTTACGCATTTTTCCATGTCACGCCTAGTTCACCCCCTTTCACAGCACAAAATCAATCAACCATGGTACATGTAACATCAAAGAACAATGTCCTTCACAGATGTTTCTAGACAGTTACACTCGATCCTCCACTAGTGTGTTACCCAGCAGTTCTCGTAACAATGAAGCCTTCTTGCTTGGGCATGGGATTCCAAGTTGATCTGTTTCTACACCATTGACATGTATGGCATTGTCACAGACCACAGCATTTGTCAGCTAGAAGAAAAAAAGCATGATTGCTATCAGGCTGAGAAATACCAATGTCTCTCCAGCATACCTCTTTTGACAATTGTAGGTGGGGTGCCCTCTTAGCTTCTGCATGGATATGCGTGTTGGTCTTTTTGTCTCCTTCCTGCTTGAGCTGATATGAACTATGAAAGTAAAAGTTGTATAAACATTTTCAAGTACACAAGTATTAACCTGTGGCTCAGCGTCAGCACAACCAGGAGGATTTGCTGGTGAACCTGCAAGAAATAATAATTTCACAAACACAAAATACCTTAACAGACGATGACGTGTTGTGGCTTGAAATCTGTGGAGTGTGCTAAATATAATAAATAAGCCAAGCTTTTAGCTTACGTCTAATTCAAAACTGTCTTCTTCTGGTACGTTAGTTGTCCCAGTTGACATCGGAGACTCATTCCCCTTGAAGCAAGGAGTTAGCAGTGATTTTAAAGCAACAAGATGCAAAACCTGTTATGAATGCATCTACCATTGGAAACCACTTCTGGTTATTTTTCACTACTCCGACATGTTCAAATAGATGCCTTCAAATGATCCAGCACCACCAACTCTGTCTTGTGCTGCAACTCCTAGATGTGAAGTAATTTCCTGTTGCAGAACTTGATTTGGCATGGCTTCACTGCAACTAGTCACAATGGTAGTACAAAGGCTTAATTCCAGACTGGAGAAATTATTTGATAAAACCAATCAAAAATAAGCATCAAACCTTCGTTAGCAAAAATGGTGGAGTTCATATGGCTCCATTTTCATTGTTTGGGAGCTTCTGGGCTTGCGTTCAATCCAATCACATTACCTTCAAATCATGCCACTGATAATACATGATTAGTTGGAATAAGTAGGCAACGAAACTTGCAAGAGACGTTATTTGAACCCATGCCGATCACACCCTAAAACGCTGGTTAGGTACATGAGCGATGTATGCTATGACTCAGCGCTGCCTATTACTATTTCCAATAATGAACGCGCTTAGTATTCAAAAACGGGCATACCTTGATGGCTTCACTCTTCCGATGTATGGTTGCAACTGACGATTCCATCGGTGCCATTCAGACTATATGGTTGCCGAATATATCTTTCCTGGTCCAAATCGCGGTTCACAACAATCTGATACAATCTATTTGCTGACTCGAATACATCCCCGTCTTCAAACTGCGGCCGGATTAAATTCTCACGATAATGTCAGTTCGCTTATAAGTAACTCACGCAATACACTTACAGTTGGTCCCGTGAGCAAAGAAATGGTAAATCTTTCTTCTTCTTTGCTCTCCAGCTCACGCCTACCCTCAAAATTGCGCAACGTGGCCAAATCACGTGAATCACGGGATTAGTTCTAAGAAATTTCGAGGTTGTAAACAAGAATGATATTTCAGTGCGTTGTCTTTTTATCACGAGTGAATCAATATCATCGTCAAAGAGTGCTGTCCAGCTTGCGCTGAATTGCGGGTCGAGATACTGCTTGATGGGCACGTGACGATTGCCACGGTACTAGTATTGCAGCATGGCCGAATTGTTGCATGAATGTTCCTGTCATCTCTCTAGATCTCGCAAGGGCACTATTCATGTCTCTGTCACATGGGAGCTGTTCGTGTCTCTTTTACAAATTAAGGAACTGTTCCTGTCTTCTCTCTCACAAGGGTTGGCACAAAGGTACTGTTCCTGTCATCTGTCATAACTGCATGCAGTCTTCCTCATAGATGATCTGTCACGTGTCATCTCTATCACAAGCCATTGCTGTCACAATGTCATCTCTGTCACAAGCCATAGCTGTCATAAGTGTCACCTCTGTTATAAGCTATCTCTATCACAGTCATCACCTCTGTCACATGCCATCTCCATCTCAAATGTCAACTCTGTCACAAGCCACAAGCCAATGCCATTACAAGTGTCATCTCTTTCACAAGCCATCTTTGTCACACGTGTCACCTGTCACAAACAACTCCATTATAAGTGCATGTCCCCTGCATTTCACAAGCCATCTCCATCACAGGTACCACCTCTGTCACAAGCCATTGAGCACTGTCACAAGTGTCACCTGTCACAATCATCTCAGTACAAGTGCCATTTCTGTCACAAGCCATTGCACCACCCACTGTTCCCCACCCACTGTTCACTCTGTCTCCATCACCACCCACTATTCCCTCACCATCACTACGCACTGTTCACTCCACATCACCACCAACTCATCCCTCTCCGTCACCACCCACTGTTCCCTCTCCATCACCACCCACTGTTCCCTCTCCATCACCACCCACTCTTCTCTCCTCATCACCACCCACTGTTCCCTCTGTCTCCATCACCACCCACTGTTCCCTCTCCATCACTGCCCACTGTTCCCTCTCCATCACCACCCACTCTTCTCTCCTCATCACCACCCACTGTTCCCTCTCCATCACCACCCACTGTTCCCTCTGTCTCCATCACCGCCCACTGTTCCCTCTCCATCACCCCCACTCTTCCCTCTCCATCACCATCCACTGTTCCCTCTGTCTCCATCACCACCCACTGTTCCCTCTCCATCACCACCCACTGTTCCCTCTCCATCACCCCCACTCTTCCCTCTCCATCACCACCCACTGTTCCCTCTCCATCACCACCCACTGTTCCCTCTCCATCACCACCCACTGTTCCCTCTCCATCACCCCCACTCTTCCCTCTCCATCACCATCCACTGTTCCCTCTGTCTCCATCACCGCCCACTGTTCCCTCTCCATCACCCCCACTGTTCCCTCTCCATCACCACCCACTGTTCCCTCTCCATCACCACCCACTGTTCCCTCTCCATCACCATCCACTGTTCCCTCTCCATCACCACCCGGCCACTTCCTCTCCATCGTCACCCACTGTTCCCTGTCCATCACCACCCACTATTACCTCTCATCACCACCCACTGTTCCCTCTGTCTCCATCACCACCCACTGTTCCCTCTCCATCACCACCCACTGTTCCCTCTCCATCACCACCCACTGTTCCCTCTCCATGACCACCCACTGTTCCCTCTCCATCACCACCCACTGTTCCCTCTCCATCACCACCCACTGTTCCCTCTCCATCACCACCCACTGTTCCCTCTCCATCACCACCCACTGTTCCCTCTCCATCACCACCCACTGTTCCCTCTCCATCACCACCCACTGTTCCCTCTCCATCACCACCCACTGTTCCCTTTCCATCACCACCCACTGTTCCCTCTCCATCACCACCCACTGTTCCCTCTCCATCACCACCCACTGTTCCCTCTCCATCACCACCCACTGTTCCCTCTCCATCACCACCCACTGTTCCCTCTCCATCACCACCCACTGTTCCCTCTCCATCACCACCCACTGTTCCCTCTCCATCACCACCCACTGTTCCCTCTCCATCACCACCCACTGTTCCCTCTCCATCACCATCCACTGTTCCCTCTCCATCACCACCCGGCCACTTCCTCTCCATCGTCACCCACTGTTCCCTCTCCATCACCACCCACTATTACCTCTCATCACCACCCACTGTTCCCTCTGTCTCCATCACCACCCACTGTTCCCTCTCCATCACCACCCACTGTTCCCTCTCCATCACCACCCACTGTTCCCTCTCCATCACCACCCACTATTACCTCTCATCACCACCCACTGTTCCCTCTCCATCACCACCCACTGTTCCCTCTCCATCACCACCCACTGTTCCCTCTCCATGACCACCCACTGTTCCCTCTCCATCACCACCCACTGTTCCCTCTCCATCACCACCCACTGTTCCCTCTCCATCACCACCCACTGTTCCCTCTCCATCACCACCCACTGTTCCCTCTCCATCACCACCCACTGTTCCCTCTCCATCACCACCCACTGTTCCCTCTCCATCACCACCCACTGTTCCCTCTCCATCACCACCCACTGTTCCCTCTCCATCACCACCCACTGTTCCCTCTCCATCACCACCCACTGTTCCCTCTCCATCACCACCCACTGTTCCCTCTCCATCACCACCCACTGTTCCCTCTCCATCACCACCCACTGTTCCCTCTCCATCACCACCCACTGTTCCCTCCACATCACCACCCACTGTTCCCTCTCCATCACCACCCACTGTTCCCTCTCCATCACCATCCACTGTTCCCTCTCCATCACCACCCATTGTTCCTTCTCCATCACCATCCACCCCGTCGGAAAAAAACAGGCGCTAATCGCCTTATATCGCGCTGGTATACGATTGCGTTTGAGCTAACGTCCATTATTTTATTAATGGCTGAAGCGCGATGAATAACTCTAAATCGCGATGGAACTGCCGTTTCCAACGCGTTTCACGATTAATCGCTATATCCCCAAACGCGATAAATCGCAGCGCTCAACGTAACGCTACAATCGCGATTGTAGAAGCGCATGGTTAAATTTAGCCTATATTGATATTACGTATTTCATAATTATAATCTTCCATTATTGCAATGAAATTATTGACAAAAATTTTTTATTTCATTTCAGGCAACACTCGGTGAACAGGTAATGACGTCAGTCTACAGTGTCTCCTTGGTAACTGCTGCAACCTGCTTCTTCATTCTTTCCTGCTTGAGAGCAGCTCTCGTATTCCGGCATTTGGCATTCATACTGCTGATCACTTTTTTCTTCCAACGTTCTTCTTCTGATGGATTAGCCGGGTAGATGTATCGAACGTGTGCTTCAGTATGGCATGTAAATTATGTCAGTGTATGTGTATAGATATCATGCATGTATTCAGTTTGACTTATATTAATAAAATCTGATCAACTCACCTCTAATTCCACGGATTACCCGCTGATCTAGAAGCTCCCGGTTGGGTGCAGGGGTACAGTTACTGGAACCAATTTTTTCTCTCGAAAAAAACACCGTAAGCAGATTGACTGCAAGCCGAGCTGGAGTGCTTGAAATCATTTCTGCCATAGTCACCTTTCCTAAATCCCCCTGTGGAATCCAGATTTTCAGTTGTTTGTTGATGTGGGATTTAGGATCCCCTAACCAACAACCTAAATAATCACAAAAATTCTTTTAATGCCTGAGTGGTTAACCGCATGCACATTTTACCTTTTTCGTCTTGCATTGAACTTGGCCCAATTGGAGCATCCGCGTCAATGTCTGATCCAGGGTAGTCACGCTTGCATGCTAATGTATTTCCGAATTTTGAGCTGCATGCTGGATGGTTTCACATAAATACCTTTAGGACTGTCTAAGGCACTTGATGGTGAATTAAACAGCTTTTTCCCTGTCGCACAACCAGATCGGCCGCTAGTGCAAGATAAAGGAGACAGAGATTGCTCCTAGAGAGAAGACATAGTTGACTCACGGTACACGCAGCTATTAAATTATTCGTGACACTGCAAGCAGAATTACCTTGAGATTAGGTTCAGATGCCATGACTCTTCCTTTTGGTGTTGTCTCTGGGGCCGGTAATTGCAGGCGCTTTTCAATACCTTCCAGCTTCTATATAATATACACATAAAGACGCATGAGCCTGATAACACTATGTAACATGATATGCATACCTTCATAACGGCATCTTCGAAGCTCAAACCACCCCACGAGCGTGTGGAATTTGTTGTTCCTCGGGAGTACAGCTTCTATTTTAAAACATAACTGTTTAAATCGTGCATAGTATACATGTACACGTAGTGTTTGCACCTTGAGCATTTCATCACTAACTCGCATGAGTTCATCCGATCTGGATTTGGTAGACGTTTTCAGTTTTGGTTTAGTAGTAGCTCAGTACCAATCTTGCCAATAGAAAATTAAAAATATGTAAATGTGATGTAATTACTTCAGCAATGTGTTCACTTCTCTTCGCACTCACATCCAGGCTGTCAGCATCCTCATCCGAATCTGAACTAGCCGTATGCGTTGAGCCAGTAGGCGAAAGCTGCGGCGAAATTTCTACAGCTCCATCTGTGTGCACAACATAAATATCTAAATCCTGCAACGCGCAGCGCTACCAAACAAATTATAAGCTAGTACAGCACCAAAGCGTAAATGTTACCATTGCTAGTACTAGTAGTAGCACGCATTTTCGTTTGTCGTGTCTCATTTTCGTCTTCGCTTCCGCTAGACATCATTTCTAAGGCCTCCTGCATTTCACCAGCAGATCCTATAAAGGGCTTGATTAATTATTTCATACGTAGAATGTACACTGTGCAAAAAGTTTTTTATACGATAGTGTATATTTATGCGTATATTTGAGGAATGCGCAAAATATAACCTGTGTTGTATATTTGAAGTGTACGACCGCGTATATTTGAGAATACGCAAGTGTCAAATACGTCACCGTTTATATAAGCACACCTTCAAAATATACGATAGTGTATTCTTAAGAGTATATTTGAATATACTGTAGTGAGTTATACTACTGCGTATATTTCATTCCCACTGTTTACATAAGTATACCACAGAATTAATTCATGAGTGGTCAGACCCGTACCCGGACCCACGTGAGGTAGGAAGGTAGGCATCGAAGTCTGGGAAGGAGTGCTACTTTGCTTCTATTAGTGCTGCTGGACGTCATAGGTTAGCTATATCTGCTTGGTGTACCCGTATATACGGCGGTAAATTTTGTGATTGGTAGGCCGGGCCCATGGTGCATGGCTATGGCCTATGCTAACTCGCCAGTTGAGTTTGGTCATGATCTCATCGGATCCCAGTAAATGCTACAATGGAAGCAGTAGAATGCCTACACAGTAGACCTCTATTGGATCCCTGTACAAATGTTTGTGTAGTACGATACAAAAGTGCTCCAATTAGAAATGTGGTTAACTAACCGTGCATGTGATTTGTAGATTTTTGGCGGGCTATTTAATGGTCGTGTTGCTTTTGGTATGAACAGACAGAAGGACTGTAAGAATCGCGCTGAGATCTGGGTTTTGATCGTTAAATGACAATAGTTCGTCTTTCCAGAGTGTACAAGTTACCGGTATTATGTGTTGTAGTTGCTAAAGAATGAATTCACCTTTCTCTATTTGCACTAGGTTTGCAAGTGTCCTAAGTGTTCCCGTTCGGTTGAACAACCGAAATGATAGAACAACAGGCATAATGGAGCGCGATATAAAAAGGTATAAGCCTATTCATTTGTTGTGTTTTGCTAAGGTTTTTTTTAACTTGCAGACTCCGACCGGACGGTACGGTAAGTGTTACCCCGCACTGTTCCATTGTTTTAAGTCAAACATCGGAGATAGGAGACAAGAAAGGTAAGCATATCACTTACCCGATAATGTATCTGTTGCTTTATATATAGAATCATGTATAAACAGAACGAGGATATGATATGTGGTGAGTGAAATATATTAATTTATTGTTCGTATTCTGTACAGGTGCCTAATTGGATCGAATATATGCAGATTGCCGCCTCGGACTGTTAGTTTGTTGTTTTGTTGTACATGTGCAAAATGATTAAAATTTTATATTGAATAAACTGGATCGGGAACGAGGGGTGGGAGTGGTAGGAGGATAATATACGGAATATGAAGCACTTAGTATACGGTGACCGACAACGTAGCCACAAAGTGAATTCAACGGTTTGCTAAGCAACCACAAATGTCGCGTGATCGGTTATATTTGAATATACGCACCTGCGTATATGGTTCTATACGCTGGCGTGTATATTTAAGATGTATATTCAAATATACGCTATAGAATACGCTATCGTATAACAAAGTTTTTGCACAGTGGTACAAAGTGATTAATACCTAACGCTTCTACAGTTGCCAGGTACGTTTTCTTGTCAGTCCATTTTACCGAGTAGCTATTGCCAACGTTTGGCACCTCGGAGTCATTGAACTTAATTTTTTTCAAAGGAACAACAGCTTTGCTGTTCTCACTATCAAAGTGGACAATAGCATGAGTTGGGCCTATTGTAAATAAAGATAGCAACATTGAACCTTGCAAGTACAAGCAGAATAACATAGGACATGCCACCTATGCGCATGCTTTATTACTCACCTTTCCACGAAGCACTTTCTTTGCGTTTCGCCATCTTCTGTCAAAAAATGAACACGTGAAACCGAAGCAGCTGCTCACAATGTAGATTTATTAAGTAGATAGGAAGAGGTCAGTCGCAATAGCACAGCGCATGCGCAAAATTAAATTTTGAATTTGAAGTTCAGCCCGGCAATGAGTGGCAAACACAAACGACAATACCTTGAAGACACAAGCATCAGCGCAATTCCCCTGCGAACAAGATCCTGTTATGTTTCCAGAACACTGTTACGCAATACTGAGGAAGCCGTAGACCGTCAAACCCAGTGAGCCAATTTTTATTTATGTTACGTAAGTATAAATAGCTTTTAAAGGTTGAACTGAACATTATTTATGTTTCTATTACGGCTCTTTTCGTTAATTACCTCCGGTACTTTATTAAGAACAGGACGGCCATATTTTGCCCCATCCTACGTGCATAAGTTATGTATTTATTTTCATTCGAACAGAGACGTGGGTTATATAGAGACGAACAACAGAGATTTCATCAGCTTGTGGAGTAAAGGTATACGGAGAAAAGCTACAAATACTATTAGTTCATTAACGTTGACAGATTCAGAGTCTTGCAGTACTGAGAACACGAAAGCCACAAATGCTCCAAACAAATATTGCATGTCATTATACTCTGGTTCTAAGGTCACCATGATGGAGTATAGCCTGAAGATACTGGAGTATTCTTTAACACACTGTCTAACAAAACATGCCACAGATGATTTGTTGAAATTGATTGCTGACATTCTTCCTCAACCTAACTGTGCAACAAGGTCAAATTACAAACAGGACAAATTTTTTTCCAACTTCCTAAAATATCCAATAGCTGACGTGCATAAATACTGCTTCCAGTGCCATCATTTAGCTGACTCTTTGCATGATACTCCTACTGTTTGCCCCAATGGATGCAACGAAAAATTTGAAAAGTTTTTGGTCTGTGATATTGAGCAACAAATTGCACACCTCTTATCAGGTAAGTTATTCTTGTATTTCTTATGATTGATCTGTATTGTTGAATATTCCTAGATTCATGTACATGGCAAGCAATCCAGGGCAGATTTAGTCGCTCAAGTGAGTCAGGGGTTATAAGCGACATCTATGATGGAATCTTGTACAAAGAGCACTCATCACCTGGTGAATTTCTGTCACAAAATTTTCCTGCAAATCTTTCATTTACAATAAGTACTGATGGTGTCAAAGTCTTCAAATCATCAGTGTCAGAGGTCTGGCCAGTGTGGCTGGTTGTGAATGAACTACCATCTCATTTAAGGTTAGTATCCCAATCCCTCAGTACACTCAGATTTGCATTCTTTTTTATCACTGATACAATATTTAGATATTCAAGAAAACATATTTTGCTAGGTGGCCTCTGGTTCTCTAAACATAAACCTACCATGGCAACGTATTTGATGCCACTAATAGAAAAGTTTAATGCACTTTTAGAAACAGGTTAGCAAAACTTGCTATTCAGTATTGTATACATGCAATCATGTTCCAGGGATAGAAGTTCAAACTCCAGATGGTAGGATGACTTCCAGGTCTATGATTCTAATGTGTACAGCAGATTTACCAGCCAAAGCCAAAGTTGCAAACTCTCTGCAATATAATGGCTATTTCGGTTGTAATACATGCACCATTCCAGGGACATATATAGGACACAACATGACATGGCAATATGACCCATCTGCTACACTGAGGACCCATGATTCCATTATATCAAATGCAGAGGATGCAATTAAAATTCGTAATCCAGTAAGTATTATTGGCCATCCTATGCCACTCATGCTAATGATCACATAGGTGTGTGGAATCAAAGGAGTACCAGTGTTGGCAATGCATAAACCTTTTCATCTTGTGTACGGAATGGTGACTGATGTGCTTCATGCAGTTGGTGTGGGGATAGTAAAAATGTTGCTGAACTGCTGGTTCTCTAAGAGCAAGCAACGAGAAAGATATAGTATATGCCACAAGGTAAGTAGATGTCATAAGCCAAAATTCATTACATGTGCATTGATACAGCTAGGTACATGTGATGCCAAACTTATGAAAATTGCAGTTCCAAATGTAATCAAACGTCCTCCAAAGTCATTAACTGAGCATACTAAATAGAAAGGTACATACTTCAATGAACTAATTGTCTAGCTCACAGGTGTGTTGTCCACCCAGCAATAGAATACTTTTCCTGGCTGTTGTACTACTCAGTTCCAATTCTTTACAATGTGTTGAATGAAAAGTGCTATAGGCATTACTGCCTTCTAGTTGTCAGTTTTCATATTTTGTTAAGTGAACATATAACTCAAGACTTGTTACTGCTAGCCGAAGAATGCTTGCACAAATTCTATGTGGAGTACCCCAACCTGTATAGTGAGTCAGCCAACACATTTTATTAATTGTGTTTAATGTTTTTACTGCAACAGGTGTTGAATCAACATCTATGAATTGTCATCTATTGAGTCATTTAGTACTTTATACTAAAGCTTGGGGCCCTGTTTGGACAATGTCGTGTTTCCCATTTGAGTCTATGAATCATGTGCTGAAGAAGCATTTCCATGGAACTAGAGAAGTAGTGATACAGGTTTTTTATAATGGCATTATGATTTGTAGCACCTTTTAAATATTTGACTTTCAGATAGCCCAAAACTTTTCTCGGCTTCAGCTGTTGCCAAGATTGGTAAATTATTATTGCAATAACCATGATGATGCATATGGATTGAAAATGTATGTCATTATATAGAATGGGTAGTGCAAATGTTATCATACTACAATGTATTTCATTAGCTGCAAACCAATGTCAAGCAGTATCTTAGGAGCTGAAATTCCTTTGTCTACTGAGCAGCTGTCTGATTTGACATCATATTTGCAAAACTCTTTACACATTGACTTTATGACCATTACATCATACAAAGCTTTTTCCAGAGCAAGGATTAATCATCGTGTCTACCATTCAACTTCATATGGAAGAGCCACCAAACAAAATAGCTACACAGTATTATTCACTGGTGATAACGGTTCGACACTGTTTTGTGGACAAATAAAATATTTTGTGTCATGTGCAACTGTTAGTCACATATCAAAAATAATATGTGCAATTGATCAGTTTGATGAGGAATTATCACTACTAAGCAAAACTACATATGCAGCTATGGATGATCATCTGAAAAATATATTCCACAGCTTTCCAGAAGCCAGTTTTCATAGAATATTTATCACAGCTGAGCAAATAGTATCTCCTTGCATTAGAATTAATTTGACTGGGAATGAATTTATCTTAGCAACATTCCCCAACAAACTGGATTTCATCAATTAGTGCTGGACAGTTTTTAATGCATTTTTGTGTTATTTTTATTAATTTTCATTCATGCACAATGGATGATTAATTAATAGTTAATTGTTGAATTAATAGAAGAAGAATGGTGTGACATAGTAACATCAGGTCACCATATCCATCATTATGGAAGTTGGCTTGTACCCAATGATTTGGACGACTGGGCCGCACGTAAGTTTGGTGCGATGCAATATACTCAATTCAAAGGACCTCTCCCAGAGAACGAATGCCCTTCCGATGTCCCTGAGTACTAGATCAGATCATTAATCATTCAGTGACACTCGATATCACAATTAAACCAGTGTGTGTATGTGTGTGAGCACACAGTATCACAACATTTCAGAATTGATTGCCAACATATTTCATACAACTGTGTTAAAAGCGTGATCACAAAAATGCAATAAAAACTGCACATCACAATACGTATGTTCAAAAAGCTTCTAATGCAACAGGGGAATGAGATATCCTATTGAGGGCTGGAGAGGTTCAATGAAATGGCAAACAGTACAAATCCTCAATGGTTTGGTTCTTAGTAGCACACCAGTGAGCTTCAGAAAAACAGGTAACCCTATCAGGAGCAGAGCATATTCATGACAAGCTTTGCAACACATAAGGAATTTGTGTTATGATAACTTTTCCACAGGCATCACAATCAGATAAATGTACAAGTACATCACATGCACCACCAGCTGCAACTGACAGTAATCAAATGTAAACATACATCCCTACACCCTCATCCTCCCCTTTCAAGGGCTTACTCACTCTCACAAAGTATACCACACCCACAGGACTCTTAACCCCTCACACTCACTCTTAAAAAGTACATGTACACCACTCCTGCAGGACAATTTTTGTCGGCAAGTCACTTAACCCCCTCACACAAGTACACCACACTGACAGGACCTCACACTCTTATAAAGTACACTATATATACCCACAGGACTCTTCACCCCTCACACTAAAAAGCATACCACACCCACATGACTCTTAACCACTAACACACTTAAAAAGTACCACCATGCACACCCACAGCACTCTTAACCCCTCACAATCTCATCAGCAAGTTTGACTTAATGCTTAGAAAGTCATTATCACACTCACAGGGTTCTTTTCATTGGCTAACCTCTCATACACTAAAAAAGTAGCCACCACACCCATAGGGGCTGCTCTTAACCCCTCACACACTGAACACACCCACCCGGCTTTTTGTCCGCTAAGTTACTTGACCCCTCACACTAGTCTGGGGACCCGACTGATTGTTGTAATGGTACAACCATCAGTCGGGTCTCCAGGCTACCCTCACAGTTGTCAAAGTAGGCCACACCCACACTTTTTTTAAGGTAACTTGCTTAACCCGCACTGTAAGAAAAAATTTCTCCAAGTCCTGTTCCAATTTCTTGCGTAATAATTGTTTTCGCATGTTTATCTAGAGAACTGTTTACCATTCTTATGTCATTAGATTGCACTGGCGTATCGCTCTTTAACTTGTACAGGATGAAGGGGTTGTAAACAGCAATTACCCAACGAGGCATGCGCGCTAATAAGCTAAGGGGCGTGCCGCTTTTGTGGAGGAAAGAAACTCTTCAACCTGTACAAGTTAGAAGAGTGATACGCCTGCAATTTATAAGGATCTCTAGGCAAACTGGAAGATTTGCAAAAACATTACGCGGAACAAATCGACTTCCGCTAAGCAGCCACACCAAATCTACACGAATTTTCTTGTTCACAACCATAGCAATCTTTGTACAGGCCATCCACCATCCTCAAATGAAACGAAGAGGACATTCAACAGAGACAAAGCGTCGTCAGACACTAATTATTCTATATCACGATCCATCCAACTATAAACGCATGCACTTTCCGCGCGCCCAGATACAATTCATGCGATCACACACGCCAATCTCTACTACTTACGAAAAATAGCGATGACATATAGAGTTATCTTTAAGGCGTTACTGCTGAGGCGTCTCGGATGATTCTGCAGCGGCCGCCATCTTTTGAGTTATCGTAACGCGATTAAATACGCTTAGTGAGAGCGAGTAATTTGTATTCTCGATTAGTGACGTTCAGCGCAATTAATCGTTCTACAACGCTTGTTTTTCTGCCCGGGACTCTTCTCTCCTCATCACCACCCACTTTTCTCTCCCCATCACCATCAACTGTTCCCTCTCCATCACCACCCACTCTTCTCTCCTCATCACCACCCACTGTTCCCTCTCCATCACCGCCCATTGTTCCCTCTCCATCACCACCCACTCTTCTCTCCTCATCACCACCCACTTTTCTCTCCCCATCACCATCCACTGTTCCCTCTCCATCACCACCCACTCTTCTCTCCACATCACCACCCACTGTTCCCTCTCCATCACCGCCCATTGTTTCCTCTCCATCACCACCCACTCTTCTCTCCTCATCACCACCCGGCCACTTCCTTTCCATCACCATCCACTATTCCCTCTCCATCACCACCCACTCTTCTCGCTCCATCACCACCCACTGTTCCCTCTGTCTCCATCACCACCCACTGTTCCTTCTGTCTCCATCACCGCCCACTGTTCCTTCTGTCTCCATCAGCACCCACTGTTCCTTCTCCATCATCACCCACTGTTCCCTTACCATCACCACCCACTGTTCCCTCTGTCTCCATCACCATCCACTGTTCCCTCTCCATCACCACCCACTCTTCTCTCCACATCACCACCCACTGTTCCCTCTCCATCACCGCCCATTGTTTCCTCTCCATCACCACCCACTCTTCTCTCCTCATCACCACCCGGCCACTTCCTTTCCATCACCATCCACTATTCCCTCTCCATCACCACCCACTCTTCTCGCTCCATCACCACCCACTGTTCCCTCTGTCTCCATCACCACCCACTGTTCCTTCTGTCTCCATCACCGCCCACTGTTCCTTCTGTCTCCATCAGCACCCACTGTTCCTTCTCCATCATCACCCACTGTTCCCTTACCATCACCACCCACTGTTCCCTCTGTCTCCATCACCACCCACTGTTCCCTCCACATCACCACCCACTGTTCCCTCCACATCACCACCCACTGTTCCCTCTCCATCACCACCCACTGTTCCCTCTCCATCACCACCCACTGTTCCCTCTCCATCACCACCCACTGTTCCCTCTCCATCACCACCCACTGTTCCCTCTCCATCACCACCCACTGTTCCCTCTCCATCACCACCCACTGTTCCCTCTCCATCACCACCCACTGTTCCCTCTCCATCACCACCCACTGTTCCCTCTCCATCACCACCCATTGTTCCTTCTCCATCACCCCCCACTCTTCTCTCCTCATCACCACCCACTTTTCTCTCCCCATCACCATCCACTGTTCCCTCTCCATCACCGCCCATTGTTCCCTCTCCATCACCACCCACTCTTCTCTCCTCATCACCACCCACTCTTCTCTCCCCATCACCACCCACTGTTCCCTCTCCATCACCACCCACTGTTCCCTCTCCATCACCACCCACTGTTCCCTCTCCATCACCACCCACTGTTCCCTCTCCATCACCACCCACTGTTCCCTCTCCATCACCACCCACTGTTCCCTCTCCATCACCACCCACTGTTCCCTCTCCATCACCACCCATTGTTCCTTCTCCATCACCCCCCACTCTTCTCTCCTCATCACCACCCACTTTTCTCTCCCCATCACCATCCACTGTTCCCTCTCCATCACCGCCCATTGTTCCCTCTCCATCACCACCCACTCTTCTCTCCTCATCACCACCCACTGTTCCCTCTCCATCACCGCCCATTGTTCCCTCTCCATCACCACCCACTCTTCTCTCCTCATCACCACCCACTTTTCTCTCCCCATCACCATCCACTGTTCCCTCTCCATCACCACCCACTCTTCTCTCCTCATCACCACCCACTGTTCCCTCTCCATCACCGCCCATTGTTCCCTCTCCATCACCACCCACTCTTCTCTCCTCATCACCACCCGGCCACTTCCTTTCCATCACCATCCACTATTCCCTCTCCATCACCACCCACTCTTCTCGCTCCATCACCACCCACTGTTCCCTCTGTCTCCATCACCACCCACTGTTCCTTCTGTCTCCATCACCGCCCACTGTTTCTTCTGTCTCCATCAGCACCCACTGTTCCTTCTCCATCATCACCCACTGTTCCCTTACCATCACCACCCACTGTTCCCTCTGTCTCCATCACCACCCACTGTTCCCTCCACATCACCACCCACTGTTCCCTCCACATCACCACCCACTGTACCCTCTCCATCACCACCCACTGTTCCCTCTCCATCACCACCCACTGTTCCCTCTCCATCACCACCCACTGTTCCCTCTCCATCACCACCCACTGTTCCCTCTCCATCACCATCCACTGTTCCCTCTCCATCACCACCCACTGTTCCCTCTCCATCACCACCCACTGTTCCCTCTCCATCACCACCCACTGTTCCCTTTCCATCACCACCCACTGTTCCCTCTCCATCACCACTCACTCTTCTCTCCTCATCACCACCCGGCCACTTCCTTTCCATCACCACCCACTGTTCCCTCTCCATCACCACCCACTGTTCCCTCTCCATCACTTCTCGCTCCATCACCACCCACTGTTCCCTCTGTCTCCATCACCACCCACTGTTCCTTCTGTCTCCATCACCGCCCACTGTTCCTTCTGTCTCCATCAGCACCCACTGTTCCTTCTCCATCATCACCCACTGTTCCCTTACCATCACCACCCACTGTTCCCTCTGTCTCCATCACCACCCACTGTTCCCTCCACATCACCACCCACTGTTCCCTCTCCATCACCACCCACTGTTCCCTCTCCATCACCACCCACTGTTCCCTCTCCATCACCACCCACTGTTCCCTCTCCATCACCACCCACTCTTCTCTCCTCATCACCACCCACTCTTCTCTCCCCATCACCATCCACTGTTCCCTCTGTCTCCATCACCGCCCACTGTTCCCTCTCCATCACCATCCACTGTTCCCTCTCCATCACCACCCACTGTTCCTTCTGTCTCCATCACCACCCACTGTTCCCTCTCCATCACCACCCACTGTTCCTTCTCCATCGTCACCCACTGTTACCTCTCCATCACCACCCACTCTTCCCTCTGTCACCATCACCATCCACTGTTCCCTCTCCATCACCCCCACTCTTCCCTCTCTCCTCTCCACATCACCACCCGGCCATTTCCTTTCCATCGTCACGCACTGTTCCCTCTCCATCACCACCCACTCCTCTCTCCATCACCACCCACTGTTCCCTCTCCATCACCCCCCACTCTTCCCTCCCCATCACCAACAACTGTTTCCTCTCCATCACCACGCACTGTTCACTGTCCCCTCTCCATTATCACAGAACACCAACAATGACCAGAAGGGTTAGGAACTGTGGCAGCTTCACCTTTCTACCATTTTTAGCCAACCCATGCAAGACCATCTTTGGAGTATACAGCCGCCTATATGCCTAGCCTTAGTGCGAGCCAACTGTAGAGCCATCCTGTCCAGTTTAACTTGGCTATAAGGCCTAGTTCTGTGTGTACATTTGATATTATGCTTTGTTGTATTCATGGATTTCAAATTATGAATAATAATTTTACAAAAAATAATATTGGACATGGACTACGTAGCGTAGTAGGCCAGCTGTTTCTATACGTGCGTGTGTGTTTATGTATGCGTGTGTGTGTGCATTACACAGATACGACCTAACACCTACCTTCACCCATGGCCACGTGCACTACTAAGTATCGTGAGTAGCGGGCATCCATAAGCTGGATTCAAGCGAAGCCGCTGGGTTAGTGTCACTTAGCGATTAGGTTTAGGGCATAAAAAGGGGGGGGGGGGGGGGGGGGCGGCGGTAAAATTGAAGTACATGTACACCCGGCAAAATCACATTAACATCATCCATTTGGAAAAAAAACCGCTCTGCATATGAGTAAAAACAGAAAACGAAGACAATTAGAAACTGATAAGCTCGACGACCAGCTGCATCATTTCGGTTACATGATTCTAGGTTAGTCTGGGGACCCAACGTCCCCAGAGTACTCTATTTACTGCGTATCCAACACTAGGTTACAAAGAGTTAAAATCCTTCAAACTGTACGAAATGTTCTCGAATGTACCTGAGACATTACGAGCATTTAGAGCAGAGTCCTAACAGAGCTCTTAGAGGGTTAAGTTCAACCATGATTTATGCTCGCGTGATTCATCGTGCAATTTGTTGTATTTAGCAGTTTACTCCACTATTAAACGCGAATGCATCACTTTTTAATGAGCAATCGGGCAACCGTAGAACCTAATGAGTATCTTCGTAGAAATGTGTTGTATTTGCCAAATACTGCCGGTATAATCGATATAATTATGTTGTATTAAAAATACTATCTCGCAAATTTGTTGAAAAGTAAGGCATATGAACCAATGTATTTGAAACTTTTTTTCCTGTGCCGATCCAATCAGTGGCGGATCTAGGAATGGGGCTATAGGGGGGGCGGTTGGTTGGAGGGGCGGCCGGGGGCGGGGCCCACCCACTCACCAGCAAGGGGGTATGGGGGAGCGCTGTAAGCTCCCCCATCGGGGCCTGGGGCGGAGCCCCAGAAGCTTTCACATTTTTTGCTTCAAAGCCGCTATTAATCAGCGTATTCGCAGCGCAGTGAAAGGTGGTTCCCCCGCCTCCCCGGGGAGGGTACGGGAGGGGGCACCCCTCCCGGCCAGCTAGGGGCACGGGGGAGCGCTGTTAGCTCCCTCATCGGGGTCTGGGGCGGAGCCCTAGAAGCCAACGCTTTTTTTGTAGAAAACAACGCTAAAACTGTAACCAGGTTATTTTGTTTTGAGACCTTGCCTCTGCGCATGTAATATAAAATACAAAACGGCTATAGTGCAGCCAAGGCCACTTTTGGTAACCGTTGTACACTGGGTAGCCTAGCTTGAGCTAGCTCTCGCGATCGATTTGAAGACCACTTGCATGTCATTAACTATAGCAGCAATTGCTCAGCTATAATTGAATTGATACATGCGCGCTTGTGAACCTATTATTATAATATATTTTTTGTTGTTGTGAAAAAGTGCTGCCGCCCCAGCTCCTACGCCACTGCCTATGCACATGCAGGCAAGATTTCGAAGGAATGTTCGCGGTTATTAAATAAAATTTCCGGTATTAGATTAAATTTCGTAATCACTGAAACTTTTAAGAAATTGCCGCCCCCCCCCCCCCCACATACACACACACACAAAAGGTGTGCTTTCTAGATGCGCGTGCGTTACGTACGGTAGGAAGTGCGCGCGCACGCTGTGTGTGTGTGTGTGTGTGTGGGGGGGGGGGCGGCAATTTCATTACAGGGGCGGCATTTAATATGAATGGGGGGGGGGGGGGGGGGGGGGGGGGGGCGGCCGCCCCCCCCCAAGGCTATGCTAGATCCGCCACTGGATCCAATCCCTTCAAATCGTCAGTGCCGCCATTGCATATAATATCGGACGGGTATAATGATTGATGATCTATATCGGCGCGTATCGTAAATACGCGTACATGCTGTATGAATCAAATGGCACTAAAAAAATAATTTCGGGGGGGGGGGGGGAAGGCCCGAGTACCCCCCCCCCCCCCCCTGAATCCCCCGCTGTCCATTTTGTCAATTGCTTATTACTAATGCGTACACAGATCTTCTGTGCACACAGAAAATTTAACTTCATGTTGAATTTGTGTTCATTAGACCACTTAACGGTTTACCAGCGGATATTTAATGACGCTATTGCACGTAACCGCGGAATTAAATTTCTGAGTTAATGTATTTTTAGGTATCATGTGACCAGGGCGTGACAACTTTTGATCCGTGCGAGTTTTGAATGTAGAAGTTTTCAAAATCGGTCTCATCAGTGGATACGCTACACGCCAATGCCAACTGATCGTTTGTACGATGTAGAAAAGGCAACTAGCGCTTGGATCGATATTGTTGTTACGGACGCTGTGGTTGGCATGGACGCTGTCAAGCGGAGAGATGAAAACTGTTCAGTGGCGAGGTGGCTTGTCTGTCACTGGGGGGGCAAATACACAGAATGCCGCCCCCCCCCCCCCCCCCCCCCCCCCCACGCATACACACACACAAACACACACGCTGTTTTTCTTTCAGAATTTCTTATATCGTTACAGCGGCGGATACAGGATTTTGGCGAGGAGGGGGTGGGCTCCACATGGATAATAGACGCGTCGACGACAGGGAGGGGCGCGCGCGAAGCGCGCGAAAATTTTTGTGGTGCGCGTTCTAATTTTTCCACAGATTGTATTGGAAACTAAGGCAATCAAGACCAATAAATAGTGCCCTCTGTTCGAGCAGCACGATAACAATAACAAAAACTGGTAGCAATTAACACGTAGCCGATTCTAGATCTCATGACATCAGTCAAGCCGACATGTATAGAGCAATGTACTTGGAATTGGATTGTTAACCTACGTAACCGTACTATTACGTAACAAATGCTATAAATATATATCACGTGAGGTGAAATCCCGCCTTCTTTCCTCCGATCGCCGACGTTCGCTATTGATGAACTCGTCCCCAGCATTATGACTCTACATGTATACTACATAAATAATCATCTTAATTAAACACATTTCGTGTAATTTGCTTGGCGGCTGGTGCGCCCCTATCGTCATTTTGGCGCCCCCTTTTTAAGGCCAGCTGGGGGGGCAACTGCCCCCCCTGTCCCCCCGGCCACCTCGCTACTGAAACTGTTGTCGTTTTATTACAAAGTAAGTACTTGGGAGTAGGAATAAGTGTTAGACAATCTTATCGCCTACGCGGATTGTGAAGAAGAGTGTTTTTTGCGACACTGCTATTGTGGGATTCAAATTTGATAATTCTTATTAGAGCCACCGAAGGATGGCGGAACATACGGCGCAGCTGAACACCGGGTCACTATGCAAATTGTCAGCGAAGTATATCCAGTCGATAAGCTACATGCCAATGCAAACCGATCTTTTTTACGATGTAGAAAAGTCATAAAGTGCTTGATGAAGATAGTCCAAACGGACGCGCTCTTTGACATCGAAGCTATACAGAGGTAAGATTGAAACTCTTTGTTGTTTTATGATAAACTGAGTACCTAGGAGTTGGAAGAAGTGTTAGATAATCATGGTTGCCCACGCGGATTGTGCAGAAGAGTGTTTTTTGAGACGCTGTAATGGAGTATTGAAATTGATAATTCTATTGTGTATGCCTGGTGTGTGCACAGTTCTTGTGCCTTGTGTGTGCACAGTGCTTGTACCTTGTGTGTACACAGTGCTTGTACCTTGTGTGCACACTGCTTGTGCCTTGTGTGTGCACACTGCTTGTACCTTGTGTGCACACTGCTTGTACCTTGTGTGTACACACTGCTTGTACCTTGTGTGTACACACTGCTTGTACCTTGTGTGTACACAGTGCTTGTGCTTTGTGTGTACACACTGCTTGTGCCTTGTGTGTACACAGTGCTTGTACCTTGTGTGTGCACAGTGCTTGTACCTTGTGTGTACACAGTGCTTGTACCTTGTGTGTACACACTGCTTGTACCTTGTGTGTACACAGTGCTTGTACCTTGTGTGTGCACAGTGCTTGTGCCTTGTGTGTACACAGTGCTTGTACCTTGTGTGTGCACAGTGCTTGTACCTTGTGTGTGCACAGTGCTTGTGCCTTGTGTGTACACAGTGCTTGTACCTTGTGTGTGCACAGTGCTTGTACCTTGTGTGTGCACAGTGCTTGTACCTTGTGTGTACACAGTGCTTGTACCTTGTGTGTACACAGTGCTTGTACCTTGTGTGTACACAGTGCTTGTACCTTGTGTGTGCACAGTGCTTGTACCTTGTGTGTACACAGTGCTTGTACCTTGTGTGTACACAGTGCTTGTACCTTGTGTGTGCACAGTGCTTGTACCTTGTGTGTACACAGTGCTTGTACCTTGTGTGTACACAGTGCTTGTACCTTGTGTGTGCACAGTGCTTGTACCTTGTGTGTACACAGTGCTTGTACCTTGTGTGTACACAGTGCTTGTACCTTGTGTGTGCACAGTGCTTGTACCTTGTGTGTGCACAGTGCTTGTACCTTGTGTGTACACAGTGCTTGTACCTTGTGTGTACACAGTGCTTGTACCTTGTGTGTACACAGTGCTTGTACCTTGTGTGTACACACTGCTTGTACCTTGTGTGTACACATGGCTTGTACCTTGTGTGTACACACTGCTTGTACCTTGTGTGTACACAGTGCTTGTACCTTGTGTGTTCACAGTGCTTGTACCTTGTGTGTACACAGTGCTAGTACCTTGTGTGTGCACAGTGCTTGTGCCTTGTGTGTACACATGGCTTGTACCTTGTGTGTACACATGGCTTGTGCCTTGTGTACACACTGCTTGTACCTTGTGTGTACACACTGCTTGTACCTTGTGTGTACACACTGCTTGTACCTTGTGTGTGCACAGTGCTTGTACCTTGTGTGTACACAGTGCTTGTACCTTGTGTGTACACAGTGCTTGTACCTTGTGTGTGCACAGTGCTTGTACCTTGTGTGTACACAGTGCTTGTACCTTGTGTGTACACAGTGCTTGTACCTTGTGTGTACACAGTGCTTGTACCTTGTGTGTGCACAGTGCTTGTACCTTGTGTGTGCACAGTGCTTGTACCTTGTGTGTACACAGTGCTTGTACCTTGTGTGTACACATGGCTTGTACCTTGTGTGTACACACTGCTTGTACCTTGTGTGTACACAGTGCTTGTACCTTGTGTGTTCACAGTGCTTGTACCTTGTGTGTACACAGTGCTAGTACCTTGTGTGTGCACAGTGCTTGTGCCTTGTGTGTACACATGGCTTGTACCTTGTGTGTACACATGGCTTGTGCCTTGTGTACACACTGCTTGTACCTTGTGTGTACACACTGCTTGTACCTTGTGTGTACACACTGCTTGTACCTTGTGTGTGCACAGTGCTTGTACCTTGTGTGTACACAGTGCTTGTACCTTGTGTGTGCACACTGCTTGCACCTTGTGTGTGCACACTGCTTGTACCTTGTGTGTACACACTGCTTGTACCTTGTGTGTGCACACTGCTTGTACCTTGTGTGTGCACAGTGCTTGTACCTTGTGTGTGCACACTGCTTGTACCTTGTGTGTACACACTGCTTGTACCTTGTGTGTGCACAGTGCTTGTACCTTGTGTGTGCACAGTGCTTGTACCTTGTGTGTACACAGTGCTTGTGCCTTGTGTGTACACAGTGCTTGTACCTTGTGTGTACACACTGCTTGTACCTTGTGTGTGCACACTGCTTGTACCTTGTGTGTGCACAGTGCTTGTACCTTGTGTTTCTGGCATGTGAACTAAGCCCATCAAGATGTTGAAACCAAAGTAGGCCTTTAGTTCTGCAAGTGTAAGTTTGTCCCATTTCTCGTACTTTGCAGGGTCCATGTGCTTTGATGCATAGATATTGGTCTCATCGATGATCATTTCCATCAGGTCATCAGGGAACAGGTGGCTGAAGACTTCAGCTGAATGTGCTGTCTCATCGATGTGGAGTGTGGGACCACTCTGATCAGCAAATGCCCTGATCACCAATGGTGCTAGTGATGCAGTCCAATTTGGTTCTACACCTGTAAAATGGTCAGTGCACAAGTGAGGGTTGTTTCTTGCTTGAACATACTGTTTTCTGGTTTCTCCTCAACCAGGCCCGCCCTACAGTTCTTCAATGGTGGCATCTGCTACATGTTTTTGATATTGTTATGATTGTGGTTGCCACAAATAAATTCATACTTACATGTAGACACATGTGCAGCTTCATAGTGTAGTTAGACTTTGTACGTACACAAAACTGAGCACCTGGTAATACGCACAGTCCTCCCGCGTGCATATTTCTTATAGCATGTAAATATTTTTTTTTTGTATACAAACTACGTTACATCACCTAAAAAAAGTTAGCTAAGACATGCCACTTCAATGTCGAAACATGAACCAGGCATCAAAGTTCATACGCTTCGGTAAACAAATGTCGCGTCCGACCCATGTTCGAGTGCCGCTTGCAAGCGGCGCTCGCCGTTCGGTGCTCAATCATTCTGCCGCTTGTCCGCGGCATCCGCGGTTAAACCGTTAACTTGCCTTCAGCTAATTTACCATACGACCAAAAAAGTTGAAGAAACCAGTTTGAACAATCTTCGTTAGCAGAAATATGTAATCAGCTCTGAGGCGTCTGAGCACCAGTGGTGATACATTGCAGGATTTACACAGTAAGCGCCACTCTTATATTGAAACTGCACTTACCCAATTGTCCTTTTCATGTCAAGGTTGATGTCCAGTGCATTTGCAATCTCAGCTAGGACCAAGCCAGATACTCTAGCTCATACCATCTCTGCCAACAAAGAAGGAGCAGCAGGCACAGAACTTTAGGAGCAAGTTGCAAACCAAACCGAATGCTTGAGCTAGCTGTGGATGCACATCAGTAAGTGGTTGGTTTACATAATGCAGTTTCATTGACGTTTTGAGGTCTTGCACACTCTAGTTCTGGGCCCAAACAAGTATCTACTTTGTTTCCTGATGGTCCACAGCTATGCAAGTAAGTTTTGGCACTCATTTCCACATCTCCTTTCTCTGGCTTTGCATTGCTTCTTAACACCACTAATGAAACTGAAGTGTGGGTGTGGTTGGCTCTTTAGAAGGTATGTTACTCATTTATACGTGTGCCTGAATGCATATCTATACAGGTGTGTTCAAGATTGTGTGTTGTAAGCGATTTACACCTGACAAGTTTGAAGTCTGTGTGTCTTGCGAGCTGTGGTGGATAAACCGAGTTAAGCAGATTCCATCTCCTTCCTTCACTGCTTCAGTTTGGTTTAGCATCAGGGCTCAACACTGAAAGGTAATGGTGTGATCAGGCCTTAACATATATGCCAATACACTTGCTCCTACATGTAGCAAAGACACATACGGATTTTTCTGTCATTTAAACGAAGTGAGTATTGATTTTTCTCATTTTGTGTATTTTAATAGTATCTCCTCATCAGGTGTGATGCAGTTATATCAGTCATCAGAGGTTCAGGATTTCCTGACAGGAACGTGATAAAGCCATCTATTGTCACGGGGCACTTCGTAAGGTGATCAGTCAATTTTTTTTTAACACTGTGTTGGTACATTATGCTAATGCTCTGCAACCCTAGATCAGTGTACGTAGGCCCACTCAGAAGGATGAACATGTTGATTGCAAGCTCCCACTGCAAGCTAGTGACAGCTGAACTTAATGTCAGTTACTTTGTGCTCTACGTAGACAGAGTTGCATGGATCTCCAGTAAGTCCACCAAATAGTGTGTCCTTTATTACTTGTATAGTGCTATAATAGAGTTAGGATCTTACTGAGCTGCTTCGAAAGTGAAAGCACCCGCTACTGTATGGTACACACCATATGGATCCTCACACGTGCAACAGCCATTGTTTGGACTGTTTCAGTGGTACATCAGTGCACCTCAATGTGTGTTGTAGATTCTATGCTACCAGGATGAAACGACAGAGAGTAACTGAAAACACAAATAATATTTTTAATAAATTGATTTTAAAGTGAAAAAAAACAAAAAACATAAGAAGCGCGCTAAATAAGGATTACGGTATGGCTTTGAGTTTCACGGGTGATTCATCAGCTATTTCACACATGAAACAGGTGCCGACGTCTGTGATTCATTGTTAAAAAGCTGGCCGTGTATATGGTGCACCCGTTACGTAATGAATAGTTTGGTCATTTATCGGTTAAGGAATAAGGTGTGCACCATTTGGAATGAGGTCAAAGTACGTGTTCCAATGTGTCCAAAGTTCAATTACATATGAATGTACACAGGTACAACAGGTACAGAGATCTGTGTAAGAGTATTTTTCTGGCTTGACCTTGATGTCCTCAATCTATTATTAAAGTTGTGCGCTATTTGGAATGAGGGCAAAGTTCATGTAGGTAGGTGTTCCTGCAAATTATGTTTTAAGTTACATGTACATGTATATGTACATGTAAAACAACAGGTACAGACATCTGTGTAAGGGTGTTTCTTTTGCAGGCTCTGAACCAGAATGTTGTCCCCAATTTTTCTGCTATGTAATTTATTAAGGTGGGCAGTGGTAGGAATTAAGGCAAAGGGTTGTTGCATTGTATTGTACACATGTAGACAGGTACAGACATCTGTGTGGGTGTGTTTCTCTGGCTTGACCTTGAACCAGAATGAAGTCCCCAATGTGCCTGCTATGCTAGGAGTAAGGTTTATGCTATTTGGAATGAGGGTGATGTCCATGTTCCCGCATTATAAACGTCACTTACATGTAAATGCACAAGTACAAATGTGTTTCTCTGGCCTGCATGACCTTAATTGAACCAGAAGACTTATTGTGTACATGGAGAGAAAGTGTCATGTGTTGAGTGAGTGCATGAAAAGAGGGGTACATGGGAGGTTGAGGGGTTTGCAATGGGAGTTTTAAAGCTTGCATACGCCCGTAAAATTTCAGCAGTAAGATGGCGTGCTGTTGTATTTGTAAGTATTATTATATCAATACAGGTACAGACATCTGTTTCCGAGTGTTCCTTTTGGCCTCACCTTGAACCAGAATGGTGTCCCCATAGTGCCAGCATTGTATTATAAAGGTGTAAGGTGGGCGCTATTTGCAATGTAGGCATTTTCCTAGTTCACTGAAATGCACATATGTATACACAGGTAAGAGTGTTTCTCCTTGAAACAAATTTAAATGACATTCCCATGTGCCTGGGAATTTTAAGGAACAAGGTGGGTGCTGTTTGGAATGATTGTGCATTGTACATGTATGTTCACTTAAATGTTTAAATGTACACACGTATGTACAGACATCTGTGTAAAGGACCAACTGGCTTGCAGGATGTGTGAATGTGGGCAGGTATTTACTTGCTCCCTGCTGAAGATGTATGTCACTCTCAACACCACTGTGTATGTGACTACAGATCTATGTGCATGTACATATATCATTATATTGTGTGAAGGCGTAATTCTTTTCCCCTAACAGATGTCACCCTGGTACTACATTGATGTGCACATTTTGATCTAGTTCAAGATCTCATCAATGAACTCCTAAATAAGATTCCTTTGAACACCCTAATGTTTGGTGTAATATTGTTCACTTACATGTGTTTGTTTTTAATCGTGAACCATTGATCATACAAATTGAATATTAATGTAGTTAGGTTGACCCAGATACCACGACCTCGAAGACACTTTGCGTTTGTTATTACATAGATGTATTGTGCCACGCCCCTTAAGCCATAACGAATTTTGTTTTTAACCCTTTAATCTCTATGATAAATAATTTGATTGTGCATAGAAAGAGCATCGATGTGGTACCAAAAATAACCCTGCAACATCTGTGAGAGCAAAGTATGGACTCAGCAAAGAAGCAAAAACATTAATTATTCATGAGATGTATTTCGTAAACCAATAGAGATTTTGAACTTTTTTTTTTTCACCAAAGTTACATTCATATTAGGACAGGTAAATATGAAAAGTTGCAACAAAATCTAAAGCTAGTACACATTTAGGGCATCTGTAAGCATCAATTTTCTTTGCATCTTCTGCTGTAACACCCACGCAGCTTCCATGATACCATTCAGCACAATAGTCACAGCCAATCATAAACCTAATCACCAAATTAATCATCATACCGATAAAAATACAAATACCCTACCGTTTTGAATCATACGGTTATTGACATAAACAGTACAGTGGTTTCATAATAAAAAATACCATCACTTAAGCTGTTATTTTTTACTTACCATTTCATTGCAATAAGGTTTTCCATCAAGCGTAATACCAGTTGTTGTGGCCTACACGTGTAAATACAATGAGGCACCATACGTATATTGACATTTACATATATACCGCAGATGGCAGTGAGCTGTGATCCAATGTGGCCTCATCTGTAGGTTTATGATCAATTAAAGCTTCCCCCACTATGCTTTCCATATGGTCTCTTGTACACAACCAATATTTGTAAAGTGCATTGATATACTTCGAAGAGTGGTGTTTAAATCCGGATAGCGCTTGAGCAACCAAAAACCAGTATCCATCTGGAGCAGATCATGAGGCATTTGGCAGAGGGCTGCCTTTTTGCTTCAAAACAGCAGCTAGCCGCTCGTTATCAAAAAATGCTTTCGCTTTGGCTTCATTCCCAACGAGTGAAACATATTACACCAATGCTTTTCAAACTAAAACATGCACGTACATACCATGACTGCACTGCACAAGGCAGTAACGAGCCAGAGAACAATGAACTGTTTGTAAAAAACACTTCAACAGAGATCTTAGCAAAGGTAAACCACCAGTCGTAGCAGCTGAAGTAAACCACCAGTCGTAGCAGCTGAAGTAAATTTACCACCAGTCTTACTAGCTGAGGTAAACCACCAGGAGAGCTAATTCCTCCTACCAGCTACCCACAATACAAATCACAAATCTAGTGGTCATGTAGCACCCAATCATCACTATCAAAGCACATTGCACAGATACAAAATAATAGAAATATATACAAATACAAATCGTTTATGGTACATGTAACATACAAAACAACTTAGTTCATTGAATGTACATGGTTGTATTCTAATTACATAAATGAGTTCATTTACAATCTGCAAGAATGCCATCATAACCTAGAACGAACGGATAGGATTTAATGAAACTCAACATGCATAGCCATGTGAGCAGTACACTGGTGTGCTTACTCTACTTCTGGGTACCACTGGTTTAAACCACACCCCTTCCTGAATTTAGATAGGCAGCCATCTTGGGGTGATGGCTGTAGTGATGAACCACGTGCATATCCATGTGAGGCTACACACCTACATGCACAGTTGTGCTTACCCTACTTCAGGGTACCACTGGTTTTGACCACACCCCTTCCGAGAGTTAGATAGGCAGCCATATTGTGGTGATTTTTAAAATCTAAGGTGTCGGCATGGCTGTAGTGATGAACCATGTGAGGCTATACACCAGCAGTGCACAGGTGTGCTTACCCTACTTCAGGGTACCACTGGTTTTGACCACACCCCTTCCTGAAGTAAGATAGGCTGCCATCTTGTGGTGATTTTTTAATCTAAGGTGTCGGCATGGCTGTAGTGATGACTCGGAACCACGTGCATATCCATGTGAAGCTATACACCAGCAGTGCACAGGTGTGCGTACCCTACTTCAGGGTACCACTGGTTTTGACCACACCCCTTCCTGAAGATAGGCAGCCATCTTGTGGTGATGGCTGTAGTGATGAGCAACATGCATATCCATGTGAGGCTATACACCAGCAGTGCACAGGTGTGCTTATCCTACTTGAGGGTATCACTGGTTTTGACCACACCCTATCCTGATGTAAGATAGGCAGCCATCTTGTGGTTTATTCTTAAATCTAAGGTGTTGGCATGGCTGTAGTGATGAACCACATGCATATCCATGTGAGGCTATACACCAACAGTGCACAGGTGTGCGTACCCTACTTCAGGGTACCACTGGTTTTGACCACACCCCTTCCTTAAGTAAGATAGGCAGCCACCTTGTGGTGATTACTGTAGTGATGAACAACGTTCATATCCATGTGAGGCTATACACCAGCAGTAAACAAGGGTGCTTACCCTACTTCAGGGTACCACTGGTTTTGACCACACCCCTTCCTGAAGTAAGATAGGCAGCCATCTTGTGGTGATGGCTATGGTGATGAACAACGTTCATATCCATGTGAGGCTATACACCAGCAGTACACAAAGGTGCTTACCCTACTTCAGGGTACCGCTGATTTTGACCACACCCCTTCCTGGTGTAAGATAGGCAGCCATCTTGTCGTGTCGTGATGGCTATACTAATAGTGATGGACAAAATGCATATCCATATGAGGCTATGCACCAGCAGTGCACAGGTATGTTTACCTTATCATGTGTATTGCTGTAGTTCGACCACTTCGTCGAATTATTATAGGATACCCGGTAGTATAGACTAAGCGTAGGTTTCATTAGTCTCGTACCCAGACCCACACTCGCAGTAGCGGATGGATTACATCACCGCTACGCGAGAAATGGGTCTGGTATACAGCAGTCGTTTAAGGCACTTTCGCGCCAATAGTGACGTAATGGGTGTAAGTCTCATTAATGGTGTTAGTTAGTAGCACAACGTGGCAGTAAGGGAAGCCAACAGCAGCAGCAGCATGTAACGACCTTTGGTTTAACTGCAGTTAATCATGCGCGCCCTTACAAACAGTTTGTAGTTTGTTGAAAGTACATGTATGGCGGCGTAGCTCAGCCTTTTTTACTCCCTCCTTTGGTTCGTTTCGCTTAGGTCGAGTTAGGACCTTTGGTAAGCAAAATACACAGTACCGTTGTCTCTACTGTTTAGATAACCATGTAATTTATGAACATATTGCACCCTGATTGTGACGTCACGCACTGTGTAAAAAGGGTTGTTATACAGTACTGTATAACGCGTGTATTCGTGTGTTATGCACACGTTATACACGTGTTATCCGCATGTGTATAACTTTGCGTATGGATACTCTATACACAGTTGCGTATAACAACTATAGTATAACACTGTGTATAACTTCTGTATAACATTTTGTATAACAATGTATAACAATATGTATAACAATAGCAAATGGAGTAAAACACAGCGTATATCATAATTATGAATTTTTAATTAGTCGCTCGTTTCCAGGCCTCTTCTATTAAAATTATGATATAAGCAAGTACATAAGTACATGGAACAACAAAAAAAAAAAAAAAACAACAGAGAACGAGTTCAACGGTGAAGCATCCATGCAGGTGGAAAGGCCATCAGGAAAGTTCCGAGCGCGGTGGGCCCAATCGTCTCTCCTTCCGTGGCGCCTAGCTGAGTCCAAAAACGCGTTTAGTTCATCGTCCCATTGTCCAGTTCTTCCTCTTCCGACACGTTAAGTACATCCCTTTCTTGCATGATCTGTTACTTGTTCGGATCGCCGCTCCCATAGCTATAGTGTATATAATCAATACTAGACAACATTTTTAAATTCAAGCGCTTACCTAGTTGTGCTCGGATTGGATGCCCTTCTTTTGAATCGGCTTCAGTAAGAATGCGTTTCAGAGTTAGGTTGTAGTTCGCTATGCCAACTACATTCGCAAAAATGAAAGGACTCACACCTTTAACCGACAACAAGTATACCTTCAACCTCTTCTTCGCTGATATCCGAGACATCACTTTAGCATTATGGACGCTTGAGGTTCTGAGAACAAAGAATTCCCGTTACCAATACAAAGCCACACTGCTTACGCTTCTTGAGACTTCAGCTGATTCAAAAAAGAAGCTGATATAAAGTTACTGTACCTGCGCAGAAAGTGATGTCCTACTCTCTTGAGTTGGTGTTACAGAGACAGTTTTGGTCGCAACCTCGCTTACTGATAGTTGTACACATCCGCTACTGAAAATGATTTTCCTGCTGGAGTAGTGCAAACAGCATCGCCATGCTGCCTAGGACCCAAGGTTCGGCGCGGTCTTCTTCGTCATCATGGTACTAGTACATAGACTGATAGGTTCTACTGTGACATGAATTGATCGTTGCTCAGGAACCTGTTCGAGGAGAAACTTGGGAATTAGCCACTAGTCCCTCAATTTACTTGATAACCCACCTAAGATACTTCTTCTGGCTGATAGGAACGTACGGTTAGTTCCAGTATTAGATTTCCCGACGATGACGCCATACACGCATATCATGTGGTTTTGAAGAGTCTACGCATGCGCGTTACATTCATTTGAAATGGAAGCCTCGTACGCGCTGTATTTGTTCTGTTCAAAGTGGGGTTTCAAAAGCAAAATCAACATATTTGATGCACACAAGAATACCGGATCTGGCCACGAAAGTAATTCTATTTGATGCACACCAGCGACCATGACTCTATTAAATGCACACCAGGGACTGCCACTTTATTTGATGCAAAAAAATCCAATTCAATACAAACCTGGGTCAGGCCGCTATCTTGATTCTATTTGAAGCACACTAGGTGTGGTCGCTAACATGATTCTATCTAATGCCCACCAGGGACTGCCACTAGCATGACTTGATTTGTAGTTTTAGCTATAGTCATGCTAGCGGCAATCCAGTCACTGTAGAGGTGTGCATCAGATAGAATCATATTAGCGGCCAGACCCGGTGTGCAGCAAATAAAGTCATGCTATTGGAATTGGCTAGTCCCTGGTGTGCAGCTGCTAGGTTTGTGGTATCGTCCAGCTGACCCTGGTGAGCATCAAATAGAAACATGTTAGTGACCTGACCTGGCCGGTGTGCATCAAATAGAATCGTATTCACTTTAATGTAATAGTCTTGGTAGTGACCAGGATATCCTGATATAATTGATGCAGATTCAATCTGATGAGCCGCTATCCTGATGCACAAAACTCTAGAAGATGCACACCAGGGACTGGTGATAGCATGATGTGTACTGTGTCATTGCTAAAAGTACTCACAAACTTGCTTTTTTACAATGTTCATGTGGCCACACCCCTTTATGTAAGTCATCTATTAACATGACATGTACATGTACATGGATGGAAAAGTTCAGTTACAACCAGTGCAGATTGAATAGTACACAACTTGTACATGTACAGATGTAACAATACACCAAATATAAGTTCACATCAAGTCTCCCAGTTTCCATCAATGTAAAGCTTGATCCTATCAGGATAAAAATATATTAAGACATCACATCATGATCATGCAAACATACCACATATACAATTTGCTGAAGACTAGTGAGAAGGATAGATTCTTTGGGCACACAGCCACTTGATGGCAGTAATACTATAGTGCCACCTCCATGGAAGCTGCCAGGCCTCTAGCTAAACCCTCTGCCATATTTTCTTTCTGAATGCTCCAAAATTACAATGTACATTGGCCCCGGGGTTTCAAACAATTAACCACATTCTGAGCATCTTCAAGCTTCATTCTTCTGCCTGGTCCTACTCGCACAGAAATAAGCACACACAGACAAAGGTAAACATATGCAGATGCACATGCAGATACTGTACAGTGTGTACAAAATGCTGTAGCTGCATGCACAAATGCATAGAAACACGACACTAAAATGTATGCACGTGCATACCACATAAAAATACACCTGTAATACATGTGCACACACATGCGCAAAAAGCACAAACATATATGTACAGCGACATACATGTACCACAAACCAGAAGAGCTATGGTTGGCCAGCTTGATCACACTGACCTAACATACAATTGTACCTGCTTCCACTGCCTGCAAGGATTCATACTACTATTCCACACCAATGGACACACAAACGAACCTGGTTACAATGTGTTGTGTGTGTGTGTGTGTGTGTGTGTGTGTGTGTGTGTGTGTGTGTGTGTGTGTGTGTGTGTGTGTACTGCCATACAGGTGTTTGTGTCTTTTTTAGAAGGACCTAATGTATGTGTGTATATATATGTCATGCACTTGGGGAGGATGGAACATCATTGTCAAGACCCTAGCTCATAGACAAACGTTCAGAAGCTGACAACATTAGCGTAGTACATGTTGCTTTGATTATTTGACATCATGGATGTGTTTAACTAGAGGCAAAGCTCACACACACTCACACACTCACATACAAACATAGTGCATAACAGAAATAAATAAGAACTTTGCACAATCATAATGTTCTTGCCAATATCCTCTCAATACAACCACTACAAGTGCTATACAGCTAGGCACCAAAACATATTACCCAGGCAGTAAAGAGGCTGGGGTCTAACTGGCAGTAAAGAGGCTGGGGTCTAACTGGCAGTAAAGAGGCTGGGGTCTAACTGGCAGTAAAGAGGCTGGGGTCTAACTGGCAGTAAAGAGGCTGGGGTCTAACTGGCAGTAAAGAGGCTGGGGTCTAACTGGCAGTAAAGAGGCTGGGGTCTAACTGGCAGTAAAGAGGCTGGGGTCTAACTGGCAGTAAAAAAAACACACACAGTGAATTATAAATACTCCAGAGTCAAGCAATGACACTTCTGTCAGTGCAAACATTGGCAAGGATGCCCCAGTTATCAAGACATTGGCTGGGGTAGCCTCATATGGGGTGTGCAAAAGCAGCCATACCCTCCAACTGTGCACAGCAACATAAGTATATGTTGTTCTGTGAGTGCATTACTCCTTTGCAACCCTAATGTATGTCAGAACTTCAAGTGTGTGCGTGTACACATGTATGTGTCTTAGTGTGTGTATGTGTGTTTAAGTGTGTGTTAGGGTACTGTTTAGGGAGCTAAACAGAGTTTAATGGAGCTCTGGTAACTCTCTATCAGCATTTGTGGGCAGAGGCAATGCGGTTACATAGGCTCATGGTCTTAGGTGGATGGGAGCCTCATCCTCCCTATTGTTACCATTTGTGCACCATGGCCAGCTTATGAGACTATATGCACACATGGGCAGCCTCACAGCAGTCCACTGGTGCTTCAGGAGAGCTTGTCTGTTTGCATCACCCACCCTCCACCCCTGCATCACCTTTGTATCCTTTCTGTGTATTTCTTACTTACTGCCATCATGCCCATTCATATTAAATACAGCCAGGGCGGGTTCCTACCGGGCTTGACCTTCTAACTCAGGGACCCAAGCCTGGGCCAGCGTCCTGGCTTGCATGGTACGCAGGTCACCCAGATGGTGCCAGTGCCACCATCTGGTGCTTGTCTCCCCAAGTCTCCCCCCACATGACGCATGGCTTGGCCACAGCGACTCCCAACTGGTGATCTGCATCACTCACGGGAGCTCACCACGGCCAACAGGTCGAGGTTGGCAGGGTCACAGCTCAGAGGGGTTCTCGCTTTGGCCCCCTATTCTCGCCAATCAGTCAAATGAGTTGTGTTGGACAGAAGCATTTGTAGCTGAGGAGCTAGGGGCTGGGTGCATACACCTACTTAGCCTGGGGAAGTTACTAGGCTTGGTAATTAATGTGTTAGTGTGTGTGTTAGTGTGTGTATGTGTGTACACATGTGCGTAAGTGTGTACACGTGTGCATGTGTGTACACATGTGTATGTGTGTACACGTGTGTATGTGTGTACACGTGTGTATGTGTGTACACATGTGTGTATGTGTGTACACATGTGTGTATGTGTGTACACGTGTATGTGTGTTAGTGTGTGTATGTGTGTACACATGTGTATGTGTTAGTGTGTGTATGTGTGATGCTTGTGTGTGTATGTGTGTACACATTGTGTGTTAGTGTCCAACATGTGCGTGCCTGTGTGTGTGTGCGTATGATGAGTGTGATGTGGTTTAGTAGGTGATGGAGTTGGTGTTAGGGTGAGTAGGAATGTTAAATACTAAACCATCTGGTCATGTGTCAAGCAGAGATCCTGCATGCTTGATATAGAACCAGTGTGAGTCTAGAATATGCACACCTTGATCTGAGACCCTGACAAGGTCATTATGGAAGGGCCCAAAAACATGTATATGTTGTGTACACATGTATACATATACAAATGAATACATACATGCATATACAACTCATGAACCAAATGCACACATACATGTTCACACTGACAAACACGCACACACACACACTCGCGCGCGCACACACACACACACACACACACACACACACACACACACACACACACACACACACACACACACACACACACACACACACACACACACACACACATACACACAGAAACACACGCAGCATGTAGCCTGACCCTTGGCGTCTACTACTTACGATCAGATCAGAAAAGCTAGGTTAGTACTAGTATGCATATTAGACAACCACTAAGTATTTATACTGTATAGCAAAACTGCATTGGCTTACCTTGCAGTGGTGAGTCCATCCCACGCGACGTCTACACAACTTGCGGCTTTTTGGCTGCACACAGGAACTGTATAGATGATTCAGGTTCAAATGTGCGCAATTCATCGCTAGAGCTCTATTTTTTCTAGCACGTGTGAACGTACATTTTTATAGCCATACCTCCGACCAACCAGATACGCTATCCCTCTGCGATTTCTTTGTTTGGAACGTCGGAACGCGTAGGCATCTTTTAGAATTAGTAGCCTACTGCTATTTTTAATAATAGCTACATGTATATATATATATTAAATTTGTGTGCAACGAATTACGCCCTCGGATCGGTAGAATGTAATTAGCATTAGTTATACACAGTTATACAAAATGTGTATAACAACTGTGGTTTTTTGATTAGCACACACTGCTATTATACACAGTTATACACAATTATACGCAATGTGTATAACAAGTACTGTATAATTACTTGTATAACAATGTTATACAGGCGAGTATAACAACCCTTTTTACACAGTGACGGGTGTTCTGCATTCTGATTGTACGCTTTTTTTTGCAGATGCCCAGAACGACTTTTGTTAGGCTGTTTACCAGACCCTATGTCGTTGCATTATACTGTAAGCGATAATGCTTACGTACGTTTGGGTCTGGGTACGAAACTAAGGTTAATATAATCGTCGCGTACATCCGGCAGATGGCACTCCAAATCGAATGGGAAAAGGGCCAAGTCCTTCTTTGAAGGTTTTTGTCGATCACAGCTCGTTGCGCTATCTTGGTACATGTAATGTAGCCTATATAACTGTTTTGTAATAGTATTTACCGCGCGCGCCGGTTATCGGCATGCTATTGATCTAACCGCTGGAATGTGAGGCTGAGGAATGTAAGGCTAACTTCTATTCGGTACGTAACTCACGCTTATATAAAACACTTTTAATTTCGTGTAGGATCTCTGGTTTTTGTAGGTTTTACGGATCAAAAAAGCGTTGGCTAGCTCCTGGGGCTATGTATACGCTCCAGACCCCAATTGGGGGGGGGGGGGGGGGGGGGGGGGGGGGGGAGCTTGCAGCGCTCCCCCATACCCTAGCTGGGCGGGAGATAGGCGCCCTGCTCTCTGTATCATTTGTTATATGTTGTGTGACATGTGCCTGTTGTGTGTGTGTGTGTGTGTGTGTGTGTGTGCAATAAACCATATATATAAGATATCAAATTTCAATTTTTTTTCCACAGATCATTTTGTACAGGAACTTCTCCATACGTACAAAACCAAACCAAATCGAACAAAGATGAAATTGCATCATTGATAGTTGCAGGCAACAGGATGAATCCCTTCAGTCATATAATGTGTAATGTAGTGTACTGCATGTGCCCAGCCATTGTACAGTACGCATGCCTTCTCTGTGCCCAGCCATTGTACAGTACGCATGCTTTCTCTGTGCCCAGCCATTGTACAGTTAGCATGCCATCTCTGTGCCCAGCCACTGTACAGTATGCATGCCTTCTCTGTGCCCAGCCATTAAATCACATATATGTAACAATGAGTAAACAAGCACATACATGTATACACATGTAATACATGAACGTTGTGGGTGCAAGGGTCAAGCATTTTAGTACAAGATGATGGTGCAGGGACTGATACAGAAAACAAAAGATAGAGGCAGCAAAAACAATTAGCAGCTACATGAACTTGACAATAGCAATTTTGCAACCACCCCATGATTAGGGGTGTACTATAATGCGATGATTTTGGAATTATGCGTCACCCACTTAACCATGTGTGTATGGGTCCAAATGATGCATTTTGGCTGTAGAACGTATATACCTATCTTTGAATTTACCCTCTCCTATTTGCAAAATTCAATTAATTCCGATTCCGCAATCTTATCCTGCCGCCGATGCACCTATAAACGTATCCCAGCGCTAGCGGTGGAACAAAACAATTGCGCCGTGCTGTTTTATACCGGCCGCTATTATCTATAGCTCTGAATACGGCATTTCTTTGCCTATATACGAGTGCCAGCATCAAGAACAGAGGCTATATTGTTCAATTCCGTCACTACTGCCGAAACCGTCCGGTCCTGCGCCGGCATCAATATTAAACAATCGAAACCTCTACTGGCCGAAGTTGTGCAACTACAGGAACATGTATCGAGTAACCAGTTCCATTCACAGGGCATAAACATGTCGCAAGAGGTTGCTGGGGGGAGTGGTCTAAGAAGGAGCAGGAGGCTGCTTGAAGAAATCGTACTTGATGATGAAAACATCAACAGGGACGATCCTTTACCTCCGTGTGCACATTTCTAGCATTCGACAAATAGGGGTGTACTATAAAGCAATGATTTTGGAATTATACATTCTTCATGCAGTCGGGCGTGTGTGCATGGCAATATGCCAATCTGAGGGGGCTGGAAATGTGCACACGGAGGAAAGGATCTTCGCAGTTGACGTTTTCATCATCAACTACGCGATCTCTCCAAGCAAGCTCCTGCTCCTTCTTAGACCACGCCCCTGCAACCTCTTGCGACATGTTTATGCCCTGTGAATGGAACTGGTTACTCGATACATGTTCCTGTAGTTGCATAGGTACGGCCAGTAGAGGTTTCGATTGTTTAATATTGATGCCGGCGCAGGACCGGACGGTTTCGGCAGTAGTGACGGAATCGAACAATATAGCCTCTGTTCTTGATGCTGGCATTCGTATATAGGAAAAAAAATGCCGTATTCAGAGCTAGATAATAGCGGCCGGTATAAAACAGCACGGCGCAATTGTTTTGTTCCACCGCTAGCGCTGGGATACGTTTATATAGGTGCATCGGCGGCAGGATAAGATTGCGGAATCGAAATTAATTGAATTTTGCAAATAGGAGGGGGTAAATTCAAAGATAGGTATATACGTTCTACAGCCAAAATGCATCGTTTGGACCCATGCACATATGGTTAAGTGGGTGACGCATAATTCCAAAATCATCGCATTATAGTACACCCCTACCATGATGGGTTTGGCCTTAGGAAGAACTAAGAATGTGGTACACGTATCAAGTTTTTGAGGGGTGACTCCTTCATTGTAAGGGCATCCTGTTCAGTTCATCCTGACAGAGAGTATATTTCAGTTTGTGTGGAAGGGGGGGGGGGGGGGGGGGGGGGGGGCACAATTGACCTATACCCACATCCTGCTCCAGCTTGGGTATAGGGGAGTGGCTGTAAGCTCCTCAATAGGGGTCTAGGGAAGAGAACAAGTCAAAGAGTGTACGCATGGAAAGCTTTTCCATTATATATGTTACGCGCAAAGCGTGGATTTGCGCAAACTCGGAATTGTCCTGCGCAAACCTAGGATCCATGGTTTGTTTGCGCAATCTCGAGATTGCCCTTATATATTTTTAACCCAATCAACTCGCGTAACTCGTAATGTTCAACTATAAACGAAGGCACAAAAGTTGTATCGACTACGCCAGAGCCTGGCAGAGCCGTTAAGCGTACACACAGATATGTTGAGATAACCTGTCGGTCTGTCCAGTTTGGGTCTCCAACCTATTAGGGCTTATCAATACGGTAAGTTAATTGTGTGGTAGGCATTTATTTATTAAAAGCGGATCGATTGATACCCTCATATAAGAACACTTTCCTGTAATGGTCGGAGTTGTAAAAGGCCCATGCAGTGGCTTCGCTTGAATCCAGCTTATGGGCGCCCGCTAATCACGATAGTGAGTGAAAGTCGTATCTGTACTGTCAATATGTAACGCACTTATGGGCGCCAATACGAAGTTAAAGTATGTAAACTGAAGTACAGCCGTATTTGTCAAAAGGAAATCAGGGAGCTAGTTTGTTGAGTAGTTGCGCTTATAAATTGGACTAGTACCAACCGTTTTAAGTTTTGGGTGAAGTATTAGAAACATGTGACATGTATTTTTTGTCATCATTTAAAAAAAATCTGTGCAGGATTCTAATAACAGCCGTGTTAATAAATTGGTGTATGTGGAAGATTTTTTATGACAGTATCAACAACGAGGTCATGTATTACACATATATGTTAAAAATAAAAAAACTCATGATCAGAGAAAATTGTTAATTTCATAGTTATACATGTATGTGTGTATGTTTTTTCAATATAGATTCAGCATTCTTTGAATGTCTTCCATGGTCTACGGGTGTGGATAATTAGTTTGTGAGCCTGCAAGTGTCCCCTTTAATTCCAGTTCTCAAAACACTACAGCAAAATCTAGTCAGTGCCACTAAAATCCATCATATAACATCAGGATTTAAAGTACTAACCTATATTGTAGCCTCAAGTGTGTGTTCAAGTTGTGATTTATCTACAAGGTTAATCACTGATGATTGGACCACAAAGAGGTGGCCTAGTTGGAACCTTGCACCAAATCAGTTAATTGCTTACATATGTATATCCTATTTTATCCATGCAAAATATTACAATGGGAGCACTTTTAGTAAAGAACTGGCCTGGGGACTCGACCATTCTTGATGACAGAACAGCATTGTCAAAGTCAAGGACTTGAGCAAAGAGAAATGATAGTTACTCAATGGAAATTAGTCTTGGGCTAATTGGCATGAAATTAAAATTTATACATGCAATGCCACTGAACACCATAGGCCTTTTATTTGCACTGCAAACGCATGTTATTTTGATATAAAGTAATGTGGATGTACTCATTATTCGTTACCCATCGCTAATATATATTACAGATACATGTATGTCTGATCCATGCTTTGCGCAGGGCAATCCCAGGATTGTCCTGATCCATGCATTGCGCACGAGCAATCCCAGGATTGCGCGGCCAATCCATGGTTTGTACCACAAACCATGGATCCAGGGTTTGCGCAGGACAATCCCGGGATTGCGCAAATCCACGCTTTGCGCGTAACATATACATGTATCATGGCTAGTGCTTATCGTACCACAAGATAAAGCCACATAGAGGTTTAGCTCCTACCATGGATGTGAGATAACTACAGGCATTGCCACTTAGACATCACACACACCATCCCTAACAATTGTGTATGTACATAAAATCCAACCTTCATGTAAGCTTACATGCATGTACAGTGGAAATCGTGATACTTGTCGTTAGGTGTGTTTTAATGTTGACTTGATTTTTTAACATTAACTGTATGCAGTATTGAAAATCTGACAACACGGTGTTGTTGACCAAACATTTGTAAACAAGTAACGGAAAAAAGTGTCACGTGACTAACACGTCTGTTTGTTTTTGTTTTTTAAGTGTCCAGTCCAAAAAACGGATTTGTAGTATATTTCTCAGCTCTGAGGCAGCACATCAACACAAAATTTGGTATATAAGAGAAAAAAAATCTGCCCAACGTTTGGCCGAGTCATATATCAAACCCTGTGTGTTTTCATGGGAGACACGTTTGTTTAGGTCGAAAAGCGTTTAGCATGCTGCTTTGCACAGTGGGCGTTATATGCGATAGTACATCGATTTGTATACCGAGGGATGGCTATTGCACCATAGACACCTATGGTCAGTTAATTTTACCGTCAAAATTCTGCTTGCAAACGTTGAAGCTTAGAAAACACGCCATTTTCGAGTGAACTCATTACAATTATGACGTTATTGGCAATTAATTAAAGGTTTTGATATGGCTGAAGATAGGAACGGCGAGTACGAGAACCAAGCATCAACCAGCGTACAAAAGCGGCGAGCTAGTAAAGAGGTAAATCATGCTTGGGCATGCATCGTTGAAGCGAAGGAAGGCTCCGAGGGGTAATCCCGTATCGCAGAGAGTGCAACCAAAGAATTGGAGTTCCTCGCTGTACACATGCCAAATGTGTCCAATAGTTCTGGAACATACCAAAAACATCTGACTCACATTTGTTTGGGCATCAGAGGTAGACATTCCGTTGGACACCTCTATGTAGTACATTCATAATGCAAACGCTCTTGCATCACTATCGGACACATTTGGCATGTGCACAGCGAGGGACTCCAATTCCTTGGCTGCACTCTCTGCGATAGTAGCATACGTCCTTCTGCTCTTTGAGGAACTTGCTTCGCTGACCGACCATCGCTTCGAAGCGGCAGCTTCGGGATTACCCCTCGGAGCCTTTCTTCGCTTCAAAGGTGCCCACACATGATTTGCCTCTTTACTTGCTCGCCGCTTTTTTTCGCTGGTTAATGTTTGGTTCTTAGAAGAACCGTTTTCGCAATTGAAACCGTTCCCGTCTGCAGCCACAGGTGTTTCAGAGTGGACATTTACGGATATTTATATGTCCAATCGCACATTTACGTAAAAATGATTTTGGTAGCTCATTAACGGGCTAACATTTTCAAGGCCTGTTTCCGCTACAACCCAGTTTCACTACGCCTCTCTATTGATAATTCCAAGCATAGTATTAGTCTAAGCACAAACCCAAATCAACTGCGCTTGCTCACATGTTTACAGCATTTCAACATACGGCGCAACGTTTCTAGCAATCACGTGCCCTATAATTCGTTACGAGTGCATCTTTTGGTGGGCTCTCGAACTTCCAGGTGAGTTGTGACGATAAAATACAAAATCTAGGGGCAATGTTAAACAATTCACTATGAAAAAGTTATTGTTATACACTACTGTATATAGACGTTATTGCGTATACATGTGTATAACGTCTCAATACGCAGTGTTATACACCGCTAATTGATGTTATACACAGTGTATAACAACCCTTTTTACACAGTGATTTAAGCTGGGTCATATCGCGAGACGCGATATCTAGGGCAGTCAACATCTTGGTTTTTATATATGCTTTGCGATGGAGTTCCATAACAGTTAGCTTACAAAACAATGCAGGGTGTGCGGTGGGAGGTTGGTAGTGGCAAATAAGTCAAAAAGAAGCATAAACAACTCCATATTTTACAAAAAGGAGCATAAACTAGCTTTTGGTATGAATGATCATGTCGAGATCCACCCATAATCGTTCTGCAAATCGTGTAAGCTAAGGGGAGGGTGTTAAATGCTTTGAGGCAGAAAAAGCTAATACCATTTAAAAGTTTGGTCATGCCCTGCAAGTGGAAAGCCCATACTATAGACAAGTGTGAAGTGAGTGAGGAGCAAATTATAAATGAATTAAATTGCATGATCACATTTAGGTTTGCCAGCATTTTGAGGTGCTGCTGAAAGGTGGTACAAAGAAAAAAAAGTGACAAAACATACTGCCAAATGTCAAGTGAATCACTACAGTCATTATTTACACATATTGGGTACATTGCACCAGTTTCAATTTCAATCAGTGTCCAGCCAGCTGCTACACAATCAGTTTGTGCCATCAACTATCTAAAGTGTCCACTCTGCTTTTGTATTCTGCACAGACCAGTAGAGCTACCGTGCCAAAGTCTTGTCTGTGCAGAACGACATTGTCGGCAAACAACACATTCCTGTTGCCACGACAACTCACCTTTAACTGCTGCCAGCATAAATGCAGCTCCTGACGTCTTCTTGTCATTCCTAAGTGATGTATTGCTTCAATGCAACTCATATAAAACAGACCTTCCAGCAGGAGCGTACCTCTCACATGTTTGCAACACCATCTCCTCCATGTGGTACTGAGGTAAACGTATCATCTGTAATTCAAAATTCAAAGAATGAAAGCCCAGAGCCCAAATGTTTTGCAGATTCCATCTGGGGGAGTGGGGGGGGATGGGGGGGGGAAGAGTAAGTAAATTTGTACAGCAATAATAATTAACTCACCAGCATTCCAGCCAATAACTCTTGTAAGGATTACAAAAGGTCAAGGCCGAAGTTAAACATCAAAGCCGGTGAACTTTGAGTCATCACCTTCAACAAGTGAGGCACATACTGAATGATGATTGGTGTATACAAAATGTGGCCCAGCAGTATCCTGTTCTCCTCAGCAGGTTGCAGACACATTTGAAGGGGCATTTGCTAGGCTTGGAGCATGCCACTCTATCCATGACCAATGTTTTGTAACTGACAGATGAGAAATGTGGAGAGAGAGTTAGAATATAGCAACATGATGTCATAGCTGTGGATGGGTATTAACTATGTGATTATTTTGCGTTATTGTTTCCTTTCTGAACTACTTTAGAACCAATTTCCCCATGGCCAATGAAAATATCTCACCCAAAATGCACCTATTAGAGGAGCACACAGTTGAGTGGGTGAGAAGATACAACTTATGATTTGGCATGCTTGGTGAACAAGGTGCTGAATCAATTCACCGGCGATTCAACGCACTGAACACCAACAACAGTTCAATTAGCATTTCAACGCACTGAACACAATCTACAGTACGGTGTATCGTCAAAGAGCGCTTGATAAGTATTGCTCCTGACTCAATTCGTGCTCAGCCACCACCCACAAGGAGAGCAAAACGTACGCCGACCAAAACACGTTGCTACTTCATAGCATAGTGGATTTATACCGGGCCGGTATTCACGTACATGTAGACCTACACTCCCTCCATACATGCGCGCCGCACACACTTGACAATGTTTGCACGTTACTTTTTGAAGCATACAAATCGCGTCTCAGAAAATAAATACCATAAAAATAAAGCTCGATCTATGTATAATACCTTTGTAAAAGTCGTTTCTCAACTGGAAGTGCGCATGTTGGGGACTAACTAGTTTTGAAAACTTACCTCTGCGTAAGTAGGCCGCTTTTGAACGACACTTCTCCAAAGCGTAACATTTCTTGATGCCCAAACACACCTTGTTCAGTAGAGCACAGTTTCATCTTCAACAATACCTCGTCTAAAAGGTCACCACGTGTTCCATTCAGTAACTGTACAGCGAATTCCAATGGGTACAAATCATTACAACCGTTGCTAGGTGAGATAATTGCCATTTCAAAATTTCGGGGCGTAGGTCCGAATGTCCACCAATTCAATGGATTGAAACACCCGTGCAGTTACAGCATCGAAACTTTAATTAATATTATGAAATTGTTACAAGTACGCAACTATTGTAATGCATGAGATTCACTCAAAATTGGCGTGTTTTCTAAGCTTCAACGTTAGCAAGCAGAATTTTGACGGTAAAATTAACTGTTACGTTGTAAACATAGGTGTCTATGGTGCGATAGCCATCCCTCGGTATACAAATCGATGTAATGTTGAGTTAACGCCCACTATGCAAAGCAGCATGCTAAACGCTTTTCGACCTAAACAAACGTGTCTCCTATGAAAACACATGAAGTATTTCCAGGGTTTGAAATATGACTCGGTCAAATGTTGGGCAGGTTTTATTTACCAAATTTTGTGTTGATCTGCTGCCTCAGAGCTGAGAAATATGCTACAAATCCGTATTTTGGACTGGGACACTTAAAAACAATAACAAACAGACGTGTTAGTCACGTGACACTTACTTATTTCCGTTACTTGTTTACAAATGTTTGGTCAACAACACTATGTTGTCAGATTTTCAATACTGCATACAGTTAATGTTAAAAAATCAAGTCAACATTAAAACATTTTAACGACTGTATCACGATTTCCACTGTAGGTCTAACTACTTTTAGCTGGCTTACGTGTACTATCAGCCAATCATGGTCAATGTACACAGCTCACAAGATACTTTAATTGTATTCATTTTAGCCAGGACAATGGTTGTGTACACTTTGTACTGCCCTTGTGGGTTTTGTGGTATAGCAGTCAGGCCCGAAGCTTAAGGCCAAAGTCACCGCTACATGGCTATGCACTAAGCTTACAGTGCGTAACGTGATACTTGATCTTAAATTTTTTTTCAGCAATTTTACCATTCTCTTGATTTTTGTAGCCTAGTGGTATGAGATAATCAAAATCAAAAAAACGGAATAAGCTTTACTAGCCATCTGGCAATAAGTAACATTGAAAATGAAGGGTGTCAAGTTATTTTCGGGCCCGCACTCTTTTATTTTCTATTATTGCTCCAAACACACATTTTTCGGCCCATTTCTCCACTGTTTCGCAACGGATTGCATTGATCGTTGGAACATATATGCAGCGTTGCACCTTGCACCAAACTGCGCAGTCCCATTTCGAACCCGGGACACAGTTTGAGTTCTGCTTGCCTACGAAGGCCAATTTGAGGTGGAAAAGTGTTAGGTCAGGATTTTCTCTAGGCACGCTTTATCCTGCATAAAAAGAGCATGTAGGCAGTCAAATGGTACCTGTATCGGAAGCAGGTCTAGTTCTAGCATTATAAATCGTCTTTACCCTCTAATAGACGCTTCAAGTCGGAAGGTTGAAAAACAGCGGACATATTGAAATGAATATCATTTGTTAATGACGTCATTGCTAAACATGACTGAAAGTGGGTGTACTGATCAGAGCCAAAACGATCCTTTACAGAACCAAGAAGAGCAAGCTTCTACCAGTGGGCTACCGCTTTGTAGGAGAAAGCAGTCGCCACCAATATGGGAGCCGCTGATGAAGAAAAAAGCCCCGAGAGGTAACCCTACGGCCGGAGTTGTTAAACGATTGCAAGCCATCAAGTCTCGGCGATCAGCAGCTGTGATTGCCAGCAATTCATCGAAGGAGCTCGAGGCCTTAGCTGCTCATATGCCAGACATCCCTAATGTCGATGCAAGAAAGCTATCACTGCGCATGTACTACCTGGAGCTCTCCGACGGAGTATCGCGCAAATAAAAGTCGGAAAGATGTTTTTTATTAGCCCTATCACAGTGAAAAGGTGGGCTGATTCATGGGAGACTAAAAGAGAGGATTTTTTTAATTAAAGAGAGATTTTGCAATAGTGTACTCATGTGGGTGCATTTATAAAAGTTTAATCTGAATTAAACAGTTGGTAATGGAATTTGTGTATTTCCTCCCTTTCTGTGACTTTTGTGCTGCTTCTTTAAAGCCTTTAGAGTTTCATACACTACAAAGCCGTCTGCTTCTTGTGAATAGGCTTGTATCCACTTCCATGCATGATCTGATAGATCAGTATGCATTTTCACTGTTAGGTGTTGTGAAGATAATGCATACTCCAAGTTGTTTCTTAATGTTGTTATATTTTTGCCACAATGTTGCCTGCACTAGCGTTTCACATGTGCCCAGCAAAGCTCAATATGCATGCACTCGGGGTGACATCTTGGACCAAATAAAAGTATATGCCCACGGCTTTCAACTAGTTCTTGCAATTCTGGCCTTACACTGCAGAAGTCAGGCTGAGATGCAAGAATAGCCCTGAGATCATCCCACCTCATTTTGTCTGTTACTTGCAACCCTCTTTCCTTGCATATTGCAAGTGCTCCTTTTGCAATAGGTGTTCCTCCTGGCCCAGGGTACCACATTTGCTGCTGTACTCTTATTGTTGTTCCTGTGGATGGGTCACATTTATCTTACCAGCCCATTTGTGTTATTATAGGTTGCTTTCCTCCGTCACTTTTATTCATATAACTGGTGGACAAAGCCCCCTTCCTCTTTGCTACATGACTTGGAGCATTGTCATATGTTAACAGAAGCTGGCATCCTGGATGTAAGGATTCAAACTGGTCAATGACAGCATTTGCATTTCTCATTATATCATCATGGGTCCAGCTACCGTCAGTCTTAGGTTCAATAACTTCAAGTCCTAACCACCCATGACAGGGCACAGATACAGCACTTACCATAATGGTAGAACCATCTCCTTTAGGCTTTAAATGATATCCGTCCTTGGAGACCCAAGCAAAACGGTTACCTTCATGTGCATATATAAAATGGCCTCATCATGATTGCCATGCATCAATGGTCTTTCACCTACTGGAAGATTTGGCCATGTTGGTAGCCCAGTTGACTCATTCAGCAAAGGGAGACGTGGCTTCAGTGCTAGCATTGTTTTTACCCATGTATTGCGGTATGTAACAATATCTTCGTCTTCATGCCTGTCACAAAATGGAGCCTTCGATGAATCGGCCCACTTGAATCCAAGCTTGTGTACCCACCTCGAAACAGTCATCTTCGATACAGCACGCGAATGGTACCTTTCTTCGTGCAAATCAAGGACTTCAGGTGATACAACCTCGTGATCTTTCAGCAGAACATCATTAACATGATTCTGAATACTCTGGAGAGTTAAGTATCCATCTTCATGCTTTCCACCTTGCTGCAGCCTTTTTTTAATCCAGCATTTTAGCTCTATCACCAAATCAGGACAAGCAAAGAGAAATGATCGCTCCGATTCATGTGATGCACTGCGACAGTCCTCAAATGCTTCCTCTCCGGTTGTCTCCCATGACTCAGCCCACCTTTTTACTGTGATTAGGGTAATAAAAAACATCTTTCCGACTTTTATTTGCGCATCTTTTGGCGATACTCCGTCGGAGAGCTCCAGGTGATACATGCGCAGTGCTAGCTTTCTTGCATCGGCATCAGGGATTTCTGGCATATGAGCAGCTAAGGCCTTGAGCTCCTTCGATGCATTGCTGGCAATCACAGCAGCTGATCGCCGGGCTTGCGCTTGCTGCAATTGTTTAACAACTCCGGCCGTAGGGTTACCTCTCGGGGCTTTTTTCTTCATCAGCGGCTCCCATATTGGTGGCGACTGCTTTCTCCTACGAGGCGGGAGCTCGGAGGTAGAAGCTTGCTCTTTTTGGTTCTGAAAAGAACCGTTTTTGCTCTGATCAACACACCCACTTTCAGTCATGTTTAGCAATGATGTCATTAACATATGATATTCATTTCAATATGTCCGCTGTTTTTCAACCTTCCGACTTGAAGCGTCTATTAGAGGGTAAAGACGATTTATAATGCTAGAACTAGACCTGCTTCCGATACAGGTACCATTTGACTGCCTACATGCTCTTTTTTATGCAGGATAAAGCGTGCCTAGAGAAAATTCTGACCTAACACTTTTCCACCTCAAATTGGCCTTCGTAGGCAAGCAGAACTCAAACTGTGTCCCGGGTTCAAAATGGGACTGCGCAGTTTGGTGCAAGGTGCAACGCTGCATATATGTTCCAATGATCAACGCAATCCGTTGCGAAACAGTGGAGAAATGGGCCGAAAACTGTGTGTTTGGAGCAATAAAAGAAAATAAAAGAGTGCGGGCCCGAAAATAACTTGACACCCTTCATTTTCAATGTTACTTATTGCCAGATGGCTAGTAAAGCTTATTCCGTTTTTTGATTTTGATTATCTCATACCACTAGGCTACAAAAATCAAGAGAATTGTAAAATTGCTGGAAAAAATTTTAAGATCAAGTATCACGTTACGCACTGCACTGTGTTGCTAGCGGAGAGGAGAGTTGTAAGAGAAGGATGCACATGGGGTCCTGGGAAAGAGTAACAAGGTATGACCATATAAGGTCAAATCAGATCCTCCAGTACATTGTGATCTCAGCGTGAGGACAGCCCTCCTGGGGGACCCCTGATCCTGAGAGGGACACTGATGACATTACCCTGACAAGTACTTTGGCTCCTCGGTGAGTACTCCACTCATACCCTCCTGAGTCAGGGACCATGAGCTGTCAGCAGAGCCTGCAGAGTTCAGTGAAGTAACACTGAACAAGTACTCTGGTGGTGAGGATGGTTGGCCAATGACAATGATTACCACACCACACATACATGTTCATATGCATGTTTACACACACACACATTGGATTGTGTATACAGCTACACCACTGCCATGGTTACAGCAACATCTACATGTACTTACATGTAGTACACAAACATGCCCAAATACAGACTCCAATTCATACAATGTAGTATCCACCATAAATACAGGTATACAAAAGCATCACAGCTGCTCACCAGTGAAAGGGTTCAGACCATTATCAGTCAGTGGTGTCTGTAGGTACACTAGTCACAAGCACTTGTTCTCAGAACACACTTCAAACCTCACAAACTGGGACGAGGTACCATTCAGCGACAAGAAGGGGATAAGACACATGCTGTAAGGGGTCGCAATGCTATATCTGTGCGACGTGCCAGCAGTGGGACAATCGTGGCAGTGATGACCGCCATGTGCACCATATCCATGGTGACGTAGAAGGTGTTGGAGGCCTGCTCAAACAGCAACAGGTGCCCCTGGCCATCGCAGAGGTTACTGCACACAGGAGGGGACTGCATCACACTCACAGCTGTCGGTCATTACACTGTTGATCTGGTAGCAGGCACGAGCTGGGCTACAAATTCAAGTGGTGGTCTAATCAAAATTATCCCACATACATGTACACAATAAATAGGTGCGGTATATACAGTACATGTACCTGTACATGTATAATAATCAGAGTTCAAACACTTCCAAAGGGGTGGGGTTTCCCCAAGAAAGGTGCCCCCTCTCCCACACATCATACTGGATCAGCAGGCCATTTAGATTGGACAGTGCAGTCCGCAGCGTTCAGAGCAGTAACATTTAATAAAAGCCAACAGTATAGGGACACAGCCAACAGTATAGGAAGCAGGCCAACAGTATAGGGAGCAGGCCAACAGTATAGGGAGCAGGCCAACAGTATAGGGAGCAGGCCAACAGTATAGGGAGAAGGCCAACAGTATAGGGAGAAGGCCAACAGTATAGGGAGAAGGCCAACAGTATAGGGAGCAGGCCAACAGTATAGGGAGAAGGCCAACAGTATAGGGAAAAGGCCAACAGTATAGGGAGAAGGCAAACAGTATAGGGAGAAGGCCAACAGTATAGGAAGCAGGCCAACAGTATAGGGAGAAGGCCAACAGTATAGGGATGGCCAACAGTATAGGGAGAATGCCAACAGTATAGAGAGAAGGCCAACAGTATAAAGAAAAAAGGCCAACAGTATAGGGAGAAGGCCAACAGTATAGGGAGCAGGCCAACAGTATAGAAGGCCAACAGTGTAGGGAGAAGGCCAACAGTATAGGGAAATGGCCAACAGTATAGGGAGAAGGCCAACAGTATAGGGAGCAGGCCAACAGTATAGGGAGAAGGCCAACAGTATAGGGAGCAGGCCACTTGTACGTAAGAATTATTGTATGACGTATTGGCAATTCAAAGATACATGGTTAATTTACGGGTTATGTCAATTAATTCCTTGTACTGAAATATGTTGCAGGTTATTAAAATATATAATTTTTAGCTTCACACAGTACAAAATAACATAAGCACAATATTGATTGAGAACTGGGACAGATCTGCATATAAAAAAGAAAGCATGAATTGGGCTCGGAATTGGTCAACAATTTTGCCAGATGACCTTACCTCTTGGACAGTACACGCAGGGGTAACATCTGATCTCCATCTAAGTATAATAAAAATGAATATCACACTATTAAACTGATCTAATTGTTATTTACCTTTCTTTGGTACCTCACCGTGCTATTGAAGTGAATCCTCATAGCAAATGCATAACTGGTAGGGCTTACCTCGTGCTACTTTCGTTCTGAACTGCACACAAGTGGGATGGTCATGTATAAATGCGACAGGAGGCAGAGAAGCAATACATGCCACGATCTGTGTTGTGACGAAGGGAAAGCATAAGCGATGCACTCTTACTTTTAGCGCTTTTGTTCAGCCACGCACCAGGAATCCATTAACACTGTTCCCGACGTTACGTCGAACCAGCGAAAAGGTAAACTCCCAGGAACCCAGCTACTGAACATCGTTACCAGGGCTTACCTTGTGATGTAGCGTAGTACTACCTCCAGTAACCAATTTTAAAACCCCGCCAGAATAAGCATCAAAGAACGACTTTCCCTGCAAAAAAAAAAAGCCTTCGATCAATTCAATCCATAATATAAGGATAACGGGTGTAGCAAAACGGGTAACTCACCTGGCATCATAATAGTAGTCACGAAGCTATAATATAATGTTGAGCTGTGGTCAACAGATTCTGAAGATATTCTATACGTCGCTGAATTCCTGCCCGCTCAAATGCGCCATATTACCACCCCTTTTCCTTATGACCCGCCAAATATCTCAGTCACGTGAATTGGTCATTCGATAGTTTAATACATAATTCAATTAACTTTCAGCTAGCTCTGTACAGTATATGCGTACATGTAACAACTATATACCAATCAATTGTATTAGCGGTCACACTGTAACTGGAAAGTCACACGACGTCGAAAAGGTAGCATGCATTGCTTCACACCCTCCCTTCACCCGTATAAGGCGTGATAACCGTATTGCATTTATTGATCTCTCGTCCAAACAATGCCACGCCATGCCCATGGCCGTTGTGCAACATATGCATGATCATCATATCATGATCATATTCGTGGATATCCACTCTTTAAATTTGTTATTGTGCCACGCCCACCATTGTATACGATTACATATTTATATACTACTATGCAAGAGAAAGTGACTCCGGGAAATGTTTATGTGCATATCTTACAGTTGTTTCATTTGTTATAATGCCCGATACTGCATCCTTACATATGCATGTACACACATACATGTATGTATATGGATGTGTTCCAATTAATACGGCTGTATTCTTAGCAGCACATGTACAGGACGCGTCAAATCAAGTTTTGATTCTATAAAGGGTTTTAAAATCCTCTGTAAAACCACTGTGTAATTGAACATTAAAATTATAATCACTTCATTAATTGCCATCCTTTTTATGTCGGCAAAGAGCATGATGTAGGTTGCTAAGTAGTCTTATTTTTTTCATTTACTGGTAACGCATTATTAATTAGGTATCATTAGAGTATGCATTTATATATGTACTTTTATATAATAGAGAACCCCTGCATGTGTATGAGTTATATACTGACGATATATACCTACTGTAACTGTATTAAAAAAATTATTATTTCATAGGATCAGTTACTATTAAACAGTTTTTTTTTACTTCAGTCTATAAGTAATGTATGACTGATATCAGTTTTAATTTGCTGGTGTGTCATTAATCACACCAGGATATAGGATAGATATTTAAAAATGTATATGTTGTAAGGATCCGTTCCATTGCAACACCACAAGGTACAATCCTCTCAGTTGCTAAGTTGTCAAAGCATTTCTTACATTATTTCTCATATGCATTTCATATTAGTTTACAAATCCATTTGCATACATAAAAAAGTTTAATGTATTAAATGTGCAATGCATCAAGCATTATTGTTGTTTGAATGCATAATACAATACTTAATGTACACATGATATGGGTACAATCTTAAACATACACATGTAGCCTATAGTTAAATCAAAATAGAGAATGGCTGTGGCATTGGCCCTTGCCAGATGAGATCACTGTTCTGACTAACAGCAGTACTAGTAGTGTGTATACACACATCCAAATGGAATTGAGCTTGGTCAGGTATAAGGATGGAGGGGTGGAAAGGTGGTGGGGGTGGGGCATACACATTTTTTGCTTATTATATAAAAGTGGTAGGATAATATGCATTATCTTCTGTGCGTTTTACTGTCCGAGCGTCCATTTTGTCAGAAAAATGTAAAAGGTTTTGAGTTTTAAAGTCTCATTCTAGATCAGAATAGGAACCATTTCTGATGAATGTGCTTATATAAACCAGATATCTTCCATTTATGGCTTGTTGATATGTCTGGACATAGGATAGCAGCTGCTTGCATTGTAAGAGCTGACCTTGAAAGCATGAATATGATTAGGTGTGTGTGTGTGTGTGGAATGTACATGTAGATGTGTGAGTCAGTTTCTGCATTCAATCTGTGGATCCCTCTTTCCAAGAGGATCACAACAAATACCTAAAGCCTGAAAACGGGCTTTGTCTCAACATAGGCAAGCCAACAGCGTCCTTCATACACCCTGGCTGGCTTAATGTACAGCATGTTGCTAGTGCCATGCATGTCATAAGCCCAGTACACATGTGTGCAATAAAACATTGTATAAGCCTTGAAATTGATTCATTTTAAAAGCACCTTTACAAGAATGCAGAAAATTTAAAAATCAGTTTTACTTTACGATTAAAGACCTGGCTAAGTCAACTGAAATACGATGCATGTTCAGCTCCAACCTGTTGTGACGGATGACCAAACAGGGCCGTAGATAACTTTTATAGTTTGGGGGGGCACAATACTCTTTTTTTTTCTCATTAAACAAGTCAGTACATTGTCACTGTGGCCTATAAATTCAACCTAATTAATTCATATCGTCAGTTTATAGGCATGCTATGTGTACATATAAGCCTAAATGCACAATTCATAATTCTTGATTTGAACCATATTGTGCATGCATGCATGCGTTATCATACACCCATTAAGGAAAAATACCAAAAATGTCCAAGCATAATTCATTGCCAATGGTTGTAAGGTTAAGCTAAGCTTGTTACAAGCAGTAGCATGCACCAGTTTAACCTTGATTGGTGCATCGTATTTCAGTTGACTCAGCCAGGTCTTTAACCGATTATAAGCGGAATTATTGCCCACACGTAACGATAACCGCGGAATTAATTTTGGTTTATAATCTAATTTGGCATACCGTGTGACAGGCGCGTGATAACTTTTGAATGCCCAAGAAAAAATATCTTGCATGAGCATGCATGTTTCATGCATGATACCGCATGGTATGCATGGCGCAACTTGCATACTCTACAAGACATGCAAGATCACGCATGTTTCATGCCTGATGATCTTGAATGAAAAAAGTGCATTGGGTATACCCCACAATAGCATATGTTAGTCATCAGTTGCAGGTTTCCAGTTGCAAGTTGCTTAATAACAATGATTCGAGCACTGATAATGTTATGGTATGCATGCACGGCACAATTAAGGCTGTACAAGACATGCATGATCATGCAAGTATCATGCCTGGTTATCTTGAATGGCTTGCATATTATATATATAAAAGCATAATTATGTTAGGCCTGTATATATATAAGTTAGGTTGTTAAATACCAATCATTTAAGAACTCAGTTGAATGCATGCACTATATACTGATATGAGACCTGCTTAGTAATCAAAGTATTAGCAAAGTATATGTTATTCAAATTTTGTCTCATGATCACAGACATCAACAATTACTGCAAGCACATTGATCAGTAACTTGCAGATTGACTTTGGTGGGTGAAAATCAATCAGTGGTGCTCATAGAGATTTGGTTGTCGTACTGCAAAGGTCTTGTGTTTTACCTGAACTAATACAGCTCTTGTGATGATGTTACATATTGGAATCAGGCTCTCATTTGATTGCTCAGCTACTTCAGAAAATAGGTTATATGCACCTAAAATATCCTCATCTTTGTAAATCTGTAAGATATCTCTGCAAGCAGGACCTGCTCTAGACAGCAATGATTGTGTACTGTTCACTGAAAATGGTCTCACTACTGCACTAGGAGGGTCCATCTTCACAAATGCCAAAATCCTTCCATAATGCATGCCTGCGTCATCTTTGTAGTAGCATACAGAACTGTCTCGCTTTGTGGATCTACTACAATTTTGAGCACAATACAGTGTTCCATTTTTTAATAGCTTTCCATACACATCATGACCTTCAAAATTATACTGAAAGGATGTAGGCAGTAAGTATACATGTTTGTCCAGCTCTTCAAGATTGCTTGGCATGAAGTGGCTAGATTCATTAATGAAATTCATAGTCTCAGCATCTTCTTGCTGTGCAAGTGCATGATGAACGAGTTGTAACGTTTGTTGTACTTCTATGTTGAATATAATTTGATTTAAAATTTTGTACTTTGAATGTGAAAGATTTTTAATAACTCCATTCTTGTTTTCACAACCAAATGCAGAATGGGTCCATAATGGACCCCACAAGCGAACATAGTAAGTTAAATGTAGCAGAAGGTGAGCATTGAAAGTGCAGTTTTCTTTGCCATATAGTTCTGGTAGCAGAGCACAAAAATCCTTAAGCATTTCTTCAGCAACATCGATGTCACTTATTTTCAAATCTTCTTGAAGCAGTAAATGAAGAGCACACACAAGAAGAGCATAATGATGATAGAATAGAGGGGGAAGTTTATTAAGAAGCAAAGGTAGAGAATAGAATAGTAACCAAACTCGAAACTCAGAAGCCTTCCAATGTTTCATATGTTTTTGGATACTGCGAGGTGCTCTCGTAAAGTCATGTGGAGGTTTTTGTTTCAAGAGCTCTGAATCTAATGATTTCAATTTTGATCCAAGGTAAAATGGTTTTCTGTGATTTGATTTGTTAAACCAACAGTTCATCAATCGTTTTACAATCCCTTCTGGAACTGCATGCATGTAGTCAATAGGGATTTTTTCTATCAAGTCAAATCCAGTAATAAGTGATAGTGGGGATGAAGTTAGTATGCCTTGCTCTGAAATACCTGAAGATTCAACCGCCATTGCAATATCACACATCTCTTCATGTGTTCTCCTCATGTATTCTTGATCAGGCAGATATATGCGTGCATTGTTGGGCAAACGTTTGCCTGGGTGAAGGCACACTGGGCATCCACAAGTTCCATTAAATTGTTTCATACCCATAACTGGAGCTTTAGCTACTGTATCGAATATACCATTCAGTACCATTGCATGAACTTTCTTTGGGCCCTCAACTGTTTGAACTTCAATTCCTTTGGAATACAAACTATTAAGAGCCTCTATGACTGGTTGAAACAAAAGCTGCATAGAAGGCTTATTTGGACCACACCATATAGCCAGTAGCATAATATTGGCTGCATTATAGCGTATTGATGGAGGTAAATTTAGGATCACAGCATACACTGGCCAAAAGCTTATGGCAGAAGATTTGAAAAGTGGAACTCCATCTGTAAATATACTCAGACCAAGATTACCTTTTACTGAAAAAAAATGAAAATTTTTTTTAATACCATCACCAGCCCAAATATCATTAATAGTGTTTGATGTTGAATCATGTACATTAAGAACTTTAATTTCATTCCAGTGGTCTGTGTAAAAGAGATAAATGATGCTTAATTTTAAATACAGTAAAACCAACATGTTCAAAGTGGAATGGTGGTAAAAATCTAGTAATTAATAATGCAACACAAATACAATTCTCCAAATAACTTACTTGATACAATTGTTTGCAGCATTTTGTTCACAGGAATATGTGCAAACTGACCAAAACTGGTATCTGAGCTGTCACATCTGTTGCATACATTCAATCCATCATCAATGATGCATGAGCACACACAACACACCTTTTGTACTTTAGTTTTTGAGTTAAACTGCTTAAAGAACGTTTTAACTTTATAAAAACTTTTAGGAAGTAGATTCGGTTTTGGACATAATACTTGAAGAAGTTTAAGGAGCTGACCAATAACTACATCATTCAAACTGTTTGTTATTGCATACTGCATGATAGAGCAGTATGCTCCAAGTACGCTGACTCCAGCACCACTGTAAATTGGCTGTTTTAGGTATTCATAGTTGATATTTGTATCATCATGAAGCATGTCAGGAATGGGAGCTACATCTTCATCACCTACATCTACAGTGAAAAAGTACATGTTTGTGTTGTGCCATGTATGAGCTAGTTACCGTGGATAGCTTGCAGCACATCATCAAATATATTGTTGACACGAGGATCACATTCAGGCGCCACTATTCCCATGGATCCAAGTTGATATATAAGTTTTACATTTGTAACTACCATACCTGATGATGATGATGACAATGAATCACTGGTTTCAGCACCCTCCAGAGTTGATACAGGAGTATCTGTATCATTATGATTATTCATGCATGTACATGTAAATGATAATAAATAATAGACACACCTAACATAGTATAATCCAATGAATCCGAATTGATTCTTCTAGATGTTCATGTAAATAATCACAAATAATTATATGTATGGTAAGACAGCTATTCAATTAACTAAATACCGTTTTTTCCTCCAGCTGCATAATGTAGATCTTGGTACTCGTTTTGTTGAATGCCGTAGATAAGCTTTGTATTGACCTCTAGATCTAAGCATCTTGAGGTCCATTTTGAGCGCAACTTTAAACACGCAAAAGGATGACTTATTAATACGAATACACAATTGTTACAATTGTAACAATTCTATTCATAGGCTCGCAACAAATGAATCTATCGATCTACCAAACAAGACACTGGTAATAATTATGATACGTCTAATTATGAATACATTTTAATCTCACGTGCACTTACGCAAAGAAGCATGTGCTCGCAGATATGTGGGAAACGTTCAAGGCAACTGAGCGCGAAGTTACGGGAGACACTTGAAGATGGATTTGAAGAAACTCTACTAGATAAGAAGAGTAAGCACTTATATGTACTGTATATGTGGTCGTGTATGTGTATGAATACGTGTATATATATATGGTCCGCGGGTGGCGTAAGTGCACATGCATATGTATATATATATTAATTTGCGTGCAGGCGAAGCTGTGATATAGCGTAGTGTACGTAGGTGTAGCAATTAACGCTGTACGTAAATTTACATTCGATGCGTGCATGCCTGTGTAAACGTACAAAGCTATATTAATTTACGCCTTAATTGCATCGGCTTAATGGTACGCACTGTATAAGCACACAGCAGGCCAGCTAGCTACACGTACATGTATCGGTTTGAGTTACTTGCGTATACAGCAAAGTACGTCGGACGATCGATTGCTTTGGACTGATATGAAGCCAATTAACACCTGAAGATTATATACCGTAAAACCTAAATTATCATAATACGAGCATATTGGCAACGTTGTTTTGATTTGCACTCTTATCCCACATGAACAATGAAATTAATTTATTTGCATCGATTTTAATTCAGTGTACATTGCACATCAGGAACCGTGATCGTACGTTGTGCGCAAACAGGCAAAACGAAGAGCACTAAAATGGAGACACTTGGAAAGCCCGATTTTTTGCCTATTTGTGAAACAGATTTTGTTGACGGGGCAGAATTTTTGATCAGTGAATATGGACAGGAATATCCTGTTACATTTTTATCTTTTTCAGGTGTTATACATTGGTGTCATGTGGATTGTAATTTCCATTTAGTTTGTGTTTCTATTTAGACAAAAGACCCAAAAGAATACATCAACCCGCAGCAACACCAGCACTGTCTCAAATGCCAGCTGAAACTGAAATGCAACCTGATGATATTCCTACTGCTTCATCTCAGTTCTCCAAAACACAGTCTGCTCTTACGCGATCCACAAAGGTAATTCACAACACTGTAAAAGGCGTTTTGAAGAAAGCCAAAGAAACATCTACCACAATATCAAAACCAGTAAGCATAATCTGTTCGATGATGAGAAATTTTCTAATCATACTGTATTTAGATACAAGACCACCATAATAAAGAAAATCAGTCTTTCTCAGGTCAAAATGTGATTTCAGGTCCTACGGTATGTTTCTTTTGCAGTGTCAAGAGTGATATATATAACTTTTCAGTGCATGCATGAGGAGAGGTTTGATAAAATTGAGAATCAACTGAAAGAAATCAAGAACATTTTGTTGAAGGTATGTAACTTCTTTTTCTATATGTTTGTATACAGAGAAACATGACAGTTTATTTTTGAAATCATAGGGTAATCAAAATGATGAATCCATTGATTTTAGTATGATCAACACTGATACACCCTATGCTGCGGCACTTTCACTCCTGGATGTATTTTTTACAAAAGAGGAGCTCAGTAAGTCGTTAGTGGTAAAGTCAAAGAAGAGCTCAAAACCAGCTTTATCGGAAGACAAGATGAGAAAACTGATTGGTATTTTTATATTGAGCAATATTTGGCTTAATTGATCACTTTTGGTTTTAGGCTGTGTGAAGAAACGATTTGGTGTCGACAGTTTCAACATGAGGGTACTGAAGAAAAAATGCAATCAAAAATGCAGAGACGTACACAGGGCTATGAAGCTTAGGTGTATTGAGTCTAGTAAAGGGGCCCACAGTGAAGTTGACAAAGCAAAAGCAGCAGAACGTTCATCTGGGGAGGGAGACAGTGAAGATTGTGAAGAGGAATCTGATCAGGATGAATCGGCTCTAGACGATAGTGATGAAAAAGGAGACCTTAGAGCGGAGTGACAGAATTCTTTTAAACTACATGCACCAATCGATATAGTCCAATGCAAGTGCATATATCAATGTATTTGTATTTGATTCAATTTAATCAGAGCATATATATTAAATCACGCACGAATGGTTGTGTGAAGAAACTTATATGATCCTCGAAAGATGCATGCATGTTTACCGTACTAGTTCTTTCAAGATCGATGCATGATTCACGCAAGAGTCCTGTGTACGATTCGCGCGCGAATCTTTCGTAAGATTCATGCGCGTAAACGTCCGAAAATCATGCACGCTCATGCGTGACTGAATGCATGTTTCTTGCATGGTTCTTGCAAAGATCCATAGCATGGTCGTGCAAGAAATTTTTACTCGGGTGCATTAGCATCTTCCACAGCACTAAATAGAATTGCGGGTACTCCTCGGGTACTAAAGTGATATCGATTGATTATGATCGATAACATCACTCTTTCCCGATGAGCCAGTAAAAACGGTTCTCACATGCTTAGTATCGCTCTGATATACTTACTTTCCACAGGTGTGAAAACTGTTCCACACTGTTCGCGTCATAAACGTCCTCATAAGCCTGTACGTCGCTGTTGAATACCGTTATATGATTACCTTTCGCAGACGGATTTCAAAACGGAATGCACTAGCGCATAGCTGAACTAATGACCTGTCCGATTACTAAAAGTTGCCAATACAATAGTCGCTTCATGCAGTAACAGTTTTTTTGTGCGCGCGTATGGATTACGGTTGACTTTGTCTCGATACCTATAGTAGGTGGTACGACATAGAGAAGAAGTCAAGAGCACCAATGATGGCATTCTAATGAGACAAGATGGATGTGTGCACAGCTCTGGGTGTGCGCTGAGAGTGTCAAGATGGATGTGTGCATAGCTCTGGGTTTGCGCTGTGACTGTCAAGATGGATGTGTGCATAGCTCTGGGTGTGCGCTGTGAGTGTCAAGATGGATGGATATGTACATAGCTCTGGGTTTGTGCTGTGAGTGTCAAGATGGATGTGTGCATAGCTCTGGGTGTGCGCTGAGAGTGTCAAGATGGATGTGTCAATAGCTCTGGGTGTGCGCTGTGGGTGTCAGATGGATGTGTGCCTAGCTCTGGGTGTTTGCTGTGAGTGTCAAGATGGATGTGTGCACAGCTCTGAGTTTGCACTGTGAGAGTCAAGATGGATGTGTGCATAGCTCTGGGTGTGCGCTGAGAGTTTCAAGATGGATGTGTCAATAGTTCTGGGTGTGCGCTGTGGGTGTCAGATGGATGTGTGCCTAGCTCTGGGTGTGTGCTGTGAGTGTCAAGATGGATGTGTGCACAGCTCTGAGTTTGCACTGTGAGTGTCAAGATGGATGTGTGCATAGCTCTGGGTGTGCGCTGAGAGTGTCAAGATGGATGTGTCAATAGCTCTGGGTGTGCACTGTGGGTGTCAGATGGATGTGTGCCTAGCTCTGGGTGTGTGCTGTGAGTGTCAAGATGGATGTGTGCATAGCTCTGGGTTTGCGCTGAGGGTGTCAAGATGGATGTATGCATAGCTCTGGGTGTGCGCTGTGAGTGTCAAGATGGATGTATGCATAGCTCTGGGTGTGTGCTGAGAGTGTCAAGATGGATGGGTCAATAGCTCTGGGTTTGCGCTGAGAGTGTCAAGATGGATGTGTGCATAGCTCTGGGTGTGCACTGTGAGTGTCAAGATGGATGTGTGCATAGCTCTGGGATTGCGCTGTGACTGTCAAGATGGATGTGTACATAGCTCTGGGTGTGCGCTGTGATTGTCAAGATGGAGCTCTGGGTGTGAGCTGTGACTGTCAAGATGGAGCTCTGGGTGTGAGCTGTGACTGTCAAGATGGATGTGTGCATAGCTCTGGGTTTGTGCTGAGGGTGTCAAGATGGATGTATGCATAGCTCTGGGTGTGCGCTGTGAGTGTCAAGATGGATGTATGCATAGCTCTGGGTGTGTGCTGAGAGTGTCAAGATGGATGGGTCAATAGCTCTGGGTTTGCGCTGAGAGTGTCAAGATGGATGTGTGCATAGCTCTGGGTGTGCACTGTGAGTGTCAAGATGGATGTGTGCATAGCTCTGGGATTGCGCTGTGACTGTCAAGATGGATGTGTACATAGCTCTGGGTGTGCGCTGTGAGTGTCAAGATGGAGCTCTGGGTGTGAGCTGTGACTGTCAAGATGGATGTGGGCATAGCTCTGGGTTTGCGCTGAGAGTGTCAAGATGGGACGTGTGCATAGCTATGCACACATCCATTCACAGTGATTGTGAGTGGATGTGTGCATAGCTCTGGCACAGGGCACTGACGGTTCGTTCATTTACTGCATTGGTGGCAGGTATGACAATGGTGAGCTTACAGTGCATGTAATGGTTTCTGTTCAGTATGCAGCATGCATGCACTTACATGCCCACATTCATTGTCTCTGTCGAAGCTGCTGCAACCATGCTAAGAGCATCGCAATGCATGCATGCTTTGTTAACGAATCCAGAAGTACTAAATACTGTATCCATGTACCCTCTCATTGGTATCTTTAACTAGACTGCAGTAGCGCAATAGAAACATAAGACGGCATCTTCTTCAAGGTAATGCAACCATGCAGCGGTACTTTTCATACTACGAGGAACAAAAGCTACAACGCTTACTACCAAACTGCCTCATGCAAACGAAACATGGAAGAATTCGGGTACAGATCACAGGACTAGTAGTGTTGGAGCATTTGCTCCATCATGACCGCATTCTTGCAATATGACACCACTACTCCTGCTCGCTACTAGCACTTGAGTAAAGTATTACTGGAGCTGATATTCTTCAGTATTGATTACCACGCACTTAATTTTATGTCTTACAGAAATTTTGGGGGGGCTCATGCCCCCCTAAGCACCCCCTTATCTACGGCCTTGCCAAAGCACTTCTAGTAATGTTGCACACAATCACATACACAAGCACACATCACACATATGAATAAATGATACAATAAGTGCACATTACACAGAGCCACATGCACCATAGTAATACGTAAAGGTAGTGGTAGGTAAGGGGAGGAGTAGGAGTAGTGGTAGGTAAGGGGAGGAGTAGGGGTAGTGGTAGGTAAGGGGAGGATTAGGGGTAGTGGTAGGTAAGGGGAGGAGTAGGGGTAGTGGTAGGTAAGGGGAGGAGTAGGGGTAGTGGTAGGTAAGGGGAGGAGTAGGGGTAGTGGTAGGTAAGGGGAGGAGTAGGGGTAGTGGTAGGTAAGGGGAGGAGTAGGGGTAGTGGTAGGTAAGGGGAGGAGTAGGGGTAGTGGTAGGTAAAGGGAGGAGTAGGTGTAGTGGTAGGTAAGGGGAGGAGTAGGGGTAGTGGTAGGCAAGGGGAGGAGTAGGGGTAGTGATAGGTAAGGGGAGGAGCAGGGGTAGTAGTAGGTAAGGGGAGGAGTAGGGGTAGTGGTAGGTAAGGGGAGGAGTAGTAGGGGTAGTAGGTAAGGGGAGGAGTAGGGTAGTAGTAGGAATAGGGGTAGGCATAGTTTCATTTACAATGTAGCTTGGTGTGTGTGTGTGTGTGTGTGCATGCTGTAGTAAACCCTTGAATAAGTACGACTAAAGCGGGTGAGGCGTGCGGAAGGAAGGCCCCTTGTTACACTACTGCAGTGTTGCATGCACTGGAGTGTAGGGACGGGTCAGTTACATGTTTTATAAGTACGCGGGGGAGGGAGGGGATTGAGCTCAGCCCACACACACTCTACTATGTATCACACAGAGGCGCATGTCACATACATGTATAGAGGCACTCATCACCCAACAAGCACATATATCGCACAGGTACACAAATAAACATTAAAGTCCACACATCTCAACGTCAATACATACCACCTACCACTTAGTCTACATGCATTTTAATTACACCACACATCCCATACATCTCCATCGTGTTCCTACATCACCACTGAACACTTCCTTTTTCACCATCATCCCTCCCCCACCCTCCATCACAACAACCCACCCACCACTATACCTCCATCACCACTATACCTCCATCACCATGTACCCAATCACCACTGTGTTATACATCTTCTCCCCACTCACCATCACCCCAGCACCTCCATTTTTCATCACATCACCACAGTACCCCTCCATCCACCGAGCATCCAACTGTCAACAACTCTCCAAATCACCTAGCACACAACGCAAACTATACTCAAACACGCTGCATCACCCATTACATACGCTAAACACATGAAACAGTCCACCCCTCCACCAAAAGTAATTGTAGGTGTGTGGGGGATATACATGTATATGAAGCTTGTGTGAGCAAAGTTAAAACAAAACTTGAAATGCAGTAAAGCTTCATTAGTGGCCTAGAAAATATGTGAATGGGCCAAAATAAGCTGCTCCTACAGATAAAGGCGTAATATAGAGTATGCGTGCAATAACTAGAACTAAAGGGGGTTGGGCAGGTGGAAGGAAGGCCCCTTGCGTTTGGCCAAACATTCTAATATGGGGAAGTACCCTTGTTACACTACTACAGAGTTACATGCCACTGGAGCATAGGAATGGGTCAATGAAATTAAGTACGCGGATGGGCAGGAAGAGAGAGGGGGGTTGAGCCCCTCAGCCCACACATACATGTACTCTATGCCTATACATGCATGTATCACACACATATCACAGAGAGGCACTCATGACCCCATAAGCACTATCACACAGGCACACATAACATTCTAACGTCCACACACCATGTAAAATAAATTTCCCAAGGCCTATACATACCACCTACAATTTCCCACCACATAGTCTACATAAAATCTTATCACTCTATACATCTAGCAAATCACCATCTGTTCCTACACCACCACTGTACCCTTCCCCTTTCACCATCATCTCTCCACCCATCCATCACAACTGTACCCTCACCTACCATCAACACTGTAACCTCCACCCACCATGATACCTCCATCACCACACCTCTCCATCACCCAACCACAACTGTGTTCTACATCACTATTTCACCCTCTCCCCACCCACCATCACCCCAATACCTCCACTTTTCATCACATCACCACAGTACCACTCCCACCATACAACTGTCAACAACTCTCAACATGATGTCATCTAAATTCACCTAGCAAACAACACAAACTATATTCAAACAAGCTGCATCATCCATTACATAAGCTAAACGCATGAAACAGTCCACCCCTCCACCAAAAGTAATTGTAGGTGTGTGGGATATGTATGAAGCCTGTGTGAGCAAAGTTAAAATATACCTTGTAATGCAGTAAAGCTTCATTAGTGGCCTAGAAAATACGTGAATGGGTCAAAAAGAAGCTGCTCCTATAGATAAAGGCGTATTCAAACAGAATATAGTATGCGCGTGCAATAATTAGAACTCACTCCAAACTCTTGGTCAGCTGCTGTTTATCATATTTCTAGCTCTAGCGTAACACAAGGACATTTGTAAAATGATACATAAGAAAACAACTCGGCATTTTCCTAGTTGAGGTTCCGTCATTAGTATTCATTGCTACTAAGAGGTTTTCCTATTGCTCTGTGATCATGAATATAATTAACATTCAAGAGGTCAAAAATAATAGAGGCCAAATCTGGTTTCGGCGTTGAAAACTCATCGCTAAACAGTGGCGTAGCGAGAGGGGGGGGGGGGGGGGGGGGGGGGGGGGCAATTGCCCCCGGGCGCCGACCTAAGGGGGGCGCCAAAATGCCTAAGATGTTTACTATAAATAGCATTGCAATGCGTACCGGATAATAAGCCGAGGAAAGGCGTATGTTAATGCTCTTATGTTTATTGATTAGAAACAGCAAGTCTGTGCATACTATTGATGAAATTGTGATTTTATTCGTATAATTGGAGCTCAATTTTGGAACAAGAAATTAAGCAGCAGGGCGCCCGCCCCCCCCCCCCCCCCCCCCCGGCGCGGTAGTTAAATATGATCGGAATATTAGACTATGGATCGTTGAGCGGATATACCGTACATCGGTTCAATAACGTGGCGTGCAGAAAGTCTGGAAGAAAGTTATTTACTATTCTAACTGGTTTTAGCATGTTCAACGCTATGTTTTGTGATTTTAAAAGTGCGAAAGTTGCAAAGCGGCTGGGGCGGAGCCCCAGACCCCGCTTACTGGGATAGACGTGTCCCGCTACGCCACCACTTTTCCCCCGCACCACAATCCTGGATCCGCCCCTGACTTGGCCAAACGCAAGGGGAAGTAGTCGGATTTGGCCAAACTCGAGGGGACCCCCCCCCCCCCCCCCCCCCTCCAGTATTCGGGTGAATGGTCTTGGGCTTGGGGGGGGGGGGGGGGCGCCATTAGTGCATTTTGCCCCCGGGCGCCCAACACCCTCGCTACGCCACTGTCACTAACAGGGTAAAGCTTTTTGCCTCAGCTCAACCTCACCCGCCGCCGATCCCCCCCCCCCTCCCCCCCCCCCCCCCCGGTACCGCCGCCGCTTCACTTACCCGCCTATTTTAACTACGTGCACCAATAAGGGCAACTAACGCAGTCCTTGGTAATGCTATGTTGTACACCCTCACCTTAATCAGCAGTCGTGCCGCATACGAACAGCTCAGCCGCTATATTTTGCTCCACTAATGTCTAACAAAAACTATAGTAGGCACTAGCCTAACCGTGTGCTCAACAGCATCTCTAGCTACTTTAATATGTACATAGATCGCAGTGGATCTTTTCCCGATCCCTACAGATAATTCTACGCCGAGTCTTCCAATTCCCATGGGCGGACGCAGGGGGGGAGGGGGAGGGGGGGTAAAGGGTAGAGAGTAAGGTAAAGGGGGGGGGGCGTCGCCCCCTCCCGCTCCAGCTAAGGGATATGGGATATGGGGGAGCGCTCCCATTTGGGGTCGAAGCTTTTGCAAGTTCCACGTTATGAACAATACGGAATTTCATAGTCTCGTCCCCAGACCAATATGACGTAACGATTATCGCTGTCTATACTGTTTACAGCGATAATCGTTACGTCATATTGGACTGGGGACGAGACTATGAAATTCCGTATTGTTCATAACTTGGAACTTGCAAAAGCTTCGACCCCAATGGGGGAGCTTACAGCGCTCCCCCATATCCCTTCCCCATATCCTTTAGCTGGAGCGGGAGGGGGCGACGCCCCCCCCCCCCCTTTCCCTTACTCTCTACCCTTTACCCCCCCCCCCCTCCCCCCTGCGTCCGCCCCTGGGAATTGAAAGACTCGGCGTAGAATTATCTGTAGGGATCGGGAATTGTTTATTTAATAGCTACGATCGTAATAGAGTATGTAATACGTCACGTGAGTTAACTCGTGTTCGTTTCAACTAAATAGTCTACACTGAAAGATCCACTGCGATCTATGTACATATTAAAGTAGCTAGAGATGCTGTTGAGCACACGGTTAGGCTAGTGCCTACTATAGTTTTTGTTAGCCATTAGTGGAGCAAAATATAGCGGCTGAGCTCGGCGCACTGACCTACGCGATATGTTCGTATGCGGCACGACTGCTGATTAAGGTGAGGATGTACAACATAGCATTACCAAGGACTGCGTTAGTTGCCCTTATTGGTTACAGGGTAGGCGCGGGTGAGGCGGTGACGGTACGGGGGGGGGGGGGGATCGACGGTGATAATATATACATGTATTTGAATTAGGACTGAAAATACGAAAGTCCTGTCTTTGCATCGGAGCCGATGAATTTCTATACAAAGTAGGGATTGCAACAAAGCACAGGTCTTATAATACGTAGAAGATACTGTACTAATGGTAGAAAGAAACTTGCCACTACACATATTGCTTCTGCTTTTGTTAACATCGTATCTCTTACGAAAATATTCTACGGTCTGGCACGAATATTTAGATTAGCCCGGGTAATCGGTATCGGTTAATGAAATTCCCGTACAGTTTCGGACGGTGCTGTTTCAAAATATTCATCCTTCCGGTGATCATGTATGCACGTTTCGTTATCTACACGGATGCGTGACTGAATCCGATATTTGCAATGACCCGCGAGCGGACGCCTGAATTGCTGTGCTAGCTGTTATAGGTATATGGCTGTCTGCCACAGCTGCATAGGGTCCACTTCATGGGTGACATAGGTTTTACCACAAGCTTTTCCTTTTGTGACGTACGGTTCACTCCATACACTGCTCATATAGCTATGGCTGTATTCATAGGTACTAGCTACAGGGTACTCCACATGAGGTTAACCCCATAGCTTTTTATGTGGGGTCATATGGAGAAATGTGCGGTCACGGGAATTAGCGGTATGTACAACTAACCGCATATGGGCAGTATAGGAGATTGTATGGAAAACTCAAGAAAATCGTATGTTCTGCTTCAATCTTATGCATTTGATGATTTGCCCGACAAGTTCTATAAGATATAGGACATGGTACAAATTGTCACGATTTTTTCAAAATTTCTAGCCCCTTCCTGTGGGTTCCCTTGATTTCTTTGCTTTTGGCTTGATGACATTGGAATTGATACCTAATTATCATATTCCATCTCATATATCTGTTGTATCTAATGTGGTAAGGGATTTGCCCGACATGTCCCCAAATCTTGAATCTATGGACATAATTATCGAGTATTTTTCAGATTTTTGCTATGATAATTCCCGGTTCCTCTGAATTTTCTATTCATGCACTAAGATCTGCGTACATTTGCACCGATCATCATCACGTGCGCATCTCAAATGATGAACCTATCTCGTACCCAGACAGAAAAAATTATTCTGACATCATCACGTGCGTTCAACTATTTGTGGAGGAAGAACCACGCCCAATTGGCCTCGTGCCCAATAAATATTCCGCTATCTTCGTGGGCGTTATATCGATCGACTATGAAAGGCACAAACCTTATATTATATAAATTGCAGCTCGATCGCGAGTTTTGACTCTGAGATTCTGCGAGTGTTTATTAGGCATTGCTGATACCTCTTGATCATCGGGTACCGATGCTGATGGTTGGATCCGCCAGTCCACTTAAGTTGGAGGGTATGTGGCGCATCAGCTCTAGTCTCGTTCCCAGACCCTATTTGTTGAGAAACAAGGCCCCGCTCAGCAAGTGCTGGAATGTCGGCGGCATGCACCAGAGATCTATGTTATCTCTGGCGGCACCAATTAGATTACAGGTGTATGCTTGGAATTTGCCCCGTGCGGGCGATGCCGGGATTTGACAATATTTGACCGACGTGCAGTTGGTTAGGTAGGAACAGTTTGACCAGATATATATAGAGTATTTGACGTTACAGCCACACCTACATGTATAATGTACATCGATAGTTAAATCCTCCCTTAGATAGGGAGGATTTGACAGCATACCGCGTATTCGTAATTGTTTGATATGACGCGCGATGTCGAATCCAATGTGCTTAATGTACTTGTGCGCTCAGACTCGCCTGGAATCTGATTGGTGTCGTCGACATTCCAGCGTTTTCAACCGAATAGCGTTATAGCAGACCTTGTTTCTCAATACGTTGGTCTGGGTACGAGACTACATCAGCTCTCATTACTATACTATAGCAGCTTGGTACAGGCACAAGACTAAATCGATCATCATAAGCACTCTACCCTCAATTATATCTCCTTATTTACTTAATGCAAAAATTGTGTACATCAGTTTTTTTATTTTATTCTTTATTTTTTTAATTTATTTTTTTAATTTTATTATAATAATAGTAATAATAATAAAAAAACTTAACACAAAATGCTAAGTATACAATAACACAACAAACCCCCCCCCCCCCCCCCCCCCCCTATTAAACACCCCTCCCCCCTAAAAGTCAGTCCTGGTAAGAGTAAAAAGTGTTCCTATTATGGAGGCAGCATTGCCCCTTTGTACAGCCACTGAAAGACGTTGGAGCAGGTAGCTGTAACTTTTTGTGTCACCAGTTGTGGCTGAGAGCCTGTGACCTAGGAAGATCAGGGAAAGAGGGCCAACTACACCTGATGTTTCATAGGCAATAGGGGTGAAACATATGCCTGGCTGTCCCTCCAGATATGAGTATTTGACCTTTTTCCGGTCCTCTGCCTGACTGGCGACAGCACTTGATGCCATAGTGGACTGTGCCAGGTAAAATACATCAGTTGCACCATAACCAAGTTTCTTAAGGTGTTAACGTACATGTAATGTTCATCTCTTAAACCTATGCCAATATGAGGAGGTACTAGCTATAGGAGGAGCTAATTTACTTAGTGTCAGGAGAAATGGCTAAAAGGGACTGAAAAAAACAGTTGGAGGCAGGCCGAGGCAGTTGATAATAATTCTTGGAGTTTGAAATGTCTTGCACATGATATTTTGAATTCACTGAATGCTTTAACCCTTCCCTAAATGTACATGTGCCTCTATACTGAATATATGACATTTGAATTTGAATTTAATATACAGGTCTCCACGAAGTCATTTCATCCCTATAACTCAGAATTGAAATTAATTAACTTTAATATATAGTTAGGTTCCAGTTATTTTAAGCGGGTAAGTAATTGTATCAAAACCCTCAAAAATCAAAATATTTAAAGCACTCTATTATCAACGTTATTCAAGAAAACGGTTAGAGGTAATTGATTTTGATACCTACAATAAGTAAGGTTAGATTTGGAATATGTGGTGGAACAGCACTGATTTCAAGTCACTGAGTTCAATAGACATGTAAAATCATAATTTGCTCTTAAGTTATAGCAGTTGAAGCTATTATGGGATAACTAATTTTAATAACCATCACTAATTACTCCATTATTAGATGAACTAAAAAACATCATATGATTTGGTATTAGATCATCTAATGGTGAGTCATTAAAAAGTTAATTATAGTTGTAGTGGCCTTTTAGCATTTTCAAATTTGATTTGTTGTTTTGAATATTAAAAGTAGCAAAATGCCAATCAAATAATTTTCAATCTCTTTTCACAGCTATTCTGTAGATTAAAACTTGAAATTAATTAATTTGACTGACAACTTTTAATTAATTACAAATTTTATCTTTTGAACTGTTAAAGATAATTGAATTTGAATAAATCAATGTGCTTCATATTTGCCTAAACCTGGCTATTCTTTATTCATAAATTGATTTAGATTGATAATCCAATTACGGAATTGTATTCAGTCAAAAGCATTACATTCCTTAATACACACATGTATTACATAATGTCAGTGGAGTTAGCAGGATGCACTAGGTTGATGATGCATGATAAGACTCTATAATACATGTACATACAGTGGATTATACGTTCAGAAGACAGGTATGTTTGTATGTTGCATGAAACCTATGCACTCACTAGCTTGTACATACACTATATAAAATGGAAGATGCTGAAGTAAGAAGATGTGCAAGATTGAAGAGTAAGAGCGCAGAAATAAAACTAAGTATGAAGTACGAGCCACTACTGAACATTCCAGTCCTACATGTACATGTACCTTATGAAATACATCGTCTGCTAAGGATCTTCGATGTGCTGATATGCAACTTGGTGTTTCAAGTGAGACAGATCAATGCTAAAGCAGGACCTGTAATGAAGCAACTCATTGACACTATCAGAAGTTTTGGCCTGTCTTTTCATGTGTGGTGGAAGCCTCCAGGAAAAGATAATCTTGGTTTTGACTGCATATCTTTTAGAGAAAAAGACAGGAAAAAGCTTCTAGTGCAGTTACCACCCCATTTGGACCCCCTATTTCCCCCAATGCAGTTAGTAAGCTGCGGAAGGTAAAGCACTGCCGCATACATGTATGCCGGCACTGTAGTTTGAAGCAATTCTGTATATAGAACTGTGTAATGTAGGAGTTTGAAAAGTCAAGCTGGAGTCCTGATGCTGAGACCCTTCAGACTGAGGTAAAATATTTGTGTAAATGGTTATGCATCATTCATAAGTTCATCTACTATAAGAAGAGTGGATAAATTTTTTTCTTGCTATGTCCAAAACATTGGAACAAGGGCGTCCCCATTGGGGAGGGGGGGGGTAGGCCACAGCCCCCCCCCTCAGTTTACATACATGCGCATTGAAAGTGGACAGTACCCTCCCCCCACTGATTGAATGACTGGATTGGCCGAAAGTGCGAACACCTCACACCTCACTGATTGAATTGGCCAAAAGTAGACAGCACTCCCCCCCACCCCCACCCACTGGTTGAATGGGCTGAAAGCGGACAACTTATTTACTGCTGTCAAATGGTGCCCCCCCCCCCCCCCTTCCAGAAAAGCTGGGGGCGCCCATGCTTTGGAAGGATACAAAGACAAAAATGCACATCTTGGCTAAGCGCATTCCTGCCATGATGAAAGACAACAGAAATGTGAAGCAGTTTAGCTGCCAAGGTTAGGATTGTACACTGACATAGTATTGTACCTGTATGTGTACTGTACATGTATATAGCTGTTGAGAAGCTAAATGATGATGCAACATGGATATAAGCTTACTTTAGCAACAATAAATGGGACCCTGCCAGAGCCATATTTCTTACAAAAGAATGACAAGGCAATTGATCAGAATGGATGAAGCCCTTCAATGCATCATGGTCAAATTATACATGTAATCACATACATTGTGTATACAGTGTGTGTAACATTGAGTACAGAAGCACATATTACATGTACATGTACGTTGTGGGTGTAAGGACAGAAAAAAAAAGAGCTACTGTGCACTGTGCAATAATGCATAAGGTTGTCATTTCTAATAGTGCATGTACACATACAATCATTTTGCAGCAGTTAGGAAGAACTAGGGGTGTGGCATCAGAATTTGGAAGTATTTGAGGGCTAACTCCTTCATGTTAATGGCATCCTGTTCAACTGATCCTGGCAAGAGTACATTCAATTTCAGTGATGGATCCAGGATTTCCAGTTTGTGGGGGTATGCCTCACTCCTGGGCCTGCTGGGGTATAGGGGAGCAGCTGTAAGCTCCTTCAACCCATATTTCAACAAGTAAAAGAGTGTATGGAAGCTTTCCCATTATATATGTATCACTGCTTGTGCATACAGTACATGTACAGCTCATTACCTGCATGACTATGAGTTTTGCTCTACCCATTGATGTGAGGTAAGATAACCAGTCATTGCCACTGCTACACACACACACACACACACACACATACATGATGGTACTACTACAGCCCCTCCCTCATAAGTAGAATCCAACATACATGTACATGTACATGTACATGTAAGTGTAGCTGCAGAGACTAACCCTTAGGCACACACATGCACACACACACAAACATACAAACACACACACACACATACACACACATGATGGTACAGCCCCTCTCTCATAAGTAGAATCCAACATACATATACATGTAGCAGCACGACTAACCCTTAGGCACGCACATGCACAAACATATACAAACACAAACATACATGTACACACACAACACAAACATACACACAAATACACAAGCCCCCCTCCCTCACAAGTAGTTAGTAAAGTCCTTAGATGAACATACAACCTACATGTACATGTATCTGCCATACATGTATGTAGGTTCAACTCCACTGCAGTGCCTACTGTCCGTGTACATGTACATGCATTGCTATCAGCCAATCAAAGTGTACACAGCTCACAAGATGATTTGATTGTATTCATTTAATCCAAGACAATGGTTGTGTAAACATTGGACTGCACTTGTGGGTTTTGTGGTACATGTACATGTTCTAGAGGTCAGGAACCAAGGCCAACATACACATGTAACAGTAGGAGAAGTTATGTACAGGGATATGGCAAAGGCCAACAGTAGGCGCTCACACACAAATACACTCACACAAACACACCAGATGGTACAAGCCCCTCCCTCACAAGTCCATTATAATGTACATGTAGCTGCAAACCTAACCTTAAAGCACACACAAACAGAACTAAAACCACAGCATCAAATGTCAACCCTCTTAATCCTTCGAAACTCACATGCAAAGCTAATCTAAACACACACACACACACACACACACACACACACACACACACACACACACACACATATACAGTACCGTCCACGAGAAAGTTAAAAAAACTCGCGGGCACCTCGCGTGTGACACGCGTGTAGTTTTATGTCCATGGCGAGTGCCTCCTCGTTTGCCACACGCAATTCACTCGCGTGTACGCACACGCGAGTACACGCGTGGTATATGGTTCCTAGCAACCGTTTTTAATTTATATGATCTGGACACGTATGTTAGAAACGTGTACACGTTTTAAGCGCACGCTGCAAACACCGTACACGTACTTTTCAGCATGTGTTTTTACCATTTTACACCCATCGCTTTGGGCTACACCGTTACGAATGTGTAGAAGTAATATCATCCAATTAGGTATATGCGCGCGAGCGGGATACACGTATACAGCTGTAATGAAAGAGGTGATCCTAAGCGGACCTCTTCGTAACTATTTACGCGCGAGCGGTAAGGATCCAGCAGAGCAAAGAGAAACAAAATGTATTTATAGTCAAGCTTAGCGAAGGTAAGATATTCCATTTTCGAGGACAAGTAGTCTCCACTGCTATACAGCAAAGAATATGCTTCGCGCAACTTGTTTACAGTCTCGAAAAGGTATATTAATTTATACATCATGGCACTGCTCATATGCAATTTTCCTCCTTTGTGTAGATATTGTTAGTACTCCTACGCATGCGTTGGTGCATTTTGATGCCGACGATACATATAGCGTGGTACCAGCAAAGAAGGTTGCTGCTGAAGGAGAGCTGTGTGCCGGATCAAACTGCACAGTAGAATGGGGAAAGGGACGGCAGATCTACAGCGGAACAATTGTTGACACAGGTAAAACCACATCGTCTATGAATGTAATCATGTGCAATCAGTAGTTTTAAAAAAATAATAGGAGACAAGTTATTGATGCAGCAAAAGCTTGATGGATTGACAAGCGTTGCTGCAAATGAAGTTCAGTTACATGTACCCACGGTGGCACACAGTGACAGTAATGCAGAAGTAGCGTCCTCTGTTGCATCTGTTGAACAAGCAACTTCAGACGATTTGAAGGTAATAAACAGTACCAATGTTTAAATGTTGCTTGAAAGCAGTAAATCTTACAGAAAACGAAGAAATCAAGGAAGGCAAAGGAGAAACAACCCAGAAAACCTAAAACCTCTGTCTTTGCCATAAAATGTGTGGGGTCTCCAAATCAATCCATTCAGTGTCTTGTGAGTATTTCTATGTGTGCACATATTGCTTACTGAACAGGCACATTTTTCTATAGAGTGATACCCCATGCAACAGTGGACAGGAACAGACAACTGGTGATGGTGCATCTATATGTATTACAGAGGTAATTATTTTCTTTTGTTTTAAACACATTTAAGGTAATATCTGATTCATTTACATGTATAGGATAGTAATTGCGGTAGTGATGATTCAGAAATACTCCTTCCCGTGAAAACTGGAAAGGTAAGTTGATACATGCCAGTTAGCATTTGTTGCATACATTTAAGTACATGTACATGTATACATAGTACTTCAACATCATGATGTGTATTATGTTGTATTATAGGTGATATCTATACCAGTGGAAGTAATTGAGAGCCATGGCTATTCCCATTTGGTAAATACATATGGTGCTATTCAGTATATAATGTAACATTTTTTACACAGAACGAGAATGCCTCCAGTTGCAAGTGCATGGATGCCTTGAAAGCACTGACAGAACAGGTGCAGTCACAAGAAGCATCCATTGCAAGTCTCAAGCAAACAACCGAAATTCTATTTGAATTCATAATTGGTGGAACCTCCTATCCATCACTGGATATGCTTCATGCACCATCTGCTATGGATGACTCTTCCTTCCTTCAAAGCACCATTCCAACACTCTCTACTGTAATATCAGTTCCACCATCTGTATCTGTTCCATCGTCAGCATGCTCTACACTTTCCTCACAACAAATGACACATGTCACATCACAGTCATTACTGCCATTTCAACACACATCTCCATCATCAATACCATCCATACTCACAACTGTTCCATCACTTTCTCTGTCAACACCAACATCACACCCATTACCTCCATTGTCCCTCTCATACTCATCATCACCATCATCAATACCATCACCAATAACAAATATGGCATCATTTACTCTGTCATCATCAGCATCAACACCAAACATGTCACTTGTATCATCAGTCCCACCATTACCATCACCTACATGTATTATTACACCATCACCAGTTGGTTTTCCACCACAAGCACTAAACTATTCGTCTAGTTTTTTGTCGGCGATTAAAATGCAAAGTTGCTCAAGACAAAATTTTGCTGCAAATCTGGTGCGAAATCTTTTCTCTGAAGAAGAAAGAAGGGCTTCAAATGTTGCAGGAAAAGTAGGGAAGATAAAATTGGATATGTCAAGAATGGCATCTGTTCAATTGGCAGTAATGCAGTTGTACCCTTGTGAAGTAGGTGAGAGACCAGAAATAGCATGGGCAAGCTGCATTACAGCAATTGACGAAGCAAACAGGAGACTTAAGAGAAAAAGAAATTAGCTATTGTGTATAGGGAACGTTTGTGTACATGTATACAAATGTGGTCTGTATGAAGCTATGCATTAAACATCTCTGCATCTAGTGAACTGGGGACCTTGGGCTTAAACTTTCAACTAAGTCACTGACTTAACCGTTAGTATCCCACCACTCCTAACCCTTAAAATCCCACTATAGGTGGCACCTAAGTCACTTAACCCCTTAACATCCTTGGCAGCATATCAATATACTTTTTTTAAAATACACATGTTAATACACAATTTAATATCCAGATGGTCTTCCATTAACAGTTATTACACTAGGTATAACAGTGTGCAAGTGTCTAATGTATTTTGTGCAAATGCTAGGTGTAAGTGTTCTCCAGAAGGCTTTGATACCACTAACAAGACTCTCTTCATCCCGTGGTTTGTGTACATTACGCAGAAATGATTTCATAGAACCCCATATATTTTCTATGGGGTTCAGATCGGGACTTTCTGGGGGTGTCTTCCACCACGTTACATGGTGAGCTGCTAAATATTCTTGTGCATACTTGCTTGAATGCTTGGGATCATTGTCTTGTTGAAAGCGGTGACCCCTGGGATACACTTGTTGTATAAAAGGCAACAATCCAGCTTCAATAAGTTCACAAAATCTTGTAGCAGTTAGTATTCCAGTAAATATCACTATTGGTGTTGCTCCTCTTTTTGAAATCCCACCCCATAAGTGTACTTTGTAGGGGTGTTTAGGCCTAGGCTTTAGTTTTCGTGCTTGCCCAACCTTTCTAAAGCAAAGCCTGCCGTGATAATCTATCTGAACACTGCATTCGTCAGAAAAAATCACATCGTCGAACTGTTCGCTATTCTGCAATTGTTCCTGGCACCATTGAAGACGGCGTTCACGGTTCGTTTCACGTATCAGTTGGCAATATTTTGGCCGCGAAATAGTCCACCCCAAGTGTCTTCTTGCACGCTTTACTGTACTAATGGAGATCTTCTTTATACATGGCCATTTTTTCAGCAGCATATCTCTTAATTGTCTTGCACTCAATTCATCATTTAGCGACATTTGATCATCAATGAACTGATATTGTTCTTGTGTCATCCGTTTCGGCGAAGGAATTCTAGGCTTACTGGCCACTGAACCAATACGCTATGCTGTGCGAAGCCATTTGTACAGCGTAACCAAACTTACCTTTGTGCCTTCTTCCAGAAGCCTGGCTCTAATTTCAGTTACTTTGTATCCTTTTGCTTTGAGAGCAACTACCCGTTCGCGCGTCTCTACAGTCAACCGTACCATTCTAATAAATAGTATTCTTCCGCTGTTGCTACAACCGCCTTTATACTGTACACGTAATTCATTTGCACACGCGTGTGCCCTCGCAAATTGCCCATACACGCGTGTCACTCGCGAGGCACACGCATTTTGCGAGCGTTACACAATTACTCGCGCGCACCTCGCGTGTCACACGCGAGGTGCCCGCGAGTTTTTTTAACTTTCTCGTGGACGGTACTGTACACACACATACCTCCCTCGCAAGTACATGTAGCTCCTTGAAATCCAACCTACACTGTATCTGCCATACGTTCACTCCACTGCAGTATCTACTCCATACCCATCTGCTGCGGGGTTCCCTGTCCACTCTATAGCTGGTTTACTGCACAGCTATCTGCCAATCAAAATGAAGGTGACAGTACACAGCTCACAAGATGCATTCATTTAGCCACAGGCTGGGTCGGTGGGTTTGGTCGACCCCCCCCCCCCCCCCCCTCCGCTCCTCCGAACTAGTTCCACTTGCCATCAAAATAATTCATTCATTACTTCTATATACATGTACCACGAGCGTGAGATAACACTTACTAAGCATACCAACTGCGGGACATCCATTCTAAATGGGGCGCCTACTACCCGCCCACAACAAACAGCAGCGGCGGAACAGGTGGGCGGAACTGGAGGAGGGTTCGTGATATAGTGTGCACAGGTCCATGCAACTCAAATTAAATGAATAGGGTAGCAAACCATCAAAATTGCGGAACTTTTACCCATGCATAGTCATTTAAGTTGCATGCCACAAATAGCCCGGAAGTTGTCCCGTGTATGCCAGCCGTTATAGACTCGTAAACTCGCAAGCCAGACCTCATTATTGAACGAGAACACAAACTGGGCTATCTATATTTTTAGCATGTTTCTATGCAATATGCTATGTTTTGTGGCTTAAAAATTGCAAAAGTTGCAAAGCGGCAGGGGCTCTGCCCCAGACCCCAATGGGGGAGCTTACAGCGCTCCCCCATACCCCCTAGCTGGGAGGGAGGGGACCTTCCCCCCCCCCCCCCCCCCCCGCTCTTAATCAGTTGCACCTTATTGCTTTACCGAACCCCCCCGTCTCCCGACCAGCCTACGGGCCTGAGCCAGGACAATGGTTGTGTGTGCAGCCCTTGTGCCATGTACATGTATGGATGAAGGCCAACAGTATAGGAGAAAGCCAATAGTGCCAACAGTACATGTACATGTATATGGAGAAGGCCATTACAAACATGTATACATCAGTAAACCATTTGGATACCAACACACACCTGTATGGCTTCTGGCAGGTCACCTGGACTTTAGACACTCCTGGCATATAGTTCCTTCCATCTTCTCTGTGTGCTGAAGCCACAACAGTGTACTGCCAGTCATCACTGCACTCTTCAGTGATGTGGAACAACTCAAGCAAGGCATGCTGGTTAATCCCAGGGTAGTCCTCTGTTCACTACATTGTAAGGGAAGGGGGAAAGGGTGGGATTAGAGTGGAGAGGGAGATGAGAGAGGGTTCATGTGGATGTCAAATCTACAGTGTACATATAAATAGTGCATTACAATGCACCATGCTACAGTCATGCAGTGTGCTCACTAAAAAAAAAAGTTTGAAGTACAATATTAATATTGGAATGCATTACAACCTGCAAGGTTTTAAAACTGCATGTACATGTACAATGTACATGATGTACATGTACATGTAAGGGAGAAGGCCAACAGTATAGAAAGAAGGCCAACAGTATAGGGAGAAGGCCAACAGTATAGGGAGAAGGCCAACAGTATAGGGAGAAGGCCAACAGTATAGGGAGAAGGCCAACAGTATAGGGAGAAGGCCAACAGTATAGGAAGAAGGCCAACAGTATAGGGAGAAGACCAACAGTATAGGGAGAAGGCCAACAGTATAGGGAGAAGGCCAACAGTATAGGGAGAAGGCCAACAGTATAGGGAGAAGACCAACAGTATAGTGAGAAGGCCAACAGTATAGAGAGAAGGCCAACAGTACAGGGAGAAGGCCAACAGTATAGGGAGAAGGCCAACAATATAGGGAGAAGGCCAACAGTATAAGGAAAAGGCCAACTAGGGAGATGGCCAAAAGTATACATGTACATGCAGAGTGAAGGCCAACAGTATAGGGAGTTCAAGGCCCACAGTATACTGTACATGTACATGTATCTGCCATACATGTATGTAGGTTCAACTCCACTGCAGTGTCTACTGTCCACTCAAACGTGTACATGTACATGCATTGCTATCAGCCAATCAAAGTGTACACAGCTCACAAGATGATTTGATTGTATTCATTTAATCCAAGACAATGGTTGTGTAAACATTGGACTGCACTTGTGGGTTTTGTGGTACATGTACATGTAGAGGTCAGGAACCAAGGCCAACATACACATGTAACAGTAGGAGAAGTTATGTACAGGGATATGGCAAAGGCCAACAGTAGGCGCTCACACACAAATACACTCACACAAATAAACTCACACAAACACACCAGATGGTACAAGCCCCTCCCTCACAAGTACAAGTAGTCCATTATAATGTACATGTAGCTCCAAACCTAACCTTTAAGCACACACAAACAGAACTAAAACCACAGCATCAAATGTCAACCTTCTTAATCCTTAGAAACTCACATGCAAAGCTAATCTAAACACACACACACACACACACACACACACACACACACACACATATACACACACACACATACCTCCCTCGCAAGTACATGTAGCTCCTTGAAATCCAACCTACACTGTATCTGCCATACGTTCACTCCACTGCAGTATCTACTCCATACCCATCTGCTGCGGGGTTCCCTGTCCACTCTATAGCTGGTTTACTGCACAGCTATCTGCCAATCAAAATGAAGGTGACAGTACACAGCTCACAAGATGCATTCATTTAGCCAGGACAATGGTTGTGTGTGCCCTTGTGCCATGTACATGTATGGGTGAAGGCCAACAGTATAGGAGAAAGCCAATAGTGCCAACAATAAACTTATAGGGAGTAGGCCAACAGAATGCCAACAGTACATGTACATGCACATGTACATGTATAAGGAGAAGGCCATTACATACAATGTACATGTATACATCAGTAAACCATTTGGATACCAACACACACCTGGACTTGTGACACTCCCGGCATATAGTTCCTTCCATCTTCTCTGTGTGCTGAAGCCACAACAGTGTACTGCCAGTCATCACTGCACTCTTCAATGATGTGGAACAGCTCAAGCAAGGCACGCTGGTTAATCCCAGGATAGTCCTCTGTTCACTAAATTGTAAGGGAAGGGGGAAGGAGTGGGATTAGAGTGAAGAGGGAGATGAGAGAGGGTTCATGAGGATGTCAAATCTACAGTGTACATACATTACAATGCACCATGCTACAATCATGCAGTGTACTCACTAAAAAAAAGTCTGAAGTACAATATTAATATTGGAATGCATTACAACCTGCAAGGTTTTAAAACTGCATGTACATGTACAATGTACATGTACATGTACATGTAAGGGAGAAGGCCAACAGTATAGAAAGAAGGCCAACAGTATAGGGAGAAGGCCAACTGTATAGGGAGAAGGCCAACAGTATAGGGAGAAGGCCAACAGTATAGGGAGAAGGCCAACGATATAGGAAGAAGGCCAACAGTATAGGGAGAAGGCCAACAGTATAGGGAGAAGGCCAACAGTATAGGAAGAAGGCCAACAGTATAGGGAGATAGCCAACAGTATAGAGAGAAGGCCAACAGTATAGGGAGAAGGCCAACAGTATAGGGAGAAGGCCAACAGTATAAGGAAAAGGCCAACTAGGGAGATGGCCAAAAGTACACATGTACATGCAGAGTGAAGGCCAACAGTATAGGGAGTTCAAGGCCCAAAGTATACATGTAGGGAGAAGGCCAACAGTAAAGGGAGAAATCCAACAGTATAGGGAGATAGCCAACAGTATAGGGAGAAGGCCAACAGTATAGGGAGAAGGCCAACAGTATAGGGAGAAGGCCAACAGTATAGGGAGAAGGCCAACTGTATAGGGAGAAGGCCAACAGTATAAAGAAAAGGCCAACTACAGTGTACATGTAGGTAGATGGCTAGAAGTATACATGTATGTAGAGTGAAATCCAACAGAATAGGGAGAAGGCCAGCAGTATAGGGAGAAAGCCAACAGTATAGGAAAGAAGGCCAACAGTATAGGGAGAAATCCAACAGTATATAGGGAGAAGGCCAACAGTATAAGGAGAAGGCCAACAGTATAGGGAGAAGGCCAACAATATAGGGAGATGGCCAAAAGTACAGGGAGAAAGCCAACAGTATAGGAAAGAAGGCCAACAGTATAGGGAGAAAGCCAACAGTATAGGGAGAATGTAAACAGCATAGGGAGAAGGCCAACAGTATAGGGAGAATGTAAACAGCATAGGGAGAAGGCCAACAGTATAAAGAGAAGGCCCACAGCATAGGGAGAAGGCCAACAGTATAAAGAGAAGGCCCACAGTATAGGGAGAATGTAAACAGCATAGGGAGAAGGCCAACAGTATACATGTAGGGAGAAAGTAAACAGTACATGTACATGTACATGTACATGGTGAAAGCCAACAGTATAGGGAGAAGGCCAACAGTATAGGGAGAAGGCCAACAATATAGGGAGAAGGCCAACAGTATAAGGAGAAGGCCCACAGTATAGGGAGAAGGCCAACAGATAGGGAGAAGGCCAACAGTATAGGGAGAAGGCCAACAGTATAGGGAGAAGGCCAACAGTATAGGGAGAAGGCCAACAGTATAGGGAGAAGGCCAATAGTATAGGGAGAAGGCCAACAGTATAGGGAGAAGGCCAATGGTATAGGGAGAAGGCCAACAGTATAGGGAGAAAGCCAACAGTGGCCTACAAACAAGGGAGAAGTATAGGAAAAAGGCTACTGCAGTATAAGAAACCCACCATTATGGGGGTAGTATAGGGAGAAGGCCAACCGCATAGGCAGAAAGCCAATAGGCCACCAGTATAAGAGATGGCCAACAGTACAGGGAGAAGGCCATATCTCCTCCTTTACTGCATCGAAGATATGCCTGAACATGTTCTGCACATCCACTACCGAACATACCCTACGCTACCCTACTAAATTCACATAGTATACTCACCAAAACACCTGCGTCTCGGAATATGAAATCATGAAGGGCCGCCCTGCATGCCTAATTGATGCGCTCCACATCTCCAGTGACGCAAGCCGATAGGTTTGTGTATAGTTACAATTATAATTCTTTGAGTTAACGATAGTTATACTAGTTACAGCCCGACATAATTATAAAGATGACGCAAAGTATACGTAATGCTACTTCGTGTATTAGCGCGGTAGAAATTAATTTCTTGTCTTGATTTTAGTTTACGAATGGTTCATGGGATAATCTTATAAAGTACAGATTGACAATCAGTCCGATTTATTGTAAATTATACACGTGTTTAAAATTCAATTTGAAATAAAAAGCAAGATGACCGCCTATGTATGGGCCATTTCTCCATATGGTGCTTCGTAGCTATGTTCTGTAAGGTTCATTCCAACTCCATACACTGCTCTGATAGCGATGGCTATCTATCTGCTGCTGTAGGGGTCACTTCATAGGTGTTTGCTATAGGATACTCCACAACATAGGTTAACCCCACAGCTTATTAGCTTTTTCTTGAGGGGTGCTTTGTATAGCTATGTGCCATAACTTTCACTCCAAATCCATACACTACTGCTCTGATACCTATCAGTGGCTATCTGCCATAGACCCGCATCATAGGTGTTTGCTATGGGGTGCTTCATAGCTGTGTGCCATAAGGTTCACTCAAACACTGCTCTGACAGCATTGGCCAACTGCCATAGGATGCACTTCATAGGTGTTTGCTATGGGTCACTCGACAGGGATAACCCCATAACATTTTGCTGCGGGGTGCTTCATAGCTGTGTGCCGTATGGTTCACTCCATACACTGCTGTACCAGCTATGGCATCTGCCTTAGGGTCCAATTCATAGGTGTTTGTAATGGGGTACTCGACAATCGATATAGGTATAACTCCATAGGTTTTTCATGTGGGGTGCTTCGTAGCTGTGTGCCATAAGGTTCACTGCAACCCCATACACTACTCTGACAGCTATGGCTATCTGCCATACGGTCCGCTTGATAGCTGTTTGCTATGGGGTACTCACCATAAGGGTAACCCTGTACATTTTTGCTGTGGGCTGCTTCGTAGCTGTTTGCCATAAGGTTCACTCCATACACGTACTGCTCTGATAGCTATGTCCACCTGCCATAGGGTCCAATTCATAGGTGTTTGCAATGGGATATTGGACGTAAGGATAACCCCATAGCTTTTTGCTGTGGGATGTTTCATAGGGTCCAATTCATAGGTGTTTGCCATGGGGTTCTCAACACAGGGATAACTATTTGTTGTGGGATGCTTCGTAGCTGTGTGTCTTCCCCATTTCCCCAGTTACACAGGCTCACATTTCCTGCCGCTTGTTAAGATGAACTACACCCGTGGGATAGAGATCAAAGGATATAACATTATTTGTATTTGTGTGCTATGTATACATGTTTGAAGTGGATGCAGTTTTTAATTGACCGTTGCGTATATAGACCAGTTTTTCAGTATAGCGCGCCGTTGCATGAGAGAAAGCATGGGTGCAAAGATTTTGCCGTTTCGTTGCGTGCGCGAGCTGAAGTCCCATGCAACATCCGTCGGCTAGTAGATAATAAAATAATGGGTGAATCCATGCATGGCAGTTGCAATCGTGGTATACCATGCATGGAACAACCACGTTGTGTAACAACATCCGTGCATGCAGATTCGCATGCATGTTTATGTACGACGAAAGACCACTAATTTGCTGTCGGTTACACGAAACCATTGGCTGGAGTTAATGAAATAGCCCTTGCTGTATAGAGCCGGTGTCATAGCTGGGCAGATTCCATTCTCCATCTTTTGCTTTCAAGTATAAAAACACGCTTCTGATCAATGCCATTTTAGAGGAAATTGTGGGAATGTGGGAAATGTGGGATAACTGTGTGAGGAGTTTGGCAGATAGATCAGTTTACTTCCTCTTAGAATCGGAAGGTATGTATGTATGTATGTATGTATATGTATGTATGTATGTATGTATGTATGTATGTATGTATGTATGTATGTATGTATGTATGTATGTATGTATGTATGTATGTATGTATGTATGTGTGTGTGTATGTGTGTGTATGTGTGTGTGTGTATGTGTGTGTGTGTGTATGTATGTATGTATGTATGTGTGTGTGTGTATGTATGCATGTGTGTGTGTGCGTGTATGTATGTATGCATATGTATGTACGTATGTATGTATGTACGTATGTACATGTATGTATGTATGTATCAATGTATGTACGTACCGGCGTACGTACGTATACGTGCGTGAGTGCGTGCGTGCGTGCGTGCGTGTACATACATGCATACACACACACACACACGCACGCACGCACGCACGCACGCACGCACGCACGCACGCACGCACGCACGCACGCACGCACGCACGCACATTACGTCATTCCTCAAAAGGGGGCGTCCGGACCCTCTGGACCCCCGCCCCCACCTCCACCCCCAAATCCGCCCCTGCGGGTGTCCTTGATTTTAGAATTTTAAAGATGATATAGACATCGTCTTATAAATCAAAAACAACTGCATTATGCACCACCTGCTGTAGGAGCGCTTAATCTTTGTCGCAGTAGTGCATGCGGAAAGTCGCTAATTAGTTGTGTACATGAAACAAACATCTGACGATTTCATCTACATATGCAGTTCTGCTTCTATGTAATAAACAAAACATAAAACATCGTGGTTTCTAGAAACAGTACTCGGATAACCAGAATAACCTGACAAACGGTTAGATCAACGCATGGGCAGATCCCATTAAGCACCAATGCTAATTCCATGAAAAGAGCATTAGTGCATGATTGTATATGTATGTGCATGGGCAGCATGGCTAAACGCGAAAGATCGACATTCTGAGCCACTTTCCCAGCCCATGCACGTTTATATATACAGCAAGAAATACCCTGCATGCATGCGTCATGCTGATCCACGAGGTCCGTTGCAAGGGTGTAATCGTGGAAAAGAAGCTATAACTGTAAGTCATGTATTAGCGTATAAGAGTATAAAAAAGGGCCATACAGGGTTAACCGTTATATATATTATTCTCTCTGTCAGTACATCATGCAGTTTTGTTTACGCATACGATTGATTGGACACATTGTTGAGTGGAAACGAATCGTCTGGCTGCCTAAAGCCGGCTTGCTCGGCCGGTATACCTTTCGTTTCAAGACACACCCTATTTCTATAGTGTGCGCTCGACTAAAATGACTATCCTTTGTATCGACTACAGCTAGATAGGCCAACTTTGTAGCGCAGCTGAAACTCATAGCTTTTGAAACTTTTTTATCAATGTATTAATCTTTATTCTTTTTAAGTGAAGCTCAGTTGTGACCTGGTCTGTGCCTCTATTGGTTTCCCGTTATATTTACGTTCTTTGCTACCCCGCTGTAATGATACGTGGTTGTGGCGGATACGAAAATATTATTACAAGTTTGGCTTGCAAGTGAATAAATTATGCCATGGCACGAGAGACTACATGTATGTGTTGCATGAGAAAACTCCTTCTAAGTGCTTAATAATTGGATGGTTTTCTAAGAGGCACATTTTGAATGAGCTTCAACAATTATCATACAGTAAAGAATTGCTTTCCCAAAAAGAGGCCAAAGAAATCTCCATGCGTGCACCTGAGCCAGAGGCTCTGCTGGCCAGTCCCAAGGGTGTAACTGAACCTTCGTTGCATGAACGTTAACACTCCTGATTCTCTTGAAAAGCTTTACAACTTACATGTATAACGAGAGATTTCATTTGTGAGATACTATGGTGACTTCCATGCTTAATTCCTTGAACATGCTGTGTGGCACCACTACCCAACTGCCCCAGATCTAGAGTACACATCCATTCTGGACACTAAGTTCAAGGCTACATTTATCACCCGCCTGCATGTGCACGTACAGGTTGTCGTCTGGACAGACGAGGTCAAGCTGCATGGACGTCCAGCGCCGACTTGTGCAGAGCTTCCATCATATCATGATCGTGTCCCCGCGGCCATGTAGGTATATAAGGACAATCTCCTGACTCTTCAACCAGCACGCTTAGCCCATTCGGCAGTGGCGTAGCGGCTGTATTCATGCAGGAGGTGGGGGGGGGGGGGGGGGGGGGGGGGGGGGGAAAGGGCCCATTACGAAAAGTTGCATGGGTGCTGTCCACTTGCGACCCGATAGGCCGATACGTTTTCAGCCCGACATGACAAGTGGGTGCTACCGGTATCACTGAAAAGCGTTGCCCGCTTTACGTCCGATACGACAAGTGTATGGCTTCTCAAACCTTTGTTCATATGGAGCACTTCATTGTTCATTGTATAATCTAGCAATGCCGATTACGTATGCGCAAATCGTTCGTAATCAATGGTTTCAACTTTGGGCGGGGGGGGGGGGGGGGGTGGGGTGGGGGGTGGGGGGGGGGGTGCAAAGAGGATTTTTTTTAATGAGCTTGCAAGTCACAATCTCAACCATGCAGCCGTGCGGCCATGCAACGTTATATCGAAAACAACACATTTTGGCGTCGTACCGCTGTTTAAAACTTATCCTAAGACTATACATACATACCATCGTTATCCCTGCTCTCGACCTCACCCCAAAAGAATTAAGTCCTTCCTAATTTTTAAAAATATGGCGACGTTGACCCATATATACTACCGTAACCCAATGAGTGTTTCGGAGTTGATCTACAAATTTATTCCTTTTTAACCGCAAGGAGAAAAAGACACTTTTCTTGGTCGCTACACTACAACGAAGCTTTTCGTCTCAGAAGTACATCGCGCATCGATCCGCGGCAATGCAATGTTAGACTGAGAATCTGAGTAGGTACATTTTCCTGGTTGGCAACACGAAACAGCGCTGTTGCGAAATGTGAGATAGTGTAGCAAGTGGACTCAGACGTGTTGTAAGTAGATATTCTAAATCAATAAATTCATCACACTGTTCTTTCAGTCCTGTAAGTGATTTAGTGCTTTAACAAGCATCCACTGCAATGTTTGATTAAACATTTCATCAAGACTGTTATATTATATAGGCAATGATACAAATAAACAAAATAATCCTTTGATAAGGGTGCACCTGTGGATGGTAGTTTACTTTCATCCTTTCAACATTCTTGAATTCTGAACCGTTATCAGTATTCATGACTCAAGGCAATCCCATTCTATTGTAAGATAATATTATTTCAATGGATATGTACCATATATTACATTGTGGAGTGCATTGGCTACTTGATGGGCCTCGTTTTGCTGGGTGTAAGAACAGATTCAACCGACCTAGAGAAATAATCACTTAAAGTAACGATGTAACTTACAAAAAGGGTGTATACCATACATCAGAATGAATGCTTAAACTAATTAAGTTACAGCATTAAGTATGCAACATTTGATACTCACATACAAACACCCATGTGAACATACCTATTGCTATATGATACCATGTTGTATTTATACAGGATGCAGTTCAGTAGTAACTACCAGTCTTGCCTTTGACTGACACACATCACATGCAGGATGATACCTTTTAAGCCCTTTCCATGTGCATCATTCTCTTATCCTCTGAATTGTTATTTTTATGTTCCAGTATCCAGAGGTAGGGTCACAAATCAGCTTTACAATCTGTGTTTTTGAGTATTACATGTAAGTGTCACTGACTGTGGCTTTTCAAATTATGCACAAGATAAATTTCATACATAGTGGATTGTTAATAAAGCTGGGTAGAGTGGCTCCCTATATTTTTGCTATCCTTACAATTTATTTAATAGCGCCCTATGCCTATATGGTTGATGAAACCATGATCCAAAACTAGTTTGGTGTGGCCAAACCTTCGCATACTGCCAAAAGGTCGGGTACCAAACCCGCTCAGTTTTTGTGCAAGTTGCAACTGGGATTGCAGTCAAATAAGAATGCAGCATTTTAATGCAGGCAATTATCACCTAATCAACATACGCAAGTATTTATACATTCAATGCACAGCTGTTGCAAGAGAGTTGTGTGGAGAGAACCGTAGTGCAGTGTGTGATTTAGACGGCCATGGAACTAGGCTACTCTTTAATGAAGCCTTAACAGGTAGAAGAAACTGTGGCTCTAATTAAAGGCAGGGATGTATTTGCTATTCTACCCACAGGTTTTGGTAAAAGCCTCTGTTATGCTTGCTTGCCAGTGGCACAAATTGTAGCTTCGTCACTGATGGGAAGTTAGATGATCCTGTACTTGCAGTGCACATGCATGCCTGAGCCAAAGCCACACACGACAAGCTAAACATTCTCAAAGCTTATAGAGTACTGGAACTAAGAACTAATTACCAGTGTAGGCAGCATTCTTTTGCTCATTGTACACGGTTTTTTATCAGTAAGAATTAAAGCCCCCTTGTGGTTATTCGCATTTAAGACCATTTACAGATAAGAGCACGATTATCTTATTGCACCATGTGGTATTATTTGTGAGCACCTTACTGCAATACGTCTGTATAAAAATGATATGGGTTTTGTACCCGACCTTCCGCTAGTACTAGTACGCGGCTACGCCCAACTAATTCAAAACAACACGCCTTACGTGCCAGCTAGGCTTATGAATTGTACCGCCAAATATAACGCGGCTCGCTACTGGCGATCAATATCATCTCTGTGCTACAACGCATCCTTTCTCTCACTATAAGCTATATAACTAACAGATTTGGCTAATAGCTAACCACATTTCTCCCTTTCCCTTTTTCCTCCAGAAGATCGTCGTCGTGTCACGATATACAATAATATCGGAGATAGGACCAAAAAGTGACACGAGGGACGAAATCAGGCGATCAATTTTAGTCCACCCAGACCATTTCCGGTTGCCTATTTTGGTCCGGGCGGACCGAAATTAGACGCGGACCGAAATATTCGTGACAGGTCACAATTCACTAAAGCTTTGCGTCACGAATTTATAATTGCTGAATAGCCATAGCATTGTGAAGAATGAAGAGTTATCTCGTCGCCATGCTAATCCGGATATTGCGTATTGGATATCACTATGAAATGAGAGTTGGCACATTTGGTTCCAAAAGCAAAAGTCAATTATCGCATATGGACCGGCGGGCTGCATGGTGCATGCAGCATGTCGTAAAGACTGCCTCTTGTATGCATTTTTTATTTAAACTAGTGAAGACGAACGAATGTGTAAATCAAATGGCATTCCATTATACTCGAATCTAGTCACCAAAAACTCCGGTCTAAGATGCTTGTGAGTGATAGATCACATGCAATTTGTGGTTTTACAGAGCCAGAGCGCTTTTTCAAACTGAAATAAATATAATCATTAGTACAGCATTAGCTAGGATAAATGAAATCCATGCACACTTAATTTTTATTTTTTATTGTGGCATGCGGCATGCAGAAAACATACCTCAAATTAGCGGTTTTCCTTTTACAGTACACATGCGCGTGCACACTGATCGTTTCATAGAATCTGCACGGTTGCTACAATCGATTCAGAATCTGTTTTTTGTCAACGTTACTCAAGAAAATGGCTTCAAGTTAAGTGTTGTGTTTTCATAATTAAGAAAATGGCTCCAAGTTCAGTGTTGTGTTTTCATAAGCTAGACAATGGTTCCAAGTTTAGTGTTGTGTTTGGCTTCAAGTTCAGTGTTGTGTTTTCATAAGAAAATGGCTCCAAGTTCAGTGTTGTGTTTCATAAGAAAATGGCTTCAAGTTCAGTGTAGTGTTTTCATAAGACAATGGTTCCAAGTTCAGTGTTGTGTTTCATAAGAAAATGGCTTCAAGTTCAGTGTTGCATGTGTTTTCATAAGACAATGGTTCCATGTTCAGTGTTGTGTTTCATAAGAAAATGGCTTCAAGTTCAGTGTTGTGTTTTCATAAGACAATGGCTCCAAGTTCAGTGTTGTGTTTCATAAGAAGATGGTTCAAGTTCATGCAGTGTTGTATTTCATCAGAAACTTGGCGATGAGGGTTTTTGCGATTATGCCGTACCCCTTATTTGCAATCATTACAGATCATTTCAGCGGCTACACTTTTTTATTCTTTCCGTCGCCGCTGAGACTAAACGAACACGATAAGGAAAACAACCCACCACTATATAGGTCAAAAGTGTCCATGACGATTGACATCATATAGTGTCCCTCTTGACAGTCGAGACCTACGGTACTCCTAGTTCCTCTACTTGTGAGGATATATCTTTTAACAACTACACAAATAAAGAGGCGCTTCCTTTCTCCTTCTTCCGCGAGGATTCCACTATGATTTACAGCTAGCTGTACGGTAATGTGTACGCGTATGAACATTTATTGGATATCTAATGTGGCCACGCCCTTTTTACCGCCATGGTATATAAAGAGAGCCCCTTTCTCGAACAGAGCACTAAAACTACTACAGAGGACATTCAGGATGGTTTGCTACATCACTATTGTCGCCTTGATCCTAGTGCTCGATAGTGTGCATGTGCACAGTGCCCCTGATGTGAGTGGCCATGTGACGTCTGATTTATCAAATTCAGCAGACGAGCCAGGAATCGAAGTTGCACAGTAAGTATATATATATGGGACAGTTTCCGCGAAAATGTCCGAGTTTTATAACATTATAATCTTATAAAAATACTTCTTGTTTGAATCGCTATATCTTCCGAACGCTAAACGCTATCAACTTCCTATTTTCGAAAGTTCATATTACACCATTTTTCTATGATAAATTACATTTTGGAGTCTTGCACTTGCTCCATGCCAGTATTGCAACGTTCGATACCCGACCAGGTTCAAACCCGCCATAACTTTAGGTAGGAGTAATCAAATCGCTTCAAATTCGGTTTGTAGGTATAGAGGTCCTATACTTATCGATTTGTTCTGTTCGTTAATTTTTATGCCATCCGTTACGGAGATACAGTTGAACAAACTACGTCCACTTTATCCCGCTCGATTCCTGCCAATGATTTTGGCAAATCGCGTCCCGCTCAATGTATGGGGAGGCGGTTGTTATATCATAGGCGCGAAACGAGCGGGAAAAAGTGCACGTAGTTTGTTCAACTGTATCTCCGTAACGGATGGCATAAAAATTAGCGAACAGTACAAATCGATAGGTATAGGACCTCTGTACCTACAAACCAAATTTGAAGCGATTTGATTACTCCTACCCAAAGTTATGACGGGTTTGAACCCGGTCGGGTATCGAACGTTGCAATACTGGCATGGAGCAAGTGCAAGACTCCAAAATGTAATTTATCATAGCGAAATGGTGTAGTATGAACTTTTGAAAATAGAAATTCGATACCGTTTAGCGTTCGGAAGATATAGCGACTCAAACAAGAAGCATTTTTATAAGATTATAATGTTATAAAACTCGGACATTTTCGCGGAAACTGTCCCATATATATATATAGTTGTACGTATACATACACGTGCATGCTTCATACTGGGCACTGTTAATCTAGAAACTTGGATGCCGCACAAACAACTCCGATCTTTGGATGGGCTGTAGGCTATCCATTCCTTTCAACATTTGGAACCGTGACTGGGATTAACCTCCGAGTAACTCAATACTATTGGATCGATCAGATCCAACTTGTGTACGAAAATAACATACAATCTGGTGTGTATGGTTGGAGTGGAGGAAGTCCAGTGAATATCAGACTGCTGCCCGGTGAGCGCATCGTAACAATCCTTGGCAGTGCTCAATATTATGTGATCAGCCTCACCTTTATTACCAACCTGTCGAGGGCTTTCGGTCCATACGGAGGAACATATGGCATACCCTTTGAGATACAGAATTGCAAAAACCTAAACGGGATCCAGGGTACTACTTATAATTATGTTACATCAATCGGTTTCTTCTGCTGAACAACTGAAGAGTCATTTGTACATGTGCATGGATAGCATGCTAGCTGATTAGAACTGTTTCTGCTTGAACGCTCATAATTAATTTTGGTTGCCTTCTTTTTTATCACGTGCATGTATATCCGGGCAAGAAAATGCATGGTATACGCCGTAATTTAAGTTCAAGCGAGGCAAAAATTCGTTTACAAAATCATGTGTACAAATCAGAGTGAGTGTACTCTGCGTTACAATCGCTATATACATGTAACCAGAGATTATATATATAATTATAATATTATATTATTAAATGGGACAGTTTCCGAGAAAATGTCGTTTCGCATATATATGGGACAGTCTCCGCGAAAAGGGACCTTAGAGATTAAAACAAAATGTTATAAAATTTCCTTGCGTTTGAATCACTATAGCGTTCGAACCGTTATAGCTATCGACTTCCTATTTTCAATACTTCATACTATACCATTTCTCTATGGTAAAATATTTTTAGGGGTCTTGCATATGCTCCATACCAGTATTGCAACGTTCGATACTCCACCGGGTCCAAACCCTCCATAACTTTATGTAGGAGTAACCAAATTGCTTTGAATTCGGTTTGTAAGTAGAGAGGTCCTTTAAGTATCGGTGTGTTCTGTTCGTTAATTTTTATGCCATCCGTTACGTAGATACAGCGGCGCAACGAATCGCGCCGTTGTACGTGCTTGAACCGCTTCCATTCACCGAAGTACATGAATATGCAACAACTTCCTGTGGGCTAACTTATAGCCACACCTACATGTATACTGCGCTAAGGTAAGTATTTTATCTGGCTGTCACAGTTGTTAATCGTTATGTTCTGTGTATAGCGAATAAACGATATGGTGACGTCCACTAAAGACAAGCTCGTACATGTAAGAGTTTCAATCGGCGGACGAGTTCGAGCGGTACGGATATGACGATTGATATTAAAGGTACATGTACATTCTACGAGGATGGGGAGATGGAGAACGGTAGTGACGGCGGTAATACTACTTAAGATGGTGGTTGTAGGGAGTAAGCAGCCCCCACATCACTAAAAGAGCCACCAGCCCCACCCCCACATATTGGGCACTACATGCAAGTCCAGACAGCAGCCCCGCATAACCAACAGACGCCATTCAGAGCCACCAACCCACACTACCTATGGAACCACCCGCCCATATTAGACCCTACACATGAGCCACCAACTGGCCAATGGGATAAGCCTCCAGACACAATAACTAACCCTCTATCCGGAGTTGGCATCCACCACAATTTCAACCAAGGGAAGCCGGCCACACATGCCCCCTTCCAACACTGCAAATGAACTTATATGAACATGCATGTAGCAGAACCGCCTGGGTCCAACTGCCCCCACTATTGATCGTTCACTGCAAGTTCAAGCGACCAATGCAGCCATCCCTACACAGTAGAACCAACAATCCCATCATTACAGCCTCACAAACTAATACATCCACACTGCAAGTAGAGGAGCCACCAGCTCTCTTACGGATGGAGCTTTCAGACCCTGCACTGGCAGCAGGGGTGCCCACACGAGCAGGGATCAATACATGCCAGTGAAGATGCCAGCCAAGTAGTCCCGCCACACCTCTCCAAACACTACCAGTCAAATGCCCCACACACTGGGACCAGCCCCCATGGCCCTCCTGCCCACTACCTGTCCTTCTGCACTTTGAGTCAACAACCCAGGGACCAAGGATGGGGTTATCAGACCCTGCACTACCAGCAGGGGTGCCCACCAAGCTGGGGTCAATAAGTATTATGCAAGTGGAGATGCCAACCCTAGCTGAACATTAAGTCAACGACCCAGGGACCAATGGGGTCAGCTCCCTCACAGTATCATTAGAATCATTAATGCAAGTGAACTTAATAGCCCCACACAGCATTCCAGTTAGCACCAGTAGAGCCGATTACAGATGGAGTTAAGACTGCCAGCAGGAAAGCCATGCACCAGCTGCTAAACACCCCGGAGTCATTGGGGGCCCCCACAGTAATGCATGCTCATGCATGGAGATGTCATACAGAGACCAGCCCCCAGGACCCTCCTGCCACTACCTGTCCTTCACTGCACGTTGAGTTAATGGTGCAAGGACCAATGGGGTCAGCTCCTTCACTGAAGGTGGACAGAACCATTAATGCAAGTGAACTTATAGCCCCACACTACAATCCAGTTAGCACCAATGGAGCCATTACAGGTGAAATTATCAGATTGCCAGCGAGGCATTCACCAGATGCTAAACGCCCCTGCAGGGTACCTACAGTAATGCCTGCTGGTGGAGACTCCAGCTCTCACACGGCTATACGAATCAGAGTCATACATGCGCCCCCCCCCCCCCCAAACCTCACTTAGCAGCTCCCACACATGGGGTCAGCCCCAATGGCCCTATCTCTCACTATCTATCCTATACTGCAAGTTGTCTCCGAGGCCCAGAAGCGGACGTGGCCATCCCCCACTGCCCTCACACTGGAGTAATCAGACCGCCAGCAGGGGTCCGCTCGAGCCACCAGCTACCGCATTACCAGGGTTCTTACAAAACAGGAACCTTGAACTGGAGCCATGCCCATTTGAGCCATTTGACCTCACTGCAGTAAATGCAGTTGGGGCAAAACTTCCAGCACACAGCTACGAAGTACCCTACAGCAAAAAGCTATGGGGTTATCTTTACATTGAGTAACCCATAGCAAACACCTTTGAAGTGGACTCTATTGCAGATAGCCATAGCTGTCAGACCAGTGTATGGAATGAGCTATGGGGTTATCCTTATGTCGAGTAACCCATTGCAAACACCTATGAATTGGACCCTATGGCAGATGGACATAGCTATTAGAGCATACGTGTATGGAGTGAACCATACACCACAGAGCTATGAAGAACCCCATAGCAAAATGCTATGGGGTTATCCCTATGTCGAGTACCCCTTTGCAAACACCTATGAATTGGACCCTATGGCAAAAGCCATAGCTATCAGAGCAGACTGTGTATGGAGTGAACATACACCACACAGATACGAAGCACCCCACAGCAAAATGCTATGGGGTTATCCCTATTGTCCAGTACCCCATTGCAGACACCTATGAATTGAACCCTATGGCAAAAGCCATAGCTATCAGAGCAGTGTATGGAGTGAACCGTACACCACACAACTACAAAGCACCCTACACTATGGGGTTATCCCTATGTCGAGTACCCCATTGCAAACACCTATGAATTGGACCCTATAGCAGATGGAAATAACTATCAGAGCAGTGTATGTAGTGAATCGTACACCACACAGCTACGAAGCACCCCGTAGCAAAATGCTATGGGGGTTATCCCTATGTCGAGTACCCCATTGCAAACACCTATGAATTGGACCGTATGGCAAAAGCCATATAAATGCTATCAGTGCAGACTGCAGTGTATATGGAGTGAACCATACACCACACAGCTACGAAGCACCCCACAACAAAAAACCTGTGTTGAGCACCCCAAAGCAAACACAGGTATGAATTGGACCCTATGGCAGATAGCCATAGCTGTCACAGCAGTGTATGGTATGAACCTTACGACACACAGCAACGAAGCACCCCAGAGCAAAAATGTACGGGGTTATCCTTATGGTGAGTACCCCATAGCAAACACCTATGAAGCGGACCCAATGGCAGATAGCCATAGCTGTCAGAGCAGTGTATGGAGTTGCAATGAACCTTACAGCACACAGCTACGAAGCACCCCCACATGAAAAAGCTATGGGGTTATCCCTATGTCGAGTACCCCATTGCAAACACCTATGAATTATACCCTATGGCAGATGCCATATCTGTCACAGCAGTGTATGGAGTGAACCATATGGCATACAGCTACGAAGCACCCCACAGCAAAATGCTATGTGGGCATCCCTGTGTTGAGTACCCCATAGCAAACACCTATGAATTACACCTTATGGCAGATAGCCATAGTTATCAGAGCAGTGTTTGGAGTGAACCTTATGGCACACGGCTACAAAGCACCCCACACCATAATGCGATGGGGTTATCCCTGTCGAGTAACCCATAGCAAACACCTATGAAGTGCATCCTATGGCAGTTGGCCAATGCTATCAGAGCAGTGTTTGAGTGAACCTTCTGGCGCACAGCTACGAAGCACCCCATAGCAAACACCTATGATGTGGATCTATGGCAGACAGCCACTGACAGGTATCAGAGCAGTGTATGGATTTGGAGTGAAACTTATGGCACATAGCTATACATACAAAGCACCCCTCAAGAAAAAAGCTAACAAGCTATGGAGTTTACCCGCTATGTTGTCGAGTACCCTATAGCAAACACCTATGAAGTGGACCCTACGCCAGCATACAATAGCCATCACTACCAGAGCAGTGTATATGGAGTCGGAATGAACCTTCCAGAACATTGCTACAAAGCACCCCACATAAAAAGCTATGGGGTTAAACTCATGTGGAGTACCCCTTATAGCAAGCACCTATGAATTGGACCATATGGCAGTTAGCCATAGCTATATGAGCAGTGTATGGAGTGAACCGTACGGCACAAGCACCAAAAAGGAAAAGCTTGGGGTAAATCCTATGTCAACCATGAAGTGCCCCTATGCAGCTGTGGCAGACAGCCATATACCTATAACAGCTAGGGGGTTAACCCTACCTCAAAGCAAACACACCTACGGATGGACCCTATATAGAATCCACTTGCATCAAACAGACCCTAGTAGCTGTCAACTTATGTCGTTATTCTTTTTTTTACATGTACCAGTACATCTAGCCGATCTATATCTAGCTGTAAAAATCTTTGCACTGTTATGAATACTAACCACACCACGGGCCCTGACCAACGTAAATCAGTGGATAGGGCTATCAATGATATTCACCACGGAAATGACGCCATGTTACTACAATGTACTAGGTTCACTGTCATACAAAAACTAGCTTTTAGCTGTAGGTTACTTCATGGCTGTGTGCCATAGCCTTAGAGTTCTACTTCAAGGGTGACATACATAACATTTTGCTGTGAGGTAATGTATGCTGTAGGATCTACTCCAAATCCATAGACTACTATATAAACTGCTTTGACAGCTATGGCTATCTGCCATAGGGATCAATTCATAGGTGTTTGCTATGGGGTACTCGACATACGGATAACCCCATAGCTTTTTCATGTGGGGTGCCTCGTAGCTGTGTGCCGTATGGTTCACTGCAACTCTATACACTGCTCTAACAGCTATGGCTATTTGCCATAGGGTCCGCTTCATAGGTCTTTGCTATGGGTACTCAACATAAGGATAACCCCGTACGTTTTTGCTCTGGGGTGCATCGTTGCTGATCGTAAGGTTCATTCCATACATTGCTCTGACAGCTACGGCTATCTGCCATAGGGTCCACTTCATAGGAGTTGCTATGGGGTACTTAACGTCCCCGTAGCATTTTGCTGTGGAGTGATTCGTCAGCTGTGTGCCGGAAGTTTCACTCCAACTCCATACACTGCTGTGACAGCTTTGGCTATCTGCCATAGAGTCCAATTCATACGTGTTTGCTATGAGGTACTCGATGTAAGGTTAACCCCATAGCTTTTTGCTGTGGGCTGCTTCATAGATGTTTGCCATAAGGTTCACTCCATACACTGCTCTGATAGCTATCGCCAGGGTCCAATTCATAACTATATGCTGTGGGGTGCTTCGCGTAGCTGTGAGGTGTATATAGTTCACTCCATACTCAGTCTGCTCTGATGGCTATGGCTTTTGCCATAGAGTCCATTTCGAAGGTTTTTGCAATGAGGTTCTCTACATAGGGATAACCCCATATCATTTTGCTGTGGGCTGCTTCGTACATGTACCTGTGTGCCATAAAGTTCACTCCATACACTGCTCTGATAGCTATGTCCATCTGCCGTAGGGTCCAATTCTTATAGGTGTTTGCAATGGGGTACTTGACGTAAGGATTACCCCGTAGCTTTTTGCTGTGGGGTGCTTCGTAGCTGTGTGCCGGAGGTTTCACTCCAACACAATACACTGCTGTGACAGCTATGGCTATCTGCCATAGGGTCCACTTCAAAGGTGTTTGCTATGGGGTAATCGACGTAAGGATAACCCCATGGTTATTTGCTGTGGGGTGCTTCCTTGCTACACTGTGCAAAAACTTTGTTATACGATAGCGTATTCTATAGCGTATATTTGAATATACACCTTAAATATACGCACCAGCGTATAGAACCATATACGCAGGTGCGTATATTCAAAATATAACCGATCACGCGACATTTCTGGTTACTTAGCAAACCGTTGAATTCACTTTGTGGCTACGTTGTCGGTCACCGTATACTAAGCGCTTCATTTTCCGTATATTATCCTCCTACCACTCCCACCCCTCGTTCCCGATCCAGTTTAGTCGATTCAAAATTTTAATCATTTTGCACATTTACAACAAAACAACAAACTGACAGTCCGAGGCGGCAATCTGTTCAAGGCACCTGTACAGAATATGAACAATAAATTCCTATTGTAAAAAAGTATTTAACTCACCACATATCATATCCTCGTTCTGATTAGACATGAATCTATATATAAAGCAACAGATACATTATCGGGTAAGTGATATGCTTACCTTTTTTGTCTCCTATCTCCGATGTTTGACTTATAACAAAGGAACTGTTAAACACTTACCGTACCGTCGGGTCGGAGTCTGCAAGTTAAAAAAACCTTAGCAAAACACAACAAATGAATAGGCCTATACCTTTTTCTATCGCGCTCCATTGTGCTGTTGTTCTATCATTTCGGTTGTTCAACGGGAACACTTGGGACACTTGCCAACCTAAATAGTGAAAGGTGAATTCTTTCTTTAGCAACTGCAACACATAACAACTTGTACACTCTGGAAAGACGAACTATTACCATTTGATCAGACGAACGATCAAAACCCTGATCTCAGCGCGATTCTTACACTCCTTCTGTCCGTTCATACCAAAAGCAACACGACCATGCATGAAATAGCCCGCCAAAATCTACAAATCACATGCACGGTTAGTTAATCACATTTCTAATTGGAGCACTTTTGTATCGTACCGTAAAGTACCACGAATAAGCTCCCCCACCGAAAAAAAATGGCTCGCGTTTAAATGCGTGCCGTTCTTTAAAATTCTGTTGGAGTACCATTTCTTTCCTGAAATGTGGAAACAGGTACGCGGAAGCGTTAACCGTTGCGAAGATACGCTCGTTTAACCCTCCTGCTGCTGCTCATTAATTATTCATAACGTGACGTATTGCGAAAGGAATTTTAGCATAGTAATTGATTTTATTTGCTACTCGCGTTTGGAACGTTTTCGTTAGAACTCTGTGCTCTGTGTTGCCTATTTCGCAACACACGTTGATAAGTGCCCCAGCTTCACTCGCTATGCCTTTTTAACGCTACCCGTGTGTTCCATACACGGTGCGAACGTTGTTTCCGTGCCGTATCGTACGTTATCGTACGCTTACACGGGAGAAGTCTTTGTTACTCTGAGAATTTGCTTTCTAAGAACCTACATGTTCATTTAAGGGTTGTTATACTAGTTTCAACGTATCTCACCACTTTTTGTTGCTTTTAAGACACTTAGACGCGAGCACCTGTTGTGGGCTACAAATGGAGTTAGGCTTACTATTCAAATACGGCCGACAGGTATAAGTTTGCTACACGGCGAATTGCATGCAGATGTCGGGAGTCTTTGTTCTAAACAACAATCACTGTGCAAAAAGTTTGTTATACGATAGTGTATATTTATGCGTATATTTGAGGAATGCGCAAAATATAACCTGTGTAGTATATTTGAAGTGTACGACCGCGTATATTTGAGAATACGCAAGTGTCAAATACGTCACCGTTTATATAAGCACACCTTCAAAATATACGATAGTGTATTCTTAAGAGTATATTTGAATATACTGTAGTGAGTTATACTACTGCGTATATTTCATACCATAAAATCCTACTGTTTACATAAGTATACCACAGAATTAATTCATGAGTGGTCAGACCCGTACCCGGACCCACGTGAGGTAGGAAGGTGTGTAGGCATCGAAGTGAGTGCTACTTTGCTTCTATTAATGCTGCTGGACGTCAAAGGTTAGCTATATACATGTATGTCTGCTTGGTGTACCCGTATATACGGCGGTAAATTTTGTGAGCGGTAGGTCGGGCCCATGGTGCATGGCTATGGCCTATGCTAACTCGCCAGTTGAGTTTGGTCATGATTTCATCGGATCCCAGTAAATGCTACAATGGAAGCAGTAGAATGCCTACACATTAGACCTCTGGACCCCTGTACAAATGTTTGTGTAGTACGATACAAAAGTGCTCCAATTAGAAATGTGGTTAACTAACCGTGCATGTGATTTGTAGATTTTAGGCGGGCTATTTCATGGTCGTGTTGCTTTTGGTATGAACAGACAGAAGGACTGTAAGAATCGCGCTGAGATCAGGGTTTTGATCGTTAAATGGCAATAGTTCGTCTTTCCAGAGTGTACACGTTACTGGTATTATGTGTTGCAGTTGTTAAAGAATGAATTCACCTTTCTCTATTTGCACTAGGTTGGCAAGTGTCCTAAGTGTTCCCGTTCGGTTGAACAACCGAAATGATAGAACAACAGGCATGCACAATGGAGCGCAATATAAGAAGGTATAGGACTATTCATTTGTTGTGTTTTGCTAAGGCTTGTTTTTAACTTGCAGACTCCGACCGGACGGTACGGTAGGTGTTTAACCCGCACTGTTCCATTGTTTTAAGTCAAACATCGGAGATAGGAGACAAGAAAGGTAAGCTTATCACTTACCCGATAATGTATCTGTTGCTTTATATATAGAATCATGTATAAACAGAACGAGGATATGATATGTGGTGAGTGAAATATTTTTTTTTTACGATATGAATTTATTGTTCGTATTCTGTACAGGTGCCTTGGATCGAATATATGCAGATTGCCGCCTCGGACTGTTAGTTTGTTGTTTTGTTGTACTTGTGCAAAATTATTAAAATTTTAAATTGACTAAACTGGATCGGGAACGAGGGGTAGGAGTGGTAGGAGGATAATATACGGAATATGAAGCACTTAGTATACGGTGACCGACAACGTAGCCACAAAGTGAATTCAACGGTTTGCTAAGCAACCATAAATATCGCGTGATCGGTTATATTTGAATATACGCACCTGCGTATATGGTTCTATACGCTGGTGTGTATATTTAAGGTGTATATTCAAATATACGCTATAGAATACGCTATCGTATAACAAAGTTTTTGCACAGTGAATGCTGTAATGAACGCTTCGCTTCGCGCGGAAACAGGCGTTGCAGTTCAATCATCCTGCCGGGCATATACATGTATATATGCCCGTCGCATTACGCGAGATCAATTATTGGGCATATATACAGGGTGTCCACGAATGAACGCAACGCTTTTGACCGAGAATAACTTTTGATAGGAGTAAGAAAAAAAATCTCATATTTTGAAACTAAGTTGGTCGGTTTCCTCAAACTTTTTTACATCCATTTAATTAATACATTATTAATCATGCTAATTAATTTTAATAAGCACAACAAATTAACTACTTTTGAAAGTTCGTATGTGTTCACATATCGATTGTGAAGCTTCGTTCAAAATATTGAATTTTTTCACATTCAAAACTAAAACTACGATCCACTACTGATTTCTCTTCGCGTACGCATGCGCACGCGACCTCGTCCCAAGACTTATTTCGTGATTAAATAACCAGTCTCAGTCACGTGATACAATTCGGAGGCGGATCTTTTTTAACTCTTTAACGGCTAAAATTGATAACGCAATTTACTTCCGTGTAGCGGAATTAAAATTACACGTAATCTAAAATTAGATATCATGTGCTTCGCGCGTGATTATCTTTCGAACGGTGCGCAATTTGAATTGGAAAGCTTCTTTTAACGGTTAGATCGGCAGTTGACCTACATGCTACTAGTTCACGATCGCTGTTACGACAACGGGAAGACACTCAGCGAGTGGATGCAGTGTTTGGGACAGACGCTACCGTTGCGATGGACGCCACCTAGAATGTAAGTTGTTGTAAATGGCTAAATGTGTCCTTTGTAACCAATCTAAAGGTTTATTTGTGTAGTTAGACAACTTTCTACAAATTCGCCCGTGTGTTTTGTGTGTTTGAACGTAGAGGAGTTAGCGCCATTGATTTGAATAAATTCAACGCGGAAGTTTTGTGGTTGACTGTGTTGTTCTTTAATTATGTCAACTCTTTACTTTTTAAGGTGTTCTAAAGCTTACGACCTCCAGTAAGGTTTAAAAAGTTTGGGAAGTCAGCTGCACGTCTTAAGAGAGCATCATGTTTTGAGCCCAACATGTCTACAGATCTTGGATCATACGTAATATGTGCCATTGCTTGCATTTGGTATGAGCTTTTGAGACTCCTGTTGAGATGTGAAGGAGTGATTTCATTTAAAAGTATCCAGGTTTTAGAAGTTCAAATGAAAGTTTGGTGCATGTCTTTGACAGTTGTTGTGACCCTTTTAGCTTAATTGTATTTTATAACATTTTTAGCCCGGGTGTTTATTAGAAAACCTTGTTTTTGTGTTAAATGATTCATTCTGTAGGAACTTTAGATTATTGGAAAGATTATTGGTTTAAGAGAGGGACGTTGTGAGCCACTTACCTAAGTTCCCACTGACATTGTGCATGTGCTAAGTATCAGTACTGTGTTGTTATGTGAGTGTGTGCTTTTGGTAAAGTAATGATTATTAAGGTATGTAAACCACTGTGTTAAATGAGGTGTGCTTTCATTGAAAATGTAACAATCTGAGCTTCTATCTGTGTGCTATTAAAAGTTCATGTAGTCTCTGCTTAAAAATACACCTGTATGTGCTGGGGAATGTTTGAAAGGTGTGCGTTGCATCATGAGTCTGACAAGCCTGTTGTGATTTGGGGGAGTACTTTCATTACAAAATATCACAAGTCACCAGCTACAGGTTCCATAGCCTGAATTTAATAGCAGTGTCATTGTAGTTCCTGGGTCTATAGGTTGGGGTTTCAATGAAGATAACTGTTTTAGGACAGGTTTGCTTGCAACAAATTGTGAGTTTTTAAACTTAAATATAGCTATTTTCGTATCATAATGTGTTCTAACTGGTGCTTATGGATATAGACCCTCTGCTCTAAGTGTTACTTTTAGTGAGAGTGTGTTAGCTGTCTAATGTTACAATACATTAGGTGATTGAGTCCATCGATCCTTTCTAAGCACCTAAACTTGTTCTGAGATTATAATGTGTACTGGTTTTAGCTGCTGTCTCATACACGCATTTAAGTTTTTTAATGCTTTCAGTCGATGCTTTTATATGAGAGCATCAGCTCATCTGTCAAGCCTCCAGCTATGTCGTGGAACAACAAGTGCTGTTTTTTAAGATAGGTTGTGCTTAATCAAGTTATGAGTCATATAGCTTAGAACAATCTGTGGTGCTGCTTTTTAAGCGTGCCTGTTGTGATTAGTGTTGCAAGTGCGTTTGTGATGCTTGGATTTAAGAGTGATGTAATAACACCAATTGTGTGCCAAAGTAGTGATAGAATCACTGCTTTATGAGACTGCACAGAAAAGCTCTATGTTAAATGAGGGAGTGCTTTCATTCAAAATCAAATGGTGCAGGCTTGTTACTAAAAGTTAAAAACTTTATTTGTTTAAAAAAAATAATAATAATTCCAGATCAATGTGTGTAAGTGTTGTTCTTTAAAATTATGCATGCATGGCAACCTCTTGCTTTAACAGTCACCTGTTGTTATGTTGAAGTGTTCTAAAGCTTACGGTCTTTGTTTGGGAAGTCAGCTGTATGCCTTAAGAGAGCATCAAGTTTTGAGCCTACAGTAATGTGAGGGAGTGCTTACATTTCAAAGCATCTAGTAGTCTTGCAGGTTTGGATGATTGGTTTTAAGAAAGTGTGTTTCTTTTTGTTGTGATTTCAGTTCATGTCTCTATGTGTACATAAATGCTTTGCTTTAGAGGAGACTCTTGTTTGTTACAAAGCTAGTTTGATGTAATACTTGCTTAGAAAAACTGCAATTGTGGCCATACTAAGTTTCTTGCTATTGGGTATTTTAAAAGTGTTATGAACTCATGTTAAGTCAGAACATGTGCAATAGCATCCTTTGATGTTACGTTGCCAGCACAGTATAGACTATGATAGGAAAGAATGCTGTTTCTAAAAGAGAGGTGTGCTCTGCATCATTGTTAGATCACATTGTGTGTTGTTGCTTATGCATGAGTACATGATTCTAAGGGAACTGGTTGTAAAGTGAACATGTGCTTAACATGAAATAAAACCTCCAGGTCTAGATTTTAGGATGATGGAAAATTATTGTCTTATAGCTTACATGTATTAGAGGTGGTTAATTTATTTCAATGTTGTTTTTTTGAGCTTCTAGCTATGCATATTCTGCTCAAAAGATTATTGCATAACACGATACATGATACTTACAATATGCACGTACAACAAGTACACACCATACATTGTCAATTTAATTATAAATGCCCAACTGAAGTCCTTGAATTTCTATAAGTTTTCTAGCATTTTCCACTACTTTTAATGTGGCATTGTGCACCATCCTAGCTGGGATGGCTTGGATTGCATTCTAAATTGTTATCCTCAATTCCCTCAATGTTTCCAACTGTTGTCCGTAGACTTGATCTCTAAGATAGCCCCACAGCCAAAAGTCCAAAGGTGATAGTTCTGGACTTCTTGCTGGCCATGGTATAGGTCCAGCTCTTCCTATCCATCTCTCTTTGAATGTATCGTCCAACCATCTCCGAGCAACTTTAGAGTAGTGAGCTGATGCTCCATCTTGTTGGAAGTATACAAGATCGATCTCGTCCCCCATCAATGCTCTGAGAGCTGGCCACACACTTCTCTTCAGCAGATTTAGATAGACATCCCCAGTCACTGAACTATCAAAGAAAAATGGACCAATTATGTTGTCCTTGATGAGACCCACCCACAACATCACCCCAGCTTTTTTCTGGGTGTCTCTCTCAATATAGACATGGGGGTTCTGGGTGGCCCAGGTGATGGCATTGTGCCGGTTTACAGTTCCATTGAGATGAAAAATGGCCTCATCAGTCCAGAGGATATAGTCTGGGTATGTGAAGTCCAGCATGACTGCATCAAGAAAATCCTCAGCCCACTTTACCCTCTTGGCAGCATCAGGTGCTTTTAAAGCCTGCACTGCAGGTGGATGGTATGCCTTCATGTGGAGGTCCTTCTTCAACATCTTCTGTGTGCTTGACCTTTTGAGCCTTGTGTGAGCTTGAATGCGTCGTGTACTGACATGGGGATTCCTCTGTATGCACTGAGCAAGGATGTTAACCCTTCACCTGCGAAGGGCACATTATTGTGCCCGATAGTAGCGCTTGCGCAATGCGGAAGGCACATGAATGTGACGAGCGGGATGCGCGTACGAACAACATGCATTACGCGGTTTACATTTAGGAAACTGCAGCTGTCACTACGTATTTACACACTACGTAACCTATTGAGTTTTTATCGACGTCGATATCGCTATAGTATTAGACATGGCGTGCAATACGAAGCTCCCATCCGACCCCGAATTTCTTCTCCAGTACATGGAGGATATGGATAGCGATTTGAGCGACGACGAGTTTGATGGCTATGTTGAAGAGCAGGGAAATGACGTGTGCGTGGACGAGGTAACCACAACGGATGTGGGCATGCATGAAGCCATGCAAGTTGATGTGTGTGAGGAGGCATTGGAGGAAGGAACAGGAGAAGCGGTGATGGTGATGGAAGTAGCAGCAGAGGAGGAAATCATGATGGATGAAGCTGCAGAGGAGGAAGCCAGTCATTTGATTCCTCCTTTTAGAACAAAAACTGGTGTCACCAAGGATATGAGCAGCTATGAGCCTGTCGACTTCTTCTTAGAACTGTTTCCTAAAGAGCTGATTGCCTACATTGTAAAGGAGACAAACAGATATGGGCAGCAGTATATGGATAGTCACGCTGCATACCTGGCACAGCATCCAAAGGCTAGGGCTAACCAGTTCAAGGGAAAACCAATTGTAGTACAGGATATAAAGAAGTTCCTGGCCCTTGTGATAGCTATGGGTATAGTGAACATGCCAGACATGCAACAATACTGGAGCACCACATGGCCATTTACCTCCACCAACTTTTCATCAATCATGAGCCGTGACAGGTTTCTGCTTGTGCTGAAACTTCTGCATTTAGCTGACAATACAAAGATGGCAGCGAAGGGTGAACATGGGTATGATCCACTGTACAAACTGAGGCACCTTTTGTCCACACTGGTCCAGAGCTACAAGAAAAGCTACACCATGAAGAAGGAGGTCAGTGTGGATGAAAGTATCATCTCCTACAAAGGTCGCTTGTCATTCCTCCAGTACATGCCTAAAAAGCCCCACAAGTGGGGCATGAAGGCGTGGGTACTAGCTGAGGCAGCAACTGGGTATACATGGAATTTCCACCTGTACACCGGCAAAGAGGAGAAGCGACCAGCTGATCTTCCACTTGGCACCCATGTAGTCATCGATCTGCTGAAGGATCTAGTGGGGAAAGGGCATCATGTTTACTTTGACAATTTTTACACAAGTCCTCAACTGTGCAAAACACTGCTTACACAAGGGTTTGGAAGCTGTGGAACTGTCCGCCTTGACAGGAAGGATATTCCTCTCTCCTTCAAGCGCAAAGCAGTCCAGTTTGGGCAGGTGGTATACTACACAGATGGACCCCTTCTTGGCCTAAAATGGATGGACAAAAGAATTGTATCTCTACTGACAACAATTCATGATGAGACCATGATAACAAAAACAAGGCGTATAAAGGGTGCACCACAAGGACAGCAGGTGATCCAAAAGCCACAAGGGATTGACGAATACAGCAAATACATGGGTGGTGTAGACAAGGCAGGGCAACTGGTGCAGTATTACGGGTACAACAACTTCGCAAAGAAATGGTGGAAAAGAGTCTTTTTCCATATGGTCGATGTTACATTAGTAAATGCCTACATCCTATACTACACTGTTACCACTGGGAAATGTTTATCCCACCTCAACTTCAGGATCGCTGTAGCAAAAGGTCTGCTTGCTCAAACTGATGCAGAAATACCAACTACATCAAATTTTTCAGCAGACACTCCTGCTAGGTTGTTTGGTCATAACCACTTTCCTGAGCCCGCAGATGGCAGGCATGACTGCACAGTGTGTAGCAACAGAAAGGCTGGCAAGAGGGTCACCACCTCATACAGATGCTGCACATGCAAAGCACCACTTTGTATACATCCCTGTTTCAAAACATATCACACTGTTATGAATTACTAACTATCCAGATTTATAAATGAACATGTTGTCAGTATGACATTTGTTTACTATGTATCGTAAATTTTACCTCCTGTGATATATTAGGGGGAAACACACCTGCTTACTGTGAGGTAGGAATTTTTTCCACTCTCATAGTACAGCCTTACTATTGCAGCTCTTTGCTCTACTGTCAGTCAATGGGCTCTTGCTGCTCGAGGCATTCTTCACAGTCATGTGCACACAAAGGAGCTGCACCATTTTTATACTTTATTGATAATCTAATTGGTCTCCAAATGCTGCATTCTATTGGTCAACTATCCCTGCTTTTCTATTGGGCAACTACCCCTGCATTTCTATTGGTTAAAAATCCCTGAATTTCTATTGGTTAACTATCCCTGCATTTCTATTGGTTCTATTACTGCTTTTCTCCAATCATCATAGAGCTCGTAAAGTGATCCTTTAATCTTTTTCTGAAAGTAACAAAGCTCTGTAAGTTTTCAAAGTGCTTTAAAAACAGGTTTAAGGTGTCATTTACATGGAAGCATCCCGTGGTCTAAGAATTTAACAAGGGGGAGGGGGGGGGGGAGGGGGGCAAAACTAAAAAGGTATCATTACATGTACACCACAACTGAATAATCAAATGTGGGGTATATTAATTTCAAAAAGGCTCTGCAGAGCCCTTAAAAAACCCCTATAATCTTCATGTACAGGGATAATGTTAAATGCCTCCAGCTACCCCCCAGATGATTTGAAGGCTGATGATTGAAGTTCATGTGTGCTCTGCTTTGTTGTTAAGTCAGAGTGTGCTTTAATTCCATAGAAGATGATTTTTCGTGTTGTTTTAAGTTTTTTTTTCTTTCTGATGGTTTCTCTTATTGGTGTATGTGCAGTGCAGTGCAACATTTGGCCTGTTGTACATGTTAGAAGCATTTTACAAGCATGCAGGTACCTAATTACATTCATAGTGACTAGGTTTTTTATGAATTTGATTTGCATTGTTCCTTGTTGTGAGAGATGTTACTGATATGAGTTCACACCATCTGTCAAGTTTTACTCAGCAAGGGCAAGGTACATGTACATGTACATGATATGTACATGATATTGAAGGTTGGGTGCCCATTCGAATTCACTGAATGTAGTGTCCTGGTTATGTATAGCTTACAGCTATAGTCTGCATATGAAGATATGCACAATGTATGGGGAAGATTTTTTTTTTTTTTAAAACATAAATCTTCCCCATACATTGTGCATCATCATGCAAAGCACAACTCTCTTAAAAGAGAGGTGTGCTTTGCATGATGATGTCTCAGGTCATAGTGCTTGTATGGGTGGAGACTCTCTACTTAAAGAGTGTGAGGGTGTGCTTTAACATAGCATAATGTAACATCACACAAGATGACTGATCATTCTGTTTGCTTAAAAAACAAATGAGGATGTGCTTTCATTGAAGGTGTAAGTTGAGCTTCTAACATGTACATTGGTTTAGTTCATACATGTTAAAAGCAAGTACAGTCACACATAACAACGAAGTTGCAAGCCCATCTACCCATACTTTAGCACACTATGACCTGAAAACTGATTTAAGGTGGAACCTCTCAACATGTTGCATTAAAAATCTACATGTACATGTAGCTGGAGGCTTGCAACTTTTAAATGAAAGCACAAAATTGAACTAGACAAATAACGCCTCTTTTATAATTACTACCTCCAACCTTATGTGTTAAATACACACAGTACAATTACTAGATGGTGTCTTAAAATTGGAATCTTCTCCAAACAAAGAGATGTATTTTTTAGCAGAGACTACCTTTAACCTTAGTTATAACTAACACAGCTATAGGCTCTTTCAATACAATCACACCCTCATTTAACACAGGGTTTTGTACCTCAAAAGCATGCACAATACTTTTGCCGACATTACTGGATACTGATACACATTTACACATGAACAATGTCCTGGGAGCTTAGGTATGTGGCTCACAACATCCTTCTCTTCATCTTTCCAAGAATCTCAAGTTCCTACGAGTGTACATGTAACTTGTACCTTTAACCTTACTTAAAAATAAAAATAAAACACATGAATCATTTAACACAAACAAAACACATTTTGAAGCACACATAACACCTTAGTCTCTTTACAGCTAAAAGGCTCTGCATTAAATCTTATACAAGGACGTGCACCACCCAAACATATAAATCCTATAGCTGGAGGTTTTTGCAACAGTGTTTTAAATGATAACACTTACTCCAATCTCAATAGGATTTCTTAAATTGACAGATAAGCAACATATTATGATCTGGAAAATATATGTTGCTAATATCAGGCTCAAAACATGATGCTCTCTAGCTATAGACATACAGCTGACTTCCCAAATGCTTTATGCTGGAACAACAATTCCCATCATCTTAAATTTACAACCTTCAAATTCACATTTAATGATGTAACACACAAAGTTGAAACTGTTTTAACACAGAGTTTTTCATACGAGTCTATTTAATCAGTGATCCTATAATGCTAATAATGTGGTGCCAAGCATCACGAAAGCTATTTATAACATTACTCGATACTAAAGCAATTCTTCAAACCACAACAGGTCCATAAGCAGTATAAATTGTGACTTGCAGGTAACTAGGTATAATAGAGCGTACCCATGCTCTCTTAAGACATGCAGGTGACTTTCCAAATATTTTAAACCTTGCAGGAGACCGTTTGCTTTAAAACACTTCAACATAACAACAGGTGACTGTTAAAGCAAGAGGTCGCCATGCATGCATAATTTTAAAGAACAACACTTACACACATTGATCTGGAATAACTTTTTTTTTTTTTAAAACAAATAAAGTTTTTAACTTTTAGTAACAAGCCTGCACCATTTGATTTTGAATGAAAGCACTCCCTCATTTAACATAGACCTTTTCTGTGCAGACTCATAAAGCAGTGATTCTATCACTACTTTGGCACACAATTGGTGTTATTACATCACTCTTAAATCCAAGCATCACAAACGCACTTGCAACACTAATCACAACAGGCACGCTTAAAAAGCAGCACCACAGATTGTTCTAAGCTATATGACTCATAACTTGATTAAGCACAACCTATCTTAAAAAACAGCACTTGTTGTTCCACGACATAGCTGGAGGCTTGACAGATGAGCTGATGCTCTCATATAAAAGCATCGACTGAAAGCATTAAAAAACTTAAATGCGTGTATGAGACAGCGGCTAAAACCAGTACACATTATAATCTCAGAACAAGTTTAGGTGCTTAGAAAGGATCGATGGACTCAATCACCTAATGTATTGTAACATTAGACAGCTAACACACTCTCACTAAAAGTAACACTTAGAGCAGAGGGTCTATATCCATAAGCAACTGTTAGAACACATTATGATAAGAAAATAGCTATATTTAAGTTTAAAAACTCACAATTTGTTGCAAGCAAACCTGTCCTAAAACAGTTATCTTCATTGAAACCCCAACCTATAGACCCAGGAACTACAATGACACTGCTATTAAATTCAGGCTATGGAACCTGTAGCTGGTGACTTGTGATATTTTATAATGAAAGTACTCCCCCAAATCACAACAGGCTTGTCAGACTCATGATGCAACGCACACCTTTCAAACATTCCCCAGCACATACAGGTGTATTTTTAAGCAGAGACTACATGAACTTTTAATAGCACACAGATAGAAGCTCAGATTGTTACATTTTCAATGAAAGCACACCTCATTCAACACAGTGGTTTACATACCTTAATAATCATTACTTTACCAAAAGCACACACTCACATAACAACACAGTACTGATACTTAGCACATGCACAATGTCAGTGGGAACTTAGGTAAGTGGCTCACAACGTCCCTCTCTTAAACCAATAATCTTTCCAATAATCTAAAGTTCCTACAGAATGAATCATTTAACACAAAAACAAGGTTTTCTAATAAACACCCAGGCTATAAATGTTATAAAATACAATTAAGCTAAAAGGGTCACAACAACTGTCAAAGACATGCACCAAACTTTCATTTGAACTTCTAAAACCTGGATACTTTTAAATGAAATCACTCCTTCACATCTCAACAGGAGTCTCAAAAGCTCATACCAAATGCAAGCAATGGCACATATTACGTATGATCCAAGATCTGTAGACATGTTGGGCTCAAAACATGATGCTCTCTTAAGACGTGCAGCTGACTTCCCAAACTTTTTAAACCTTACTGGAGGTCGTAAGCTTTAGAACACCTTAAAAAGTAAAGAGTTGACATAATTAAAGAACAACAATTACACACTATGACCTGGAATTAGCTTAGAGGCTCACATCACAATGCAAGTACTTAAAACAGCAAAGTTTTTACTTTTAGTGCAATAACAAACAAAGAAGCCTATACTATTACATTTTGAATTAAAGCACTCCCTCATTAATAACATAGAGCTTTTCCTAGGAGTCTCTTAAAGCAATGATTCCTACGAAACACCATGAATAAAAGCATGAGGACTTGTGTCTTCACTTAAATAAGAGAGTAATTCATATGCAACAACAAACTATGATATTGAACTAGCTAACTACAAGGCTCAATCCCAAACACACCTCTCTAAAAAAATACGTACTTCAACAGCATGCACAATCATTTTGTGTGCAAATACATTACTGGATTGTATGAAACTAATGGACACCCTCAGGAGTACTGATACTTAGCACATGCAATCTCTTAAACCAGTCATCTTTCCAGTAATCTCAAGTTCCTACAGGTGTAATTTGTAGCTTTTCAAGAACACACAAGCTTTCTAGGTAAAACAGAGACTACTCTTAAGACATGGCACCACACGTACATCCAACCATCTAAAACCTAGCTGCAAGCTTGCTACACCACAATGTTTAGGAGTCTCCTAAGGCTGATACACAAACAAACAGCAACGTACATCATAAAAACTGGGAACTACATGTAGCTAACAGCAAGGCCCAAAACATGATGCTCACTTTAAGACATACAGTGATTGTGATCTGCTAAGAAACTCATAGCTTTATGAATTGAAATTAAAGCTCTCTAACAACACTATTTTCTAAAACATATCTCGAGGCTTTACATATCAGCTGATACTCTAAAATGAAAGCATTGGCCCCTAACATAGAAACATGACTCATTTAAAAGCGCATTATGATCCGGAAACTAGCTACAACCCTACCCAATCCTTACTGGTCAACATTAGACAGTTAAGCACACCCTCACATACAAAACCCAGAGAGTCTATATGCAAAGGCCACAGTTAACACAGCTAGAAAGGCTCCGAACATGATGCAAGCACACCTCACCTAAAACAGCTGTCTTCTAAATTCATCTAATCCCAATTTAGGCACACCATGATCTGGGAACTAGCTAACAGGCTCGCAATGGGATATAGTGACACTGTTCTTAAATCCAATCATTGGCTTGTAACATTAGCTGGCGATTTTTAACAAAAGCACCCACTCATATCACAACTGTCTTTTTAAAAAGAAGAGAGCCATTCATACACAAGCAGCACCAAAAAAGATCTGGGATGAACATTGAAAGTAATGCACACCTTCTCTTTAGAAAAACAAATTTGCTGGCAGCTTGCAACATAAGCTTGGAATAACATAACTACGAGAATTTGTTAAAGAGATCGGTGGTCTACACACTGACACATAATTAAGCAACAGCACACACTATGATCTGGAAATGAGGCTCGTACCCACTTGTCTTTAAAACTGCAACCTTTGCTATCATCTAAACCTGCAGGTGTATTTTTAAGCAGAGACTACCTTTAACCTTAATAACACTCACAGCTAGAAGCTCACGTTACATTTTAAATTAAAGCACCCCCTTATTAGATTTAAAAAGCAAATACCTAGCTTAACAGTATGCACAATTAATCACTTTACTGGATGGAGGCTTGAATGCTCTCTGACCCTTCACATATGTATGACATGAGGCTTTCCTTACAGTATTAAATGGCACTTCACATAGCACAAGAGTATCCTTTAATACGTCACAGGCAGTACCCATAAGTAGCATTGGTTTGGCTCCACGGGATCTTAGCTAATTGGGATGCGATGCTGCTGTAGGCTATTAGCTCCGAGAGAGCTATAATCTTTTTTGATTTTTGCGTGTGTAATAACACACGCGTGTATATACGTGTGCGTCTCCGTTTCCTAACTCACAGAATGGCATTGCATGTCAAATTCTTATCAGCCCGTAGCAGTGTCTGTCCGTACGATTGTGCTAATTGGTGCGCACCACATGGGATGTAAACATTCGTAACACCCACGTAGAGGTGGGGCATTGCTTTTTAAAAAAGATCCGCCTCCGAATTGTATCACGTGACTGAGACTGGTTATTTAATCACGAAATAAGTCTTGGGACGAGGTCGCGTGCGCATGCGTACGCGAAGAGAAATCAGTAGTGGATCGTAGTTTTAGTTTTGAATGTGAAAAGAATTCAATATTTTGAACGAAGCTTCACAATCGATATGTGAACACATACGAACTTTCAAAAGTAGTTAATTTGTTGTGCTTATTAAAATTAATTAGCATGATTAATAATGTATTAATTAAATGGATGTAAAAAAATTTGAGGAAACCGACCAACTTAGTTTCAAAATATGAGATTTTTTTCTTACTCCTATCAAAAGTTATTCTCGGTCAAAAGCGTTGCGTTCATTCGTGGACACCCTGTATATGCCTTCCGCAGTAGGAGGGTTAAACACGAGCCATTTTTTTTCGGTGGGGGCGGAGGGGTGGAGCTTATTCGTGGTACTTTACGGTAATACACAACCACTTGTACAGGGGTCCAATAGAGGTCTACTCACTGGCATAGGCCATAGTCATGCACCATGGGCCCGGCCTACCGCTCACAAAATTTACCGCCGTATGTACGGGTACACCAAGCAGAAATACATCATGATGTATATAGGTAACCTTTGACGTCCAGCAGCATTAATAGAAGCAAAGTAGCACTCCTTAATTCCCAGACTCCGATGCCTACCTTCCTACCTCAAGTGGGTCCGAGTACGGGTATGGCCACTCATGAATTAATTCTATGGTATATTTATATAAACAGTGGGATTTTATGGAATGAAATATACGCAGTAGTGCAGTATATTCAAAAATATACTTAAGAGTACACTATCGTATATTTTGAAGGTGTGCTTATATAAACGGTGACGTAATTGACACTTGCGGATTCTCAAATATACGCCGTCGTACACTTTAAATATACTACACTGGTTATATTTTGCGCATTCCTCAAATATACGCATAAATAAACACTATCGTATATCTAACTTTTGCACAGTGCTATGTGCTGTAAGGTTCACTCCATACACCGCTCTGACAGCTATGGCTATTTGCCATAGAGTCTGCATCATAAGTGTTTGCTTTGGGGTAATCGACGTAAGGATAACCCCATAGTTTTTTGTTGTGGGGTGCTTCGTTGCTGTGTGCCGTAAGGTTCACTCCATACACTGCTCTGACAGCTATGGCTATCTGCCATAGGGTCCGCTTCATAGGTGTTTGCTATGGGGTAATCGACGTAAGGATAACCCTATAGCTTTTTGCTGTGGGGTGCTTCGTAAGCTGTGTGCTGTAAAGTTCACTCCATACACTGCTCTGACAGCTATGGCTATCTGCCATACAGTCCGCTTCATAGGTGTTTGCTATGGGGTAATCGACATAAGGATAACCCTATGGTTTTTTGCTGTGGGGTGCTTCGTTGCTGTGTGCCGTAAGGTTCACTCCATACAGTGCTCTGATGGCTATGGCTATCTGCCATAGAGTCTGCTTCATCGATGTTTGCTATGGGGTAATCGACGTAAGGATAACCCCATGGTTTTTTGCTGTGGGGTGCTTCGTTCTTGTGTGCCATAAGGTTCACTCCATACAGTGCTCTGACAGCTATGGCTATCTGCCATAGGGTCCGCTTCATAGGTGTTTGCTATGGGGTAATCGACGTAAGGATATAACCTCATAGTTTTTTGCTGTGGGGTGCTTCGTTGCTGTGCGCCGTAAGGTTCACTCCATACACTGCTCTGACAGCTATGGCTATCTGCCATAGGGTCCACTTCATAGGTGTTTGCTATGGGGTAATCAACGTAAGGATAACCCCATAGTTTTCTGCTGTGGGATGCTTCGTTGCTGTGTGCCGTAAGGTTCACTCCATACAGTGCTCTGATGGCTATGGCTATCTGCCATAGAGTCTGCTTCATTGATGCTTGCTATGGGGTAATCGACGTAAGGATAACCCCATGGTTTTTTGCTGTGGGATGCTTCGTTGCTGTGTGCCATAAGGTTCACTCCATACAGTGCTCTGACAGCTATGGCTATCTGCCATAGGATCCGCTTCATAGGTGTTTGCTATGGGGTAATCAACGTAAGGATATAACCTCATAGTTTTTTGCTGTGGGGTGCTTCGTTGCTGTGTGCCGTAAGGTTCACTCCATACACTGTTCTGACAGCTATGGCTATCTGCCATAGGGTCCACTTCATAGGTGTTTGTTATGGGGTAATCAACGTAAGGATAACCCCATAGTTTTCTGCTGTGGGGTGCTTCGTTGCTGTGTGCCGTAAGGTTCACTCCATACAGTGCTCTAGTAGCTATGGCTATCTGCCATAGGGTCAGCTTCCTCGGTGTTTGCTATGGGGTAATCAACGTAAGGACAACCCCATAGTTTTCTGCTGTGGGGTGCTTCGTTGCTGTGTGCCGTAAGGTTCACTCCACTCCATACACTGCTCTGACTGCTATGGCTATCTGCCATAGGGTCCACTTCAAAGGTGTTTGCTATGGGGTAATCGACGTAAGGATAACCCCATGGTTTTTTGCTGTGGGGTGCTTCCTTGCTATGTGCTGTAAGGTTCACTCCATACACTGCTCTGACAGCTATGGCTATCTGCCATAGAGTCCGCATCATAAGTGTTTGCTATGGGGTAATCAACGTAAGGACAACCCCATAGTTTTCTGCTGTGGGGTGCTTCGTTGCTGTGTGCCGTAAGGTTCACTCCAATCCATACACTGCTCTGACTGCTATGGCTATCTGCCATAGGGTCCACTTCAAAGGTGTTTGCTATGGGGTAATCGACGTAAGGATAACCCCATGGTTTTTTGCTGTGGGGTGCTTCCTTGCTATGTGCTGTAAGGTTCACTCCATACACTGCTCTGACAGCTATGGCTATCTGCCATAGAGTCCGCATCATAAGTGTTTGCTATGGGGTAATCGACGTAAGGATAACCCCATAGTTTTTTGTTGTGGGGTGCTTCGTTGCTGTGTGTCGTAAGATTCACTCCATACACTGCTCTGACAGCTATGGCTATCTGCCATAGGGTCCGCTTCATAGGTGTTTGCTATGGGGTAATCGACATAAGGATAACCCCATGGTTTTTTTGCTGTGGGGTGCTTCCTTGCTATGTGCTGTAAGGTTCACTCCATACACTGCTCTGATGGCTATGGCTATCTGCCATAGAGTCCGCTTCATCGGTGTTTGCTATGGGGTAATCGACGTAAGGATAACCCCATGGTTTTTTGCTGTGGGATGCTTCGTTGCTGTTCCATAAGGTTACTCCATACAGTGCTCTGACAGCTATGGCTATCTGCCATAGGGTCCGCTTCATAGGTGTTTGTATGGGGTAATTGACGTAAAGATAACCCCATTGTTTTCTGTTGTGGGGTGCTTCGTTGCTGTGTGTCGTAAGGTTCACTCCATACAGTGCTCTGATAGCTATGGCTATCTGCCATAGGGTCCGCTTCATCGGTGTTTGCTATGGGGTAATTGACGTAAGGATAACCCCATAGTTTTCTGCTGTGGGGTGCTTCGTTGCTGTGTGCCATAAGGTTCACTCCACTCCATACACTGCTCTGACTGCTATGGCTATCTGCCATAGGGTCCACTTCAAAGGTGTTTGCTATGGGGTAATCGATGTAAGGATAACCCCATAGTTTTTTGCTGTGGGGTGCTTCGTTGCTATGTGCCGTAAGGTTCACTCCATACACTGCTCTGACAGCTATGGCTATCTGCCATAGGGTCCGCTTCATAGATGTTTGCTATGGGGTACTCGACGTAAGGATAGCGCAATAGCTTTTTGCTGTGGGGTACTTTATAGCTGTGTGACGAAAGGTTCACTCCTATACAGTGCTCTGATAGTTATGGCTATTTGCCATACGGTCCAATTCGTTGGTGCTTGCAATGGGTTACTCGACATAAGGATAACCCCATAGCTTTATGCTGTGGGGTGCTTCGTAGCTGTGTGCCGTAAGGACGTAAGGTTCACTCCATACACTGCTCTGACAGCTATAGCTATCTGCCATAGGGTCCAATTCATAGGTGATTGCTATGGGGGTACTCGACATATGGATAACCCCATAGTTTTTGCTGTGGGGTGCTTCATAGCTGTGTACTGGAAGTTTCACTCCAACTCCACACAGGAAAAAAAGTTTCAAATGCTACTGATAATTACAACGGTTTACTACTGCAGCAATAATTCTACAGCAGCTTTGCATTACTGTGCACCAAGCGTTTCTCGTTGTATTTTGTAATGCTACAGATATCCAGCTATTGCTACAGAATGTCATAGAACGCATTGAACACCATTGTAACTGGCGCTGAAACTATAGCATTCTGAGAAATGCTACAATTTACCGCCAATGTCGATATATAGTCACGTGAGAAAATTCTTATCCTTTAGCCTCGTTCGCAGACACACAATTCAAATCGTTGGGCGTGACCCATCATTAGCCAGAGGTCGAACCACACCTCACTATTAAGCTGGAATGACTTTGAATTATATTGTGCCGTTCTGCGGTAAGCCCAAAGTAGTTACGATATTAATGTCGAAAGTCATCAATCAAGTTTAGTTTTGTCATCATCATTTATGCTATCAACCCTACCATCCTTAAATGGCCCCATGCAGTCATACCGCCTCGAACCAAGCGTACAACCTAGATTGAACAAAACCTACTACTGTACTAGTGCTTTTACAGTAGATGACTCAAGTCGCGTCTACTCATATGCATGGGTAAGCTAAACAAGACTCAGTTATGCACATGGATCCCTTCACAAACATCTACTTCACCGCACCATACATGTTAGTTTCGTGCCCAGACCCAATCATCACAGCTGAGGATGAGTTTACATTTGCAAGTTAACGAAAGTTTATAGTCACTTCACTATCGAATTATGACGTGATAAAATAATAGTGAAATCCACTCGTTCTGGGGATGATAATATCTTTTCTCACGTGATAATTGCACCATGACATTTAAGTTCACGCCCTCAGGTTAATTACGTGATCAGATGATGATTAAAAACTTATATAAAATCAAGTTTGTAGATCATTACAGTCAAGCTCTTATCCGTAAACTGAATGTCTGGTAGATAGCTCATGCTGCACGCTTCAGACTGCTGGCTCTAGATTCTTGTCCTCATGCACACTCATGTCATAGCCATCCTGCCTCTACGCTACCTCGAAGGGAGGGAGGCATATTTGGAGAATGCAGCATGCAGTGACAGCACACATATACCTTGCAAGGCAAGTTGTCTCAAGTTGTTTGTCCTGAGGATGAAAAGTGTACATATGCAGAAGGAGAGGCGAGAGTTTTGTAGGTACATACCTTGTCATAATAATTTACTTTCAAATCATGATCAAACTAGAGTCCTTCTGGGGAAGATTGAGCCCCTCTCATACTCTGCTACCTGGGTGGGGAGCACTAATTGGAGAACACAGCATAGAGAGATGTTTGGACATGTGTGCCACCCAGCACACATCAGCCATTGCCTTGCCTTCAATACAAGACAAATGGAGATTGGGCACCTGTCGTATCCAGGGCAGAACTTAGCTACCTGAATGGGTGGGGAGCACTTATTGGAGAACACTGCATGGAGAGATGTTTGGGTGTGTGTACCACCAAGCCCACCCACATGTACATCAGTCATTACGTTGCCTTCAAATTATACAAGACAATTTTTTCCGTTCCAAATCCTACTCCGCAGACATTCAAACGATGGCACGCAGTAAAGATGAGGTGACTAAATGTGTTGTAATAACTTATAAAACACCCACGGGCACCTACAAGCGGTTTTCCGCAAACACTGGTGGCTAGTAAGAGCCCGTGCCAACGTAGAATCTACTTGGTCTCATCGGAGTAAGACAGAAACGTCCGGAAACGGTGCAAGCTGCAGTGGTTGCTACTATTGAATTAGAGTCCTACCTCGGGAGTATCAGCACTGCCAGTCAGCCTACACGAAGAGACCCTATGCCTGCCGTCTCTGTGGTTTCATCAGTTGCGGAAAATGAACCGTTGTCAGCAGCTCTCAAACAGTTGAATGAGAGGCTAGAAAGGCTCGAAGTGCAAATGGTAAGCGCTCACTCTGACTCGCGCACACATAAGCCACAGGCTGACGAAGTTCATGGACGGAAGGCTACTGCGGCACTTACCTGTTGGAACTGCGGGAAGAGAGGGCATATAGCTAGGAGATGTTGGAGTCGTCAGAATCCCAATGAAAAGCATCAGGGAAACTTCAACCCCTCGTCGGCGCGGGCCAGCCGTGCGAGGGAGGACATATGACTCAGGCGGCCCAGACCCAGAAACATATAAGTGTGTTAACTGTGCCTACTCTATCCTTCTCTAGCGGTGCCAGCTATCGCGTGCACGGATTAATTGGCGCTATACCCCTACAACTCCTGGTAGACACTGGGGCTGCTGTATCCCTACTGAGTACGGATGTCTGGAAAAGGATAAGCACTACGGACTCGCCTATTGTGCTTCAACAATGGACGGGAAAAAAGCTTGTTGGTGTTAATGGCGCCCCACTGTCTGTCAAAGGATGTGTGCATGCTCATGTGTCTATTGGGAGTATTCCGTTTGAGGGGACCTTCATTGTATCAGGTGACCTTTTGGTTGATGCTATTTTGGGTCTTGATTTTATCGAACGTCATCATTGTGTGATTGATTGTGAAAAAAACAAAGTGCTCAAATTCCCACTCGTAAACCTTTCTGTAGGTCTGCAGAACGATGGAAATGCAGTGGAGAGCCAGCAATCAGGGACTGTGCGTTTCGTTACAACCCAGAAAGTAATTGTTCCACCGGAAAGCGAGATGGAAATCATGCTGAAGGCTATTGATGGTAAAGATTCAATCGCAGGTGTATGGATGGTGGAAAACAATCCAAAAATGCCACATGGTGTCATAGTCGCCAGAGCTATTGTATGTCCCAACAATGGGCTAATTCCTGTTCGCATCCTTAATCCTCGAGATTGTAGCATTCTTTTGAAGAAAGGGGCGGAGCTAGCCATGATGGAGCGTGTTGAGTTTGATTCGATATCAAATGTGAACATGTCGGGAGAGGTGTTGCCAGCAGACCAGGAAGTCCTCTGGTCATTGGTGTCCAAGGTGGGGGAACATGTCAGTGCAGTCGAGAAGGAGCGAATGTTTGCATTGTTACAGGAATATGCTGATGTTTTTTCTTTCGCAAGCAGTGATCTAGGTCGTACGTCTGTTTTGCAACATCGCATCGATACAGGCAATGCAGCTCCAGTTCACCTTCCTCCCCGACGAGTTCCCCAAGCGCGTAGAGAGGAAGTGCGTCGTCTCTTACAGGAAATGCTTCATAGCGGGGTTGTCGAACCCTCGGAAGGACCTTGGTCTTCTCCAATCATCTTAGCAAAGAAGAAAGATGGGTCCCTACGATTTTGTGTGGACTATAGAAAAGTGAACGCGATCACCAGGAAGGACGCCTACCCTCTCCCTCGTGTTGACGACACACTGGATATGCTAGGCGGATCAAAGTTTTTCAGTACCTTGGATCTGGCGAGCGGATATTGGCAGGTGGAAGTGGCCCCTGAAGACAGAGCAAAGACGGCATTTACGACCTCAGAAGGGCTCTATCAGTTCAAGGTAATGCCCTTTGGCCTCTGTAATGCCCCTGCCACCTTTCAGCGTTTGATGGATCGCGTACTGGGTGGCCTTAAATGGTCCAGCTGTTTGGTGTACTTTGATGATATTATTATCGTAGGAAGTACATTTGACGACCATTTACGCAACATTTCTGCGCAAGCGCATGCAGCTCGTTACACTGCTCCCCTTTCTTCTCTAATGTTCGAGGTACGGTCCGTAACGATCTGGGGGTCGGCGTTGCCTTGCTGGGTAGCGTCTCTCGTCTGCTGTTAGCTCTGCTGGGACCGGGTTTTGTGGTCTAGGCCCTTGTACCTCCTCTTGATTTTCATTCATGGCATCAGGCAGTTCATCATCTTCATCATCCGTAAAGAGGGCGTCGTCTGCACGTTGGTACGTGTATGCTGATTTATCTGAATGACTTGCAGGTGGGACGTCTGGCAACGAGTTCCTTGCCGTCAACTTCTTTCTGTTTGATGTAGGCGGTGCATGGTATCTCCGCCTCCAGAGTGTTGGGTGCACAGGGTTTCAACCTGTCAAAATGTATAATTTGACATTTCCCGCTATTCCTGCTTGGCTTGATCTTGTACGTGGTGATCCCGATCTTATCGACCACTACAAATGGTCCTTTCCAAGGGTGGTGGAGTTTCCTGCTGTGTCCACGGGGAACTGCAGGAGAGAACAACCAAACCAGATCACCTTTTTCATAAGGTCTGCCATGAGCCTTCTTGTCATATATATAGCTTTCTGCCTCTGGTGCTCCGTCTCACATTGTTCTCTCACAAGGGCGTAGGCGCTCTGAAGTCCCTCCCGCAGCTGATGCACATATGCAGGGACTTCCTTTTCCTGCTCTTTATTTACGGGAAACATAAGGTCAATAGGGATGCTCGCCTGACGGCCCATCATTAAAAAGAAAGGACTATAACCTGTAGATGAGTGAATACTCGTATTGTACGCAAAACACAACTTACGGATATACACTTCCCAGTCAGCTGGGTGATCGTTAACTGTAGTGGCCAACATGTCGAGGAGTGTACGGTTGAAGCGCTCAACCATGCCGTTTCCTTGGGGTCTGTACGGAGTGGTGTGTGTTTTCTTGATTTGTAGTACACTGCAGATCTCTTTAAGAAGCTCCGATTCAAATTGTCGACCTTGATCCGAGTGAACCTGCTCCGGAGGGGAAAAACGACAAAACATCTCATCCACTAATTTTACTGCCACAGTTCCCGCCTCTTGGTTCGGGATTCCATAGGCCTCGACCCACTTAGTGAAGCAATCTGCAGCCACTAAAACGTATTTACTTCCTTTGTCAGTAATTGGCAGTGGGCCCATTATGTCTACGCAGACAATCTGCATTGGGTAGCCAGCTCGCAAAGACTGCAATTTTGCCCTATTTTTAGGGGCGGGTGACTTCCGCATTGCACATCTAGCACATGCCCTACACCACTCTCTTACTCCTTCACTACACCCTGGCCAGTAAAAACGCTCCTTCAGTCGTCCTAACATCTCAAATGCCCCCCTGCAGCCCCTTCGTGGATATCTTTCAACACAGTTGGATGAAGACTATAGGGTACAATTAACTGGAGCACATCTCTACCTTCCAACTGTTTTCTCCACAACATGTCGTCTTTTATGAGCAAACATTCCCATTGTTGCAAAAGCAATTTACTTTCCCTTCCCAAAATACTTAGCTCATCGTGGGATGGCAGTTTTCCGTTTTCTACTGCTTGGTACACAGGCCCGACAATAGGGTCCTCCATTTGCAAACGAGTCATCTCCTCTGGGGTATGGGTTTGAAACGGTAACACCGATACAGCTCCGGCGGTGATGGGTCCGGTTTCAGCTGCCACCTCTTCCTGTGTTTCATCACTGCGACAGGGCGTCAGCATTGCTATGTTGAGAGCCCCGTCTATGAACCACAGCAAAGTCGTACTCAGCCAGTCTCTCCAACCAGCGGGCGACCTGTCCTTCCGGCTCCTTAAAGTTTCTTATCCAGACGAGAGATCCATGGTCTGTTCTCAGGGTGAACTGTCGACCGAGGAGATACTGGCGAAAGTGCTGGACAAACTCAACGATTGCCAGCAGTTCTCTACGGGTCACACAGTACCGCCGCTCCTATCTGCTAGCTAAGAGAACGACTTGCATAGGCAATCACACACTCAGACTGATCATCATTAACTTGCGATAATACTGCTCCGATTCCGCAATCGCTAGCATCTGTGTCCAATACGAACTGCTTCGAGTAGTCTGGATATGCCAGCACAGGGGAGGACATTAAACACTTACGCAGTTTGTCAAAGGCTAGCTGGCAGGTCTCAGTCCATTCAAAGGTGGCGTTCTTTTCCGTTAATCTGTGCAGTGGCTTTGCAATATCGGCAAAATGTTTAATAAATCTTCTATAGTAGTTTGCCAATCCGAGGAATTGCTGAAGCTCACGCTTTGACTGCGGAGTAGGCCACTTCGAGATCACCTCTGTCTTGCTTGGATCAGTAGAAATCCCCCTGCTGGACACTACATGCCCCAAGAATGACACCTGCTGTTGGCAAAAATTACATTTGGCTGGCTTGAGCTTCAGCCCCGCCCCCCTAAGCCGCATCAACACACTGCCAATGTTGCGTAAATGGTCGTCAAATGTACTTCCTACGATAATAATATCGTCAAAGTACACCAAACAGCTGGACCATTTAAGGCCACCCAGTACGCGATCCATCAAACGCTGAAAGGTGGCAGGGGCATTACAGAGGCCAAAGGGCATTACCTTGAACTGATAGAGCCCTTCTGAGGTCGTAAATGCCGTCTTTGCTCTGTCTTCAGGGGCCACTTCCACCTGCCAATATCCGCTCGCCAGATCCAAGGTACTGAAAAACTTTGATCCGCCTAGCATATCCAGTGTGTCGTCAACACGAGGGAGAGGGTAAGGACAGGTCGCCCGCTGGTTGGAGAGACTGGCTGAGTACGACTTTGCTGTGGTTCATAGACGGGGCTCTCAACATAGCAATGCTGACGCCCTGTCGCGACTTCCCTGCAGGCAATGCGGTCGCAGTGATGAAACACAGGAAGAGGTGGCAGCTGAAACCGGACCCATCACCGCCGGAGCTGTATCGGTGTTACCGTTTCAAACCCATACCCCAGAGGAGATGACTCGTTTGCAAATGGAGGACCCTATTGTCGGGCCTGTGTACCAAGCAGTAAAAAACGGAAAACTGCCATCCCACGATGAGCTAAGTATTTTGGGAAGGGAAAAGTAAATTGCTTTTGCAACAATGGGAATGTTTGCTCATAAAAGACGACATGTTGTGGAGAAAACAGTTGGAAGGTAGAGATGTGCTCCAGTTAATTGTACCCTATAGTCTTCATCCAACTGTGTTGAAAGATATCCACGAAGGGGCTGCAGGGGGGCATTTGAGATGTTAGGACGACTGAAGGAGCGTTTTTACTGGCCAGGGTGTAGTGAAGGAGTAAGAGAGTGGTGTAGGGCATGTGCTAGATGTGCAATGCGGAAGTCACCCGCCCCTAAAAATAGGGCAAAATTGCAGTCTTTGCGAGCTGGCTACCCAATGCAGATTGTCTGCGTAGACATAATGGGCCCACTGCCAATTACTGACAAAGGAAGTAAATACGTTTTAGTGGCTGCAGATTGCTTCACTAAGTGGGTCGAGGCCTATGGAATCCCGAACCAAGAGGCGGGAACTGTGGCAGTAAAATTAGTGGATGAGATGTTATGTCGTTTTTCCCCTCCGGAGCAGGTTCACTCGGATCAAGGTCGACAATTTGAATCGGAGCTTCTTAAAGAGATCTGCAGTGTACTACAAATCAAGAAAACACACACCACTCCGTACAGACCCCAAGGAAACGGCATGGTTGAGCGCTTCAACCGTACACTCCTCGACATGTTGGCCACTACAGTTAACGATCACCCAGCTGACTGGGAAGTGTATATCCGTAAGTTGTGTTTTGCGTACAATACGAGTATTCACTCATCTACAGGTTATAGTCCTTTCTTTTTAATGATGGGCCGTCAGGCGAGCATCCCTATTGACCTTATGTTTCCCGTAAATAAAGAGCAGGAAAAGGAAGTCCCTGCATATGTGCATCAGCTGCGGGAGGGACTTCAGAGCGCCTACGCCCTTGTGAGAGAACAATGTGAGACGGAGCACCAGAGGCAGAAAGCTATATATGACAAGAAGGCTCATGGCAGACCTTATGAAAAAGGTGATCTGGTTTGGTTGTTCTCTCCTGCAGTTCCCCGTGGACACAGCAGGAAACTCCACCACCCTTGGAAAGGACCATTTGTAGTGGTCGATAAGATCGGGATCACCACGTACAAGATCAAGCCAAGCAGGAATAGCGGGAAATGTCAAATTATACATTTTGACAGGTTGAAACCCTGTGCACCCAACACTCTGGAGGCGGAGATACCACCGCCTACATCAAACAGAAAGAAGTTGACGGCAAGGAACTCGTTGCCAAACGTCCCACCTGCAAGTCATTCAGATAAATCAGCATACACGTACCAACGTGCAGACGACGCCCTCTTTACGGATGATGAAGATGATGAACTGCCTGATGCCATGAATGAAAATCAAGAGGAGGTACAAGGGCCTAGACCACAAAACCCGGTCCCAGCAGAACTAACAGCAGACGAGAGACGCTACCCAGCAAGGCAACGCCGACCCCCAGATCGTTACGGACCGTACCTCAAACATTAGAGAAGAAAGGGGAGCAGTGTAACGAGCTGCATGCGCTTGCGCAGAAAGACCTTCAGTGTCGTGTGACATTTAATATATAAAGTACCTATTTTTGTATTAAGTACAGTTGTAACGCGTGATTGCAAGTGCTATTAACTGCTGTCACTATATCGTACCTGTTGGTCACTTACAGGTACATGTACTAGAACTGATACAAACCGTTCCCAATGCCCAGAGCATGTGCTAATGGTGCACATGCAAGCAAGGGGACAACACTACATTCTCCTAGGGTCACTTCTATCTCATGTGATCAACTGGGAAGGATGGGTCAAGTCCCTAAGAGGAAACCTATTTTTCAGGTTAACATGACTACCAAACCTTTCCCAATGCCCAGAGCATGTGCTAAGGGTGTAGAAACTAGGGGACAAGACTACTCAATGACTTTCTGCTATGGTCACTTCTATCGCACGTCATCAACTGGGAAGGATGGGTCAAGTCCCCAGGAAGAAACCTATCTTTCAGGTTAACATGACTACCAAACCTTTCCCAATGCCCAGAGCATGTCCTAAGGGTGCTGAAACAAGGGGACAAGACTACTCAATGACTTTCTGCTAGGGTCACTTCTATAACATGTCATCAACTGGGAAGGATGGGTCAAGTCCCCAGGAAGAAACCTATCTTTCAGGTTAACATGACTACCACTTCTGCTAGCTGCTGTTAAATAAATCTAAGGCTAGCACAATTTTATGCTGGTGTACTTCAGTGTTGATGATTGTTCTTACCTCCGTTTTTTTGCAACAAGTCGTCTAATGGTGTCATTCTGTTCCATTGACACAGCGCTCTTCTGACAATTAGTGATGACTTTGATGATTCTTGAAGTTGCTGTTTTGTCAAGGAATAAAAAAAATAAACTGCACATGAAAATGAATGACAATAGATTATAAATATGTACCTCTTGACTGTGGTTCTAAAGATACTGCCGCCATGGCGCCATCCGCGCCACCATCAGCGCTAGCTATATGGCTAGCTGCGTCAGTCGCGATTATACCTGCTTAGTGGTATGGCTACCTCACGTAGGTGAAACTGATCGTGCAATTAACACACCATGGGTTTCAACCATCTCTGAATGTGGTTCAAAAATTCCAACTGCAGCACTACCATCAGTTGGAGTTACTCTAACAGGCAGTCTGACTTGATGATAACCTGGAATCACTACCTTCTCTCCCATAACAACATGACATGTGGATGACTGGGCACCAAAAGACAATGGAACACAATTACCAGGTTTGCCTACCGTCAAAGTCCTTTCCCCTGTGTGCGTGCGCGCGTGCGTGCGTGCGTGCGTGCGTGCGCGCGCGCGCGTGCGTGCGCGCGTGCGTGCGTGCGCGCGTGCGTGCGTGCGTGCGCGCGTGCGTGCGTGCGCGCGCGCGTGCGTGCGTGCGTGCGCGCGCGCGTGCGTGCGTGCGTGCGTGCGTGCGTGCGTGCGTGCGTGCGTGCGTGCGTGCGTGCGTGCGTGCGTGCGTGCGTGCATGCGTGTGTGTGTATGCATGTATGTACACGCACGCACGCACGCACGCACGCACGCACTCACGCACGTATACGTACGTACGTATATACGTACGTACGTACGCCGGTACGTACATACATAGATACATACATATATATGCTGAAACATATACATACATACATACATACATACATACATACATACATACATACATACATACATTCATACATACATACATACATACATACATACATACATACATACATACATACATACATACATACATACATACATACATACATACATACATACATACATACATACATACATACATACATACATACATACATACATACATACATCCATACATGCATGCATGCATGCATGCATGCATGCATGCATGCATGCATACATACATACATACATACATGCATGCATTCATGCATGCATGCATACATACATTCATACAGATTCTAAGAGGAAGAAAACTGATCTATCTGCCAAACTCCTCACACAGTTTTCCCACATTTCCCACATTCCCACAATTTCCTCTAAAATGGCATTGATCAGAAGCGTGTTTTTATACTTGAAAGCAAAAGATGGAGAATGGACTCTGCCCAGCTATGACACCGGTGTCACAGGATATTTTATCCCCCCGAACATTTTATCCGGCGGATGATTTGTGCTAGTATATTTTATCCGATGGGATATTTCATCCTAGGAAACTTTAACCTACCCTGGGATGCTTCATCCGCCTACAAACGCAATACACGTGTGAATCTATTGGCATTGACAATGAGTACTTCGAGGATCGATGAGCAACGTTATAACTTGTTGGTTGACTACCTAACTGCTAGCAGAGATGGCAACCGTTCGTGCATGCATGTACCCTGCTGGAAGTACCGCAAATGAGAAGCGGGCAATACGACAACAAGCCGATATGTTTGTGCTGAAAGAGCGATTACTCTATAACAGAGCAACAGATGCGGTGGGTGAGATAAGTCTCAAACGGGTCATTGCCAATGAAATGGACAAAGCTAAGATCATCTTTGCCTGCCATGACGGTGTTGATGGGTGCCACTACGGCAGAGATAAAACGTGTGCAAAGGTGAGTTATTGTATATATAGGCCTATGTATTTATTACGTCTTATAACAAGGAGCTACTATAAGCGTGCATCGGTGCAGGCCACGTTGCATGGGAATGAAACCCTGCTTTATAATTATCCATACATGCCACGACATGCGTATTATACCGTCAAAGCTTAGAATTAACAGGGTATCAACTGTTGCAAAGTAACAGATATTCTAATGACCTTCTAATTCCTCCTTCTTTGCCTACTGTATAAGGTTGTGTAAATAGTAGACCTTCACTGAGTTGAATAGGCTCCTAACATGCATGGCTTCCTATAGTAAAATAGCGGTGAAATCATATAGCAGCTGATGTGTACATGTACATTATTATTCCCCACACGTACATAAACAAACATGCATTCTGTATAGATATTTATATACAGTTTTCCCTGTGTTATGCGCGTAAGTGTGACCCCCCCCCCCCCCCCCCGGAAGGATTTGACCTTTATTAAAGCAAACCACCCCAGCCTGGTTGGGGGGTTAAATGTTTCGCTATAGGTTGATATTCATGCACCAAATCCCCACCTAATCCTGACTTCGCCCCAGGCAGTCGTCAACTCTATACAATTACTTGATTAAGTACATCAGGGGCTTCAGGGGGGGGGGGGGAGGGGGGAGGGGGGCGGAAGTGATGCCATGGATAATAATCATTACCCACTTTGTAATATACATGTACAATATGTATGAACCATAACTTTCATTTAGATATAGGTCGTTTCTAGGTCACAATTAAACTTGTAACATTTGTGTAATTGACTGGGTTTCTATCTTTGCTGCAGATCTGTGAAAAATACTGGTGGAAAGGCATAAATCATGATGTACGGGACTATTGCAGACACTGTGATGTATGTCAGCGAGTCAATTCTAAACTGGAAAGAAAGAAAGCAGAACTTCATCCCATTCCTGTTCCCAGCAAAGTATGGAGTCAAATAGGGATTGATTTAATAGGTATATATATGTAATATATATCATCTACTTGTTCATTTAATTGATGAACCTCATGTCTGTACCTGCAGGCCCATTACCTGAAACATGTAGGCACAATAAATATATTGTGACTGCAACTGACTACTTTTCAAAATGGCCAGAAGGGTATCCACTCAAGGACAAGACAGAATCAGTGTTGCCGACTTTCTATTTTCAGTGTTTTGTCGTCATGGCTGGCCTGATATAATCATATCAGATCAAGGAAGGCAATTTGTTAATCAACTATCAAGGTAATATCCCTTTTAAAAAAAAATTGCATTCATACATGCTCACTGGCCAATTCCTTTTCAGCTGTTTATTTAAACTCACTGGGATTGAGCACAGGATTAGCAGTCCATATCACCCTCAAACCAATGGTTTGGATGAGCGATTGAATCAAACGCTCACAAGAGCTCTTATAAAATTTGCTGAAGCCAAGGAAAACTGGGATGAAAACATAGATGCAGCCTTATATGCATATCGCATTGCTAAGCATGACTCTTCGCAATTTAGCCCCTTCTTCATGATGTATAATCGTCACCCTCGTATGGCAATTGACCATGAAATCAGCCCCAATACTAACACAGGTGCGAGCTTGCCTACAAGTGACATGGAGGAAACTCTTGGTGACCTTCTATCAATCAGAAAGAAATATCATCTTAAAGCTCATAAAAACATTCTACGCGCTCAACAACGACAAAAAGCACAATATGATGCCAAACATGACACACTTCATGTAATGGGGGGGGGGGGGGGGTGATAAAATTTTAATTGTTGCACTTTGAATTTACCAAATTTCCTGTACATGTAGGAATTTAGTACTGGTACTAAGGTTTTGTTGAAGAATATGAGGAACTCATATAGGATGGGAGGAAAAATGGATACAAAGTGGCAAGGTCCTTATGAAGTTGTACAAAGTTTAAGCAAAGGACGTTACAGATTGAAGTCATCTAAAGGTTGTATTTTGAAAAAGGCTTGCAATACTTTTCTACTGAAAGAATTTCTTGAACCAATAAAGGTGGGTAAATGATTATTGCACAATATGGTATGCCGTGAAATAGTGGTATGTAAACAATGATTTTTCCCCCTTATTTAGAAGGGAGTACAACCATTGAGAGGAAACTGTTGAGTAAATCAAATGTATTCAGTAAGTGTAGAATTCAGCAGTGCTCTTTCTACCAGATGATGTTGACAAGGGTTTTGGTGTCTGCAGTCATTGTTGTGATGCAGCTGGAGATGATGATCATGATAGTGGTGATCTTAGTGATCATGAAAGTGGTGATCTTTAGTGATCATGAAAGTGGTGATTATAGTGATCATGAAAGTGGTGATCTTAGTGATCACGAAAGTGGTGATCTTAGTGATCATGATAGTGGTGATCATGATGGTGATGATGATGACAATGGTAATGATGGTGATGGCGATGGTGATGGCGATCATCATGATGGTAGTGATGATAATAAAGCCTTAGATAGTAGTGTGTTGCAGAGGAAATTGTTGTCTTGTGATGTACACCATCTACATGAGGAATTGTATTCATCACAACTGTTACGTTTGTGGCGAACAGGAGCTGATACGTTGTGCTACAGAGCAGATGAAGATGACGACTTTGATGTAGGTATCAAATTACTTGTGTGCATAAATGAATTTAATCAATGCATATGAACAGTGTGAATCTTTAGGATTACAGGAGGGTGAATATGCTCTGAATAAAGATACAACTGTTTCCCTTTGGATTGATTTTAAAAAGTTCTATGGAGAAGAACCACCAAGGGAAGTGTGCAATGGGGATTTTGTTATTATTAACGAAGACCATCAAGAAGAATTTGACAAATTCAAAGACAAAGTATTCACCACCCTTGCAGTAAGTCAGACCAGTACACCAAGAGTCATTAAAGCCACTGATCTCATCAACATTGCGATGCAATTGCAAAAAATATCATTGCAGTCAGTGCATTTTCTTGGAGATATGTACTATTTTATACCTCCAGCTAAATTGGATGACCTATGTCAGTGGATTTATGATGCCAGGGATCATTGCTATGATGCAGGTGTTTCAGTGGAAAGGTTGCTCTCAATGAAAAATGATGAAGCAGAGATAGTGATGGATCATTATATAGATTCAATACTCTACATACCCGTAGGTACTGGTTGGCAACAAGAGAAATGCAAATCACTTGGCTTAATATTTCTCCACGGAAACAATTTACAATGCAAGGATCCGATGAGAGTAGGAATATTGCAGGCTGCTAAGGCAAATTATCGAATCAGAGGAGATGGGAACTGTTTTTTTAGAAGTATTGCACAGATTCTAACGGGTCACAAGATGACCATCAAGAGGTTCGTCTACTAGTAACTTCTCATATGTCCCACAATCTTACAATTACTGACCATACACGCTTACTGGACCCTAATGAAACTATGGAAATTTACTTGATGCGAACAAAGATGCAGTCTATAAGTGAATGGGCAACAGACGTCTATAAGTGAATGGGCAACAGACGTTGAACTCAGTGCAGCTGCTTCCATGCTCAGTACAACCATTTACACATTTTCACCTAACGGGGGCACCTACCAGTGGTTGAGACACGCACCTTTTGAAAACGTTGGTGAAACACGAGAGTCAATATATTTAACAAATATCGGAAATCATTTTGAACCGGTAAGGCGAATGTAATTCTTTCCCCCTGTAATTCTGTGTTCATTCGTACAATAACATGCATGTATTGGTGTTCATACATGTTTTTGCTCATTCAATCTGAAACAATCATCTGCATGATAGATGACTTTGGCAAGAGTTCTTATTCTGTAATTCTATAACTAACGACCATCGTAAAGATATATACCGTAAAAAATAGATGCGCTAATTTTATATAAAGCGGTAATCAATCATAGACTCTACCAGAGTGCCAGTGATTCCTGGTGTCGTTTAGCTTAATGTGGGATAAAATTTCCTGGGGTAGGATAAATTGTACTAGGCGCTAATTTTATATAGCCTAAATCATTCAAACTTTTCAAAAGCACTCTACCAGAGTGCCAGTGATTTCTGGCGTCGTTTACCTTAATGTGGGATAAAATTTACTGGGGTAGGATAAATTGTACTAGGATATAATATCCGGCCGGTTATTATATCCTAGTGCAATTTATCCGGGCGGATAAAATATACTGGGATAAAGTATACCGTGACACCGGCTCTATACAGCAAGGGCTATTTCATTAACTCCGCCCAATGGTTTCGTGTAACCGACAGCAAATTAGTGGTCTTTCGTCGTACATAAACATGCATGCGAATCTGCACGGATGTTGTTACACAACGTGGTTGTTCCATGGTATACCACGATTGCAACTGCCATGCAGGATTCACCCATTATTTTATTATCTACTAGCCGACGGATGTTGGGACTTCAGCTCGCGCACGCAACGAAACGGCAAAATCTTTGCACCCATGTATCTTTAATACATTTATACAATGATCACACGCTGGCTGACTATCTTCCGCTAGGAAGGAACATGACGTAGCTACAAGCAGTAGGTATATCATCGCTAATTATATTACCGCCCGCCCGGCAGTGTTGCCGCGCATGACTAATTGGAACAAGTCCCGGACAAGTTGGAAATAGCGGCTAGTAGATAATAAAATAGTGGGTGATCAGACCCCTGACGCGGTCACGGTCACGGCCAGCAATGGCCGGCATCAATCCTCATGGCCAACCGTTTGCATCTTATATCCGACACGGTCACGGCCTTTTCTGACCACCGTCAAATTTTGTGGCGGTCAAGATCGGGGTCAACCGTCAAGGCCTGGAAATTAATTACCAGTGCCGACTTGTACAAGCTTACATTGCGAGAAATTTCGGACGCTCATTAGCAATTCCTGGCCAATTTTGCAAACGTCCGTCACATTTCCCGCGCACGCGTCCATAGGAATGTATGGGATAAAGTTAATTTTTGAATGCCATATAACAGAGAAAGCCGGTAGTAAAGGTTTACAGGACTCAAATGATGGATAGCATAAAAACCTTTCACTCTACTGGGTTGGTGTAATTTTAAGCCCCTTCTGCTGGGTTCCTCAGAAGAATTAGTACATTCCCATAGAGATGTATGGAAAATGGCTATTTTAATAATGATTTTTCATCACTATTCTTCATTTTGCTCTGAACTGAAGATAGGAAGGTTAGTTATACAGATTTCAGAAGATACTAAAATGATCCAGGCAACATTCTAGTAAGTTAATATGCCCATAGGCTTCTTTCCCTGGGTTCCTGGGGCACTTTTGGTCATCAGGGTACATGTTTGGTTGTAAAATAATTAAAAACCGCCCGCGGATGACAATAAAACTATGGCGTTCAGTTCTGGCCCAGTTGGAAGTAACAAACTCCACTGCGCGCAAATTTGGTATGTTCTTTGTTTGGGTTTTTGTTGGCTTGGGATACTAATATAGAGCTTCTAAAGTCCTAGCTAGGCCGTTTCAAGCCTGGTTTCAAGATTATGGTCTGTCAAACGCAGAATGGTCTATGTCTATCCGATGGACATTAAACGTTACTACTGTACGTGTCTATTTCAGGAAAACCAAGGCATCACAGACACTTATGGCGAAGTAAGGCCCTATAACTTTCTATATTCGACCACGTGATATGGCTCTATGAGTATGACAGCTGGGAAACGTGCGTTTTCTGTTGCTACTTTTTCAAAAGGGTGCGTGCATATCCACATTTGTAAATGCTATCGTTCTATATAGAATTTGAAGCGGACAAGCGAAACACTGATACGGGACAAAGACGAACCATATAAGGTTATGTGCCCAATAATATTATCATGTGCGAGGCAATGATTTTACTACGTAACTATTCTTGTTAGCTCCGGTCCCTCGCCCAGTGGCGGATGTAGTCAGCGCGCGATCTTCTCGCGTACGGATTACTGAGTGGTTTCCTGTATGAGCTGACAACGACCCTCCAGATGGAACCTCTCTATGGCAACACCTCCTCATTTTCCGTGGTCCATGCACCACTAACTGGCTGTAACTGCCTTCATATCCCAGGTGTGTGGATTTCCCTATAGTACCTCATAAAGCACATTAACATGTGATTCCATATAGATATCATGTGATACATATATAAACACATACACACACACACACACACACACACACACACACACTCACACACACACACACATACACACACACTCACATGCTCACACACACTCACATGCTCACACACACACACACACACACACACACACACACACACACACACACACACACACTGAGCATGTGATCTCTCTGTTAATCATTGCAGTACAGCCTGCTGCTATGCAATGCTCTGGGTGGAGGGAGGTAGCCAGCTTGTGAGATAGCCTTGTGGAGGTAGAGGAGTAAGCCTTGTGAAGGTGCATGCATGCATGGGAGATATCCTTGTGGAACAAGAGTAAGCTTTGGTTGGGACAGTTTTAAGGGAAAGATAATACAAGCCCTTCTCCCTAGAGATAAGGAATTTGATAGCGCATCCCAGATGCAGCCACTGGGATATATGAATCAAATTAAGTGAAGATGTCTATAAAACTGAGAAAGAAATACGTGTTACATGCATGTAGATGTAGGACCAATTTAAAGTGGCTACAATTGTCCACCTTTACCTTAGAACTGAGGCTGAGGGTTTGGTTGTACACACAGGACAGTCACCAGTTGTCTGCCAGGAGAGGAGGCTTACCTACATGACCACCTGGTATGGACCTGGGAGGACTGGACTCAAAGTTTTGCATCTCATGGACTGTGCCAGCCACCCTTCCAACATGCACCTGGTGAAAGCACTTCAGCACCCAACTCAAATGGAAGGCTTTGTGTAGTCCAGCTATATGTACATGGCTCTGCAGATGTATGTAATACATGTAGGTGATCGATGTAACAGTTATGGTGTATTTTTTTGGTTATCTATTGGTTGTGTTTGTGTGTGATAATTGTGGAAGGTTCAAGAAGGGCTGGTATTAACAGAATGTACATTGTAGCTGGTGCAACATCTTTGTGGTCACCTATTTAATTAGGGTGGTGGCATGTGGTGATTTGTGTAAACGTTTCACATGCATGGTAGTATACATACATGCAGTTCTACCTAGCTGTGCCTTCATGCCATCGATCTGTTCATTGATAACATATCAGAGCATCATCATGGCATCCTTTTCTGTGCCATTGCTTAGTATTTGTAGGGGCAAATTACACAGACAGGTGCATGTATGTGATCTACTTATAAGTTATAACCACTCTCCGAGTACGTTTACGGCTGTTCATCCTTGTCGTATACCTTGGCCGACAATCCGGCGGAGTTGGAAAGAAATACTACAGGACAGACTTCACCTCGTATACGTAGCAGACGCCCGTGCATCTTTAGTCTCGTACCCAGACCCTAATTCCCACAGCTGCGGATGGATTACATCACCGCTACGTGGAAAGAGGGTCTGGTGAACTGCTGTACTCAATTTTGTACCGCGATTACATAACATTATTATTCTAACGTCGGGAGGAATGCAGTGACGTTTTATGAATATGTTTAGCGTCAACACGAAGGCAATTAGTTAATTGAATAATTAATTCACGCAACTGACAGAGGAGAAAGGACAAAACGTTTCCAAACAACGCTTCGCTCGTTGTCCTTCCTCCCACCGCGCATCAAATGCCCAAGGCAGAAACGGCTTAACAAAGTGACTCCCATGCCAGTTGCAAGACATACGAAGACATCCCGATCCAGTAGTACGTCTACGTCACGATGATTGGGAAGTGTTTGTCGTATGTGTAAAACAACCCTTACGTTCACCCGCTCACTCGATCGTTCGCCGTACATCCTCCAACACCATCGCATTTACCAATAACTCCCGATAATAACTAAGGTATGCAATTACTCCATACCTGGTACGAGACTAGTGCATCTTATCCGCTAAACGAGCGGGGTACTCTCGACTCTCGTAGTGACACCTATTATGTGGTAGCTACTCCACATCAGCCGTTCTATCAGCTCAACCTTCGTGTTTTGGGGGTCATGTATATAGTAATACTAAGTCTTACTTCCAGCATGCGTCCCTCGTTCACAGTCCAATTGAAGTTCGATGTTGTAAATGTACGTCTGGCTAGCAAGACTAGCGTATACCAAGAATTATTGATAGCGATCGAGTGTAGTGCTATTATATCCACAATACTAACAAATATAGGCTTGATACCCAACCCTCCGCCAAAAGGCTAGCCATGCCTAAGTCTCGTTCCCAGATCCTATTTATTGACAGTGATTCTCAATAAATATGGTCTGGGAACGAGACTAAGCTATGCACAAATGTCAAAATGGTTAAATAACATTCACGTGACCTCCAGAATGTATCCAGAGGCAGGGGCACGAGTAAAACTAAGTTGCGCATGCGTATGCTTAGATCACTAATATCGACGATAGCATTAGTTCGGAAGGATTTTATATAACAGCGATTGCTATTCCTAACTTTCCTGCCATGCAGACATACAATTAACGTATTACAAAACAATAACAATAATATATTTTAATAAATTAATTAGCTGTTTTAATAACGTGATAAATCTCTAAAGTACCTAGTGAGTTTAATGGTGCAATCAGATTTTTAAAATCACAATTGTAAGCCGAGTTATGCATTGATGTCAACAATTTATTGACATGACCTGTACGCGTCATCAGTAAATTGTGTGTATAAAAATAATCATGGATTTTGTTTGAAAGTTCTTATTGACAATGCAACGGCAAAACACTTTCTTGGCGGGCAAGTCCATTCTCCATCTTTTGCATTCAAGTATTAAAAACACGCTTCTGATCACACAGCGGTTCAGCCGTCCAAATACGTGTGACGATTAATTCCCGCCGTCAATACACCCGACGTGCAAACAGCGAAACGTGGGTAGGCAGTCATTGTTTCCTTGGACCGTACGGTAGATATTTGGAGCGTGGGCCGTACGATCAAACCGTCTGCAAAGACACTAAAAACACGCAATGAAATTATTTTTCTTGAGTCACAATAATTAGCGGCAAATTAAAGACTTTTAATATTGTGATCACTGTGTAGAGTTTGTGTGCAAATCCACCTACTTCGAGCACCAACTTGCTAACCATGGCTGTGCGATCACTAGTCCTGAAGTTGAAGGAGTTGATATTACCAACAATGGTATGGCCTCGTATATGTACATGTATCGTACTCAATCACTTCTGTTACATGTAGACAGCACATCGGACGTCAGATAAATTGAAAAGTTAGAGTACTGATGTAGCACCAAAGTCGGGCCGAGGCTCACCGTAAGACGGGCAGTGGGCGTGACAGATCTGTACTCTCACGCCGATGTAAGACGGATTACTAGTACATCAGCACGGGCCCGTACCAGCCACCAGTTTTTGCAGAAAACCTCTAGGAGGTGCCAGCGTCTTTTTTTTGTCACAGCCTGGTCAGGTTATTCCAAGACATCTGATTCCGTCAGCACATCTTTACTGCGCGTCATCGCTTGAGTGTCTGCGTGTAGGATTTGAAACAGAAAACATGATTGAAGGCAAGGTAATGGTTGGCTGATGTGTGCTTGGAGTACAAACATCCAAACTTCTCTCTACGCAGTGTTCTCCAATAAGTGCTCACCATCCATCCACGTAGCCCTGCCTGTGAGAGGCGCCATCTCTTCCTTCCCTGGAAGGACTGAAATGATTGTAACAAGGTACGTACTGAGACATTTTTATGCACTCTCCTTACAACTCTGTTTCTTATCCTCATGTGAAAGCATTGAAGTCAAGGTAATGGATGACTGATATGTGCTTGGAGTACACACATATCCAAACATCTCTCTATGCAGTGTTCTCCAATAAGTGCTCTCCAGTACTGTGTGTGAGAGGTGCCATCTCTTCCTTCCCTGGAAGGACTCTAATTTGATCAAGCAAATGATAAGGACAAGGTACGTACTGAGACATTCTTACACACTCTCCTTACACTCTGTTTCTCATCCTCATGAGAAAGTATTGTCTTGTATTGAAGGCAAAGTAATGGATGACTGATGTGTGCTTGGAGTACAAACATCCAAACATCTCTCTACGCAGTGTTCTCCAATAAGTGCTCCCCCATACTGCGTGTGAGAGGTGCCATCTCTTCCTTCCCTGGAAGGACTCTAATTTGATCAAGTGAATGATTGGAAGGTACGTACTGAGACATTCTTACACACTCTCCTTACACGATGTTTCTCATCCTCATGAGAAAGCATTGCCTTGTATTGAAGGCAAGGTAATGGATGACTAATGTGTGCTTGGAGTACACACATCCAAACATCTCTCTACGCAGTGTTCTCCAATAAGTGCTCCCCCGTACTGCGTGTGAGAGGTGCCATCTCTTCCTTCCCTGGAAGGACTCTAATTTGAACAAGCGAATGATAGCGACAAGGTACGTACTGAGACATTCTTACACACACTCCTTACACTCTGTTTCTCATCCTCATGAGAAAGCATTGTCTTGTATTTAAGGCAAGGTAATGGATGACTGATGTGCGCTTGGAGTACAAACATCCAAACATCTGTACGCAGTGTTCTCCAATAAATGCTCCCCATCCATCCACGTAGCAGAGATCTACCCTGTCTGTGAGAGGTGCCATCTCTTCCTTCCCTGGAAGGACTGCAAATGATTGCAACAACTGTCAAGGTACGTACTGAGACATTTTTACACACTCTCCTTACACTCAGTTTCTCATCCTCATGAGAAAGCATTGAAGGCAAGGTAATGGATGACTGATATGTGCTTGGAGTACACACATCCAAACATCTCTCTACGCAGTGTTCTCCAATAAGTGCTCCCCCGTACTGCGTGTGAGAGGTGCCATCTCTTCCTTCCCTGGAAGGACTCTAATTTGATCAAGTGAATGATTGTGAGAAGGTACGTACTGAGACATTCTTACACACTCGCCTTACACTCTGTTTCTCATCCTCATGAGAAAGCATTGTCTTGTATTGAAGGCAAGGTAATGGATGACTAATGTGTGCTTGGAGTACACACATCCAAACATCTCTCTATGCAGTGTTCTCCAATAAGTGCTCCCCCGTACTGCGTGTGAGAGGTGCCATCTCTTCCTTCCCTGGAAGGACTCTAATTTGAACAAGCGAATGATAGCGACAAGGTACGTACTGAGACATTCTTACACACTCTCCTTACACTCTGTTTCTCATCCTCATGAGAAAGCATTGTCTTGTATTTAAGGCAAGGTAATGGATGACTGATGTGCGCTTGGAGTACAAACATCCAAACATCTCTGTACGCAGTGTTCTCCAATAAATGCTCCCCATCCATCCACGTAGCAGAGATCTACCCTGTCTGTGAGAGGTGCCATCTCTTCCTTCCCTGGAAGGACTGCAAATGATTGCAACAACTGTCAAGGTACGTACTGAGACATTTTTACACACTCTCCTTACACTCAGTTTCTCATCCTCATGAGAAAGCATTGAAGGCAAGGTAATGGATGACTGATATGTGCTTGGAGTACACACATCCAAACATCTCTCTACGCAGTGTTCTCCAATAAGTGCTCCCCCGTACTGCGTGTGAGAGGTGCCATCTCTTCCTTCCCTGGAAGGACTCTAATTTGATCAAGTGAATGATTGTGAGAAGGTACGTACTGAGACATTCTTACACACTCGCCTTACACTCTGTTTCTCATCCTCATGAGAAAGCATTGTCTTGTATTGAAGGCAAGGTAATGGATGACTAATGTGTGCTTGGAGTACACACATCCAAACATCTCTCTATGCAGTGTTCTCCAATAAGTGCTCCCCATCCATCCACGTAGCAGAGATCTGCCCTGCCTGTGAGAGGTGCCATCTCTTCCTTCCCTGGAAGGGCTGCGAATGATTGTAACAAGGTACATACTGAGACATTTTTTACACACTCTCCTTACACTCAGTTTCTCATCCTCATGAGAAAGCATTGAAGGCAAGGTAATGGATGACTGATATGTGCTTGGAGTACACACATGCAAACATCTCTCTATGCAGTGTTCTCCAATAAGTGCTCCCCCATACTGCGTGTGAGAGGAGCCATCTCTTCCTTCCCTGGAAGGACTCTAATTTGATCAAGCGAATAATTGTCTATACAAAGTTTATGTATATGTTTTACATTTATGACCATCTGGTCACGTGTCTAATTACCCGCACAATATGCCCTGGGCGTTTAAACAGTTCTGCAATTTTGCATCCGGTATATAGCAACGTGACTTGACTCACTCAGACTGGCCTCGCAAATGGTAGGATGATTATTTACCTACCCTTTTATGATATAGACGTACGCGCGTCCTTTCAATTACTGCAATGGCCAGTGTTCGCGCTGCGTGCAAGAGACAGCAACTCAGTAAGTAATGGTGGATTATTCAATCTTACTGCGATCTCGATTCTGTAAGGTCACCATGAAAGACTAATGCTGCGTGTTTTGAACGAACTAGGCCCTGAACTATATACCTATAACTGACATAGGTAAGGTTTGTTTTTTTTATACCCCGTCTCATGCACACTCACACAGTTCTTGACGCAGTTCCGTTACTATTTATACCATCGGAGAAGCTACTTGTGGCTGTTCGGTACTTTATAAGGCAGAAGGCTGTAGCAGCGAAGGTCGTATATGCAGCACAGTTACGTTATTCGAGGTAATGTACATATATAGTTTATTTGTTATTGTACATGCACACAGGGATCCTGGGAATTCAAGGCAATTCAACGGTGCAAGCAAGTTGTTTGCACAAGGCAGCATCCCTACCCGAGAAAAGGGAGGAGGTAAGGTTTTATTTTATTGGCAACAATCTCAGATCGTGTATTGCATTATCAGAAACAGAAGACGCGCGGACAGAAACAGGCCTATATAGTTGGAGAGGCAATTGACGCTCTAAACGGAAGAGAAAATTGTGTGTGTGTGTGTGTGTGTGTGTGTGTGTTTGTGTGTATGTGTGTGTGTGTGTTTTGTGTATTTTTCTAATTTGAGATTCACAGAAACTTAAAAGTGTGGCCAAGTTTATTTGCGAGCGAGGCGCGGTGTCAAAATGTATGGCGTCGATCGGCAGGCTGCATGTTCTACCATAGATACGTACGGGGTGGGTTGAAAGCTCGTACAGAGTAGGTAGACGATCAAAACGGAGCCAGGTAAACGATCCAAACAGACCGTACGGGGCCAGGTTGACAGTCGTACTGTGTTGTTAGACGATCCGAACAACTCGTACGGGGTAGGCAGACGAATTATCAGCGTGTGAAAACGTGCGACCAAACGAGCCTCGCTTCCACGGCCGTTTCCTATCTGTCCGCACACGTGTACTGTCATCGTACAACCGGATAACATCGGATCCAATTGGATCCGTGCGCCAGAACGTGCAGAGGCGAGCCCGGAATCATGCAAGTGAACCGCTGTGTCAATGACATGCAGTTTAGAGGAAATTGTGGGAATGTGGGAGCGACAGTATACCGTATGCAGCCTTGTATATTGCACCCATACTGATCGATACTCGTCTGCACTCGACACGTGGGCAGTTTTTCATACGACTCGCACTTTGCATCTACGTATGATATCGCGGTCTGCATATGGATTCAGTATATTTGTCATCACCTGTCTGCACACATCAGATGAACGCGTGCAGACTCTGCACACGTCATGCATTCGAATCGTTTCAAATACATCTTCTGTTCTGTATACTAGAAGGTTAGTGCTCCAAACCCTGAACCACGCCAGTAATAATTCATAATTTAACGGCAAATTTTAATCAAATTACAGCTGAAATACAACTTGGTCAAAAAAATAAATAAACGTATAGTTCCAAGCTGGCGATAAGTCTCCATCACATCCTGGATTTTCCTGATGTAGTTAGAGGGGGGGGGGGGGGGCACTCTCCGCCTAGCAGAGGCCTCTTGGTAGGCGAGCACGAGCCTCTACTACACTCGCGGCGCTTGTCGAAGGTTTCCTTACAAGCACACGCTAAAATATAACGTTGAGGTTAACCGATAAATGACCAAATTATTCATTACGTAACGGGTGCACCGTATAACCAGATTTAATTTTAATTTTTTCAAAAATTGTGCGTCTGTCAATCAAGTTTGCTTCGTGCGATCGCGTAGTATTTCGTTTGTTTTACCGATTTCTAAGACCAAAAAGGATCGCTACCATGTTCTCTAGACTCAAAAAGTGAAGCACGATGTATTCTAGAAACTTGAAGACACGAAGCCGTTCCATACACGAATCGTGGTCGGGTCATCGCTAATGTCTACCTACGAACGGTAAGGAACCAGTTTTTGTGATACTCTTATTGCTTGGGAGGTGTGTAGCTTGCGCATATGCATTTTGTATAATTTTGCTTGCATATATGTCCTGTTTGTATACCTACCGTGTTGTAACTTTTTTTAGAGCACATCTGTTGTTTCTAGCTCTTTTTGTTATGGCAATTTGATGCGCGTTTATGGCATGGGGCATTGAGAAGGGTGTGGATAAAGAGACTAGGGCAGGTGGGAAGAATGTTATGTAGGAAGAATGGTTTGAAATAAATAAAAGTGGTGAGGACATGACATGGAAGAGTGTTGTGTGCTATGTGTCTGTGTGCAATGTCCTATGTGTGCTACATGTATGTGCCTGTGTGTTACATGTATGTGTGCTATGTGTAGAGTGTTATGTGCACACATGGTGTAGAGTGTTGTGTGCACACATAGGTGTGAGTAGGTCCACTGCACACTCCACACACAACACTTTTCCCTCCTATGTGTGTGCACACAACACCCACTCCACACCTCCACACACTACACTCTCGCCTCCTATGTGTGTACCTTGTGTGTGCACACAACACCCACTCCACACCTCCACACACTACACTCTCGCCTCCTATGTGTGTACCTTGTGTGTGCACACAACACCCACTACACACACACAACACTCTCCCCTCATATGTGTGTGCACACAACACCCACTCCACACCTCCACTCACAACACTCTTTCCTCCTGTGTGTACCTTGCTATGTGCCTTTGTGTTATGTGCCTGTGTGCTATGTGCCTGTGTGTTATGTGTCGGTGTGTTATGTGCCTGTATGCTATGTGCCTGTGTGCTATGTGCCTGTGTGCTATGTGCCTGTGTGCTATGTGCCTGTGTGCTATGTGCCTGTGTGCTAGTGCCTGTGTATGTATGTGTGCTATGTGTCTGTGTGCTATGTGCCTGTGTGCTATGTGCCTGTGTGCTATGTGCCTGTGTGCTATGTGCCTGTGTATTACATGTATGTGTGCTATGTGCCTGTGTCCTATGTGTGCTATGTGCCTGTGTGTTACATGTATGTGTGCTATGTAACCTGTGTGCTATGTGCCTGTGTGCTATGTGCCTGTGTGTTACAGTATGTGTGCTATGTAACCTGTGTGCTATGTGCCTGTGTGCTATGTGCCTGTGTGTTACATGTATGTGTGCTATGTAACCTGTGTGCTATGTGGCTATGTGCCTGTGTGTTACATGTATGTGTGCTATGTGCTTGTGTGTTACATGTATGTGTGCATGTGTCTGTGTGCTATGTGCCTGTGTGCTATGTGCCTGTGTGCTATGTGCCTGTGTGCTATGTGTCTGTGTGTATGTGCCTGTGTGTTACATGTATGTGTGCTTATGTGCCTGTGTGTTACATGTATGTGTGCTATGTGCCTGTGTGTTACATTTATGTGTGCTATGTGCCTGTGTGTTACATGTATGTGTGCTATGTGCCTGTGTGTTACATGTATGTGTGCTATGTGCCTGTGTGTTACATGTATGTGTGCTATGTGCCTGTGTGTTACATGTATGTGTGCTATGTGCCTACATCACCAGGCGTGGTACTTACTAATAAACTAAAAGTTGGATGTGCACACCCTCTGTTTATTTGTTCTCCATTTCTTCCCCATAGTCACTGATGGCTGAAGTTGTCACTACCCTCGCACTATCTGAGTTATCTAAGCTGGGCTATTACCTCATCTTAGCTTAGATATTGTTTGTGTATATAGTTTATTCATGTTCGTGCCTAATACATTCATGAGGTGACGCCCTTCAAACGGCAGTACTTATCTGGATAGAATCGGCCTCCTACATGCACGCGATCGCTAACATTTTACTGCTCTGGACGTAGAATAACAGAAGGCACACTTCTATCAACACCGTACGAGTGCAAACGAAGCTTCGTTGTAGTTGCAACCGGTTTATAATGATTATGTACAAACCCCACTCCAGCTGTCTACGATCGCAGACAACCGCTCTTACGCAACATTCAATTATGTACGGTAATTTTGTCTGCGAACGCAGACCGTGGTAATTTATCGGTTAAGCACAACGAACTCAGCATTTACTTACTCTCTGACCGCTATGGTAATAAGCTAGCTTGTGCTTTACAGTGCTATCGTCGTCATATCCCCTTGGTTGGTCATGCAGCGAAGCTTTTTGATTTGGCCGTCGTACACCCTGGCGTCTGCTAAAGAGCTGCGGTCAGAAAGGAAAGTAATAGCATGCGTTAACTCCATAATTTGGGCCTACTCTGTGCCAGCGCTTCTTCTTTTGCCGGGGTTGGTCACCTTCGCCATTTCAGTCTCGATGTACTCGCTTAAATGTCTCAGGATTCTGAAGTCATTGGCACGCGCACATAATCCACATGCACATACACAACGTATTGAACGTACTATGCTCCAAAGAATGTGAATCCGTACGACGAGTTCCTTCGTAATGGCGTTCTATTGGTCGGCTCTGAGCTTAGAGAACAAATACGACGTAAGCATATAAACCTTTGTGACAGCTTGAAACGCCGCCTCACTGCATCCACTGAATCGCACGCTTGTCCTGGTTTGGTAAGAGAGGACCAGTTACTGGTAAGCAACATGTACACCGTAAACTAGCACAACTTACCAGGCCTAGACTGCTTAAGTCCGTTCGGCATGCCTTTATAACCTCTGCCTGTCAACCGTTGTCCGAAACTCTTGGAACTCTTTATCTTGCACAGTTACACCTGACTGATTCAGCTATAGTGATTACAATCAACAACCCGATTTCTCTTACGTTGGGAACGGCTCCATTAGTACTGACTCCACAGATAGCCCAGTAGTCCAACTTTACTTTTCTTGGGAACTCAACCAAGTTGCCTATTTTTGTTTCCTTTGCTCGACAGTGCATCCTCACCTCCATTAATGACAACACGTGCAAAACTTCAAACCGAGCATGCGCAGATTATGGTATCCATGGTTACACTTTAAAATTGTATCATGGTTTAACTGTTTACTATGTGCACAATATAAGTATCCTTCAATACCTAGCTAGACCGTGCGGTACCGTAGAAACATAGGGGCAACAGTTCTGAATGATTTTCTTCTTGTCATGTGAGTATCACAGCTAGCTCTCCCAGAAGCAAAGATGGCTCTGGTCCCCAGGAAGGTGACCTGATTGTCTGCTTAACATCCCAACCAAACATGTTCCCAAGCCTAGACTATGTGGTAGGTGGGTACAAACATAGGGCCAACAGTTCTGAATGACTTTTTACTTGGGTCATGACTATCACAGGTTTGTGTATAGAAGATGATTGGGTGTTCAACAGTGTCACTGTAGTGGAAACACACTCCAAACCAGTCATTGAGTGACCCCAAAGCACTTTGTCATGACAACAGTCTTGCTGTAATGACTACTGTGGCTATAATGCATGTTTTGCTAGTAGTGGACTGGGGACTTGAGAGGCAGAAAGCTTGCCATTTCCACATGGGTATGGACACAGCGCACAAGTGGAGTGCAGAAGTGTTGTGGATGATGGTCCCCATATACTGGGTGTGTTTGGGGCAGGGCCAACATCACTACTTCTGTGGCATATTAGCTAGTTGGAAGATTGTTGTATGTATATAGAAATGGTTGGAGGGGTGGATACCAACAATGTCACTGGAGTGGAGACACACTCCAAACCAGTCATTGAGAGACCCCAAAGCACTGTGTCATGACAACAGTCCTGCTGCCATGACTACTGCAACTATAGAATGTGTTTTGCTAGTAGTGGACTGGGAACTTGAGAGGCAGAAAGTTTACCGTCTCCCCACGGGTATGGACACAGCGCACATATGGAGTGCACAAGTGTTGGATGATGGTCCCCATGTACTGGGTGTGTTTGGGGCAGGGCCAACATCACTACTCCTGTGGTATATTAGCAGGGTGGAAGATTGTGGTTTATATATATAGAAATGGTTGGGGGTGTATAATGAGGTGGATACCAACAGTGTCACTGTAGTGGAAACACACTCCAAACCAGTCTTTGAGTGACCCCAAAGCACTGTGTCATGACAATAGTCTTGCTGTCATGAGTACTGTGGCTATAGAGTGTATTTTGCTGGTAGTGGACTGGGGACTTGAGAGGCAGAAAGCTTGCCGTCTCCCCATGGGTATGGACACAGCGCACATATGGAGTGCAGAAGTGTTGTGGATGATGGTCCCCATGTACTGGGTGTGTTTGGGGCAGGGCCAACATCACTACTCCTGTGGCATTTTAGCAGGGTGGAATGATTGTGGTTTGTGTATAGATATGGTTGGGGGTGTACAATGGGGTGGATACCAACTGTAGTGGAAACACACTCCAAACCAGTCTTTGAGTGACCCCAAAGCACTGTGTCATGACAGTAGTTATGCTGTCATGAGTACTGTGGCTATAGAGTGTATTTTGCTGGTCGTCTCCCCATAGGTATGGACACAGCGCACATATGAAGTGCAGAAGTGTTGTGGATGATGGTCCCCATGTACTGGGTGTGTTTGGGGCAGGGCCAACATCACTACTCCTGTGGCATTTAAGCAGGGTGGAAAGATTGTGGTTTGTGTTTAGAAATGGTTGGGGCTGTACAATGGGGTGGATACCAACAGTGTCACTATAGTGGAAACACACTCCAAACCAGTCTTTTAGTGACCCCAAAGCACTGTGTCATGACAATAGTCTTGCTGTCATGAGTACTGTGGCTATAGAGTGTGTTTTGCTGGTAGTGGACTGGGGACTTGAGAGGCAGAGAGCTTGCCATCTCCCCATGGGTATGGACACAGCGCACAAGTGGAGTGTAGAAGTGTTGTGGATAATGGTCCCCATGTACTGGGTGTGTTTGGGGCAGGACCAACATCACTACTCTTGTGGCATATTAGCAGGGTGGAAGATTGTGGTTTGTATATAGAAATGGTTGGGGGTGTACAATGGGGTGGATACCAACAGTGTCACTGTAAAGGAAACACACTCCAAACCAGTCTTTGAGTGACCCCAAAGCACTGTGTCATGACAATAGTCTTGCTGTCATGAGTAAAGTGGCTATAGAGTGTGTTCTGCTAGTAGTGGACTGGGGACTTGAGAGGCAGAAACCTTGCCGTCTCCCTGTGGGTATGGGCACAGCGCACAAGTGGAGTGCAGAAGTGTTGTGGATGATGGTCCCCATGTCCTGGGTGTGTTTGGGGCAGGGCCAACATCACTACTCCTGTGGCATTTTAGCAGGGTGGAAAGATTGTGGTTTGTGTATAGAAATGGTAGGGGGTGGATACCAACAGTGTCACTGTAGTGGAAACCACACCAAACCAGTCTTTGAGTGACCCCCAAAGCACTGTGTTATGACAACAGTCTTGCTGTCATGATTACTGTAGCTATAGAGTATGTTTTGCTAGTAGTGGACTGGGGACTTGAGAGGCAGAAAGCTTGCCATCTCCACATGGGTAAGGACACAGCGCACAAGTGGAGTGCAGAAGTGTTGTGGATGATGGTCCCCATGTACTGGGTGTGTTTGGGGCAGGGCCAACATCACTACTCCTGTGGCATTTTTGCAGGGTGGAAGTTAGAAAGCATCCACATCTTTACAAATCAAGACACTAATACCGCGCAAGCTCATTGCACCTAACCAACATGCCCTTTCATCAGATCCCATCAGAGAGAAAACACATCACCCAATGGACAAAGTAATTAAGCCCGCCGACCAACAGCTGGCACGACATCAGATCGTGAGCATAGCATATACATGTATAACACAGACCTAACTACGCAAGCTCATCCCATCACAATGGATATGTGCCTTATCGTTACACATACCGTTGGCAAGAAAGTATCTATAACATCTATCACTATAGGCCTAGATATACGCATGCGATCGGCGATATCATAGATAATAGAGTAGGCTACACCCGCTAGAAATAGTCACATATGTAGGTATCAGAAGCTTACAATGATTATAGATCCAACCTTTTGAGTTCGAAATAGTACGCGACTCGGTCGAGGTGATTATAGTAGCCACACCCATGCGTTTTCATGGGTGTGGTTAAACGACCATTATTCCTATTTATTGCGCACACGTGCATGTCTGGATATGTATCTGCATACCATGGCGTGCGCACACTCTGCATATTACTGCATACGATACTATGTCGCGCAGTGAATGTGGGAAAACTGTGTGGCGGATAGATCATTTTTTTTTCCTCTTCGAATCGGTGCTTTACGATTGTCGGCCATAATACGGCGCGCTATACTGAAAAACTGGTCTACGCAACGGTCAATTAAATAACTGCATCCACTTCAAACATGTATACATAGCACACGAATACAAATAAAGCTTTATGTAATGTTTCTCTTATAATATATCCTTTGATCTCTAACAGCTACCTGCTCCAACATCTTTCAGTGGCTGTACAAAGGGGCAATGCTGCCCTATAGTAGGAACACTTTCCTCTTTCCAGTACTGATTTTTAGGGGGAGTGGTTTTTTAGTGTGTTATTATTATATACTGTGTTATATAATAATAATAATTATAACATACATGTATACATATAATATATACAATTTAAACACACAACACAATGTCAAACACATACTCTAGATAGAATGGCCCTGGAGTTGGCTCTTATCAGGGTCAAGTATAATCTGCCATAGATCAGATTTGTAGTGACGGACTTAGGCTGCCCCAGTCGGGTGGCTAGTCTTCCGGCAAGTCTGGAGAGACTACGTTGAGCTTCAGGTCCCCAACTTCCATAGGACTCTACCACCAAAGGGATGCAAACCCAACCTAACTCTCCACATTTTGCATTGTTACTGTGGTGCTTCCTCTGTTCTGCCTGCATTGCTGCTGAACTTGGTGTCACACACGCTACTTGGAGGGTATCTGAATTAAGCGGGGATGTGACACAAAGATCAATTGCAGCAGGCTTGCCCAACTCCCAGTTAGGGATGAGGACATCGGCAGGACGCGTTTGTCGAGCTTCATGACCCAGACTGCTTCCAGCTTCAAGCTGCGCACCCAAGCCTGCACGCTGACAGAACTCGAAAAGGGTGTCTCGGATTCTGTTGTGGTGGGAAACCACATCGGAGCCATTTTTACATGACAGAGCATGGTGACCAAAGTGATCCAAAGAATGGGACATGCATTGGGGACAAAGCTGACCTTGACTCACAGGAAGGCCTAACCACCACTTAAACTTGTAATAATTAAATGCACTTGTTAAATAAATATTAAACTATTCATGTTAAATAAGTTGAAATTATTAGCAGCTTTTAATTACATGTTGAGAAGATTAACTATTCTTTGTATAAGCACCTCATTCTCATAGACGTGTGTTATATCTATGATTAGATAGAACATCTAGACAAATTTGACATTTCTTGTAAATGACTGTGAGTTAATTTTCCTTCATTGTGTGAAACACTGTTAATAATCTTTGCACGCAAAGTAGCAGCATTTGGTGCTTAACTTTTATAAATCTGCTAAGTTCATTGGAGTTGGATGTGGCATTGCAGCCACTAGGGTGTTTGCAACACAAAATATAGCTATAAACAGTATCTACATTGCTTATGCTGACCCCTATTTCAATCATATGGCACTCTCATCCTGGCATGAGGCAAAATGCCAGGATACACACATACGTGCTGTACTATAAGAAGCATTAATTACAGAAAGTCATAAGAGAAGGTTAGAACAGCAATGTCAACTGATACCAGGCAAAGCATGAACTGTGTAGTGAAATTAGATTTATAGTGAAATACTCCAATAAATTTATGGGGTCAAATCCTATATGAAGCCTAGGTTCTGATTCTTTCTGGATTCTGCTCATAACTAACTCTAGCTATATAGTTACGCGTGACTATCAGCCTCGGCAATTTGAAGGACGGTATAACGGTTTTCCACGCACGAGATACATATGGTCTCGAGGTACAAAAAATAGAGCCGCCCAGCTGTTTCATTCGTGGTCGAGAAGCATAAAGAACACGTACCGTCCTGCAGTGTCCTTAGCCTCTTGTAATACATTCAGCGCCATCATAATGACCATTGCGTATTGTTTGGCACTTTCTTCGTTGGTAGTCAAGACCCTCTGTATGCTCGATCGAAAGAATCTCGCGCGATACGCCAGCTCAACCGTTAGTATCAACGCGTCCATTTGGACCTGGTCAGATGAAACGGTACCAGTCTGTGTTGATAACACTTGTCGACGACGAGTAAACTAATGGAAGAACAAGGGCGGATCCAGCGAGGGGGTCCTGGGGGTCCGGACCCCCCCCTCAGGACCCATGATGAATATAATTACTATTAATACCCTAGCCACGTGCGCATAAAGGTGCTTCGTGCTTCGGCTGGTGTCACAGCGGTTCAGCCGTCCAAATACGTGTGACGATTAATTCCCGCCGTCAATACACCCGACGTGCAAACAGCGAAACGTGGGTAGGCAGTCATTGTTGTTTCCTTGGACCGTACGGTAGATATTTGGAGCGTGGGCCGTACGATTAAACCGTCTGTAAAGACACTAAATACACGCAATGAAATTATTTTTCTTGATTCACAATAATTAGCGGCAAATTAAAGACTTTAATATTGTGATCACTGTGTAGAGTTTGTGTGCAAATATACCTACTTCGAGCACCAGCTTGCTAACCATGGCTGTGTGTTCACTAGTCCTGAAGTTGAAGGAGTTGATAATGCCAACAATGGTATGGCCTCGTATATGTACATATATCGTACTCAATCACTTCTGTTACTTTTAAAATTACCGGTCCTTGTACAGCGGACCTCAACCAAACGTACAGTTCAGATCCAGAGTCAGATGTAGAGCTAGCGGGGAACGAATTGTCAAGCCAGTGTTCTTCAAGCAAATGTAGCACAAGTGATACTGAAAACATGCAGCGAGGTGCGTTGTCGATGCACTCGCACATGCATTGTATAGCAGCTGCGAATATACTAGTATGTACACGTACACATGCATTGAGTCCTTTAAGTGGCCGTAACACAAATCATTCAGTAGTGTTATACCCATTTTGAAGGTCTCCAATACTGACCTTCGTGGGTGTGGCTTCACGTGTATATGGACATGTGTATTCTATAGAACACCTCTGCTGTTATATGCCCTGAGAGCTTCAAAATCAGAACCTTTAACCCATTTGAAGGTCTCCAGGGGTATGTTGTACCTTCATGGGTGTGGCTTTATGTGGTGGGCTTGTAACGGCCATTTTTTTTCACGTAGTACTGATGTATATGGACATGTGTAATCTATAGAACACCTCTGCTGTTATATGCCCTGAGAGCTTCAAAATCAGAACCTTTGAAGGTTGTACCTTCATGGGTGTGAGTGTCTGCGTGTAGGATTTGAAACAGAAAACATGATTGAAGTTGAAGGCAAGGTAATGGATGGCTGATGTGTGCTTGGGGTACGAACATCCAAACTTCTCTCTACGCAGTGTTCTCCAATAAGTGCTCACCATCCATCCACGTAGCCCTGCCTGTGAGAGGTGCCATCTCTTCCTTCCCTGGAAGGACTGCAAATGATTGTAACAAGGTACATACTGAGACATTTTTATGCACTCTCCTTACACTCTGTTTCTTATCCTCATGAGAAAGCATTGAAGTCAAGGTAATGGATGTGGAGTACACACATCCAAACATCTCTCTACGCAGTGTTCTCCAATAAGTGCTCTTCCGTACTGTGTGTGAGAGGTGCCATCTCTTCCTTCCCTGGAAGGACTCTAATTTGATCAAGCGAATGATAGCGACAAGGTACGTACTGAGACATTCTTACACACTCTCCTTACACTCTGTTTCTTATCCTCATGAGAAAGTATTGTCTTGTGTTGAAGGCAAGGTAATGGATGACTGATGTGTGCTTGGAGTACACACATCCAAACATCTCTCTACGCAGTGTTCTCCAATAAGTGCTCCCCCATACTGCGTGTGAGAGGTGCCTTCCCTGGAAGGACTCTAATTTGATCAAGTGAATGATTGTTGAGAAGGTATGTACTGAGACATTCTTACACACTCTCCTTACACGCTGTTTATCATCCTCATGAGAAAGCATTGTCTTGTATTGAAGGCAAGGTAATGGATGACTAATGTGTGCTTGGAGTACACACATCCAAACATCTCTCTACGCAGTGTTCTCCAATAAGTGCTCCCCTGTACTGCGTGTGAGAGGTGCCATCTCTTCCTTCCCTGGAAGGACTCCAATTTGATCAAGTGAAAGATTGTGAGAAGGTATGTACTGAGACATTCTTACACACTCTCCTTACACGCTGTTTATCATCCTCATGAGAAAGCATTGTCTTGTATTGAAGGCAAGGTAATGGATGACTAATGTGTGCTTGGAGTACACACATCCAAACATCTCTCTACGCAGTGTTCTCCAATAAGTGCTCCCCTGTACTGCGTGTGAGAGGTGCCATCTCTTCCTTCCCTGGAAGGACTCCAATTTGATCAAGTGAAAGATTGTGAGAAGGTATGTACTGAGACATTCTTACACACTCTCCTTACACGCTGTTTATCATCCTCATGAGAAAGCATTGTCTTGTATTGAAGGCAAGGTAATGGATGACTAATGTGTGCTTGGAGTACACACATCCAAACATCTCTCTACGCAGTGTTCTCCAATTAGTGCTCCCTATCCATCCACGTAGCAGAGATCTGCCCTGCTTGTGAGAGGTGCCATCTCTTCCTTCCCTGGAAGGACTGCAAATGATTGTAACAAGGTACGTACTGTGACATTTTTACACACTATCCTTACACTCTGTTTCTCTTCCTCATGAGAAAGTATTGAAGGCAAGGTAATGGATGACTGATATGTGCTTGGAGTACACACATCCAAACATCTCTCTACGCAGTGTTCTCCAATAAGTGCTCCCCCATACTGCGTGTGAGAGTTGCCATCTCTTCCTCCCCTGGAAGGACTCTAATTTGATCAAGTGAATGATTGTTGAGAAGGTGCGTACTGAGACATTCTTACACACTCTCCTTACACACTGTTTATCATCCTCATGAGAAAGCATTGACTTGTTGGATGACTGATGTGTGCTTGGAGTACAAACATCTAAACATCTAGCTCTCTACGCAGTGTTCTCCAATAAGTGCTCCCCCATGCTGCGTGTGAGAGGTGCCATCTCTCTTCCTTCCCTGGAAGGACTCTAATTTGATCAAGCGAATGATTGTCTATACAAAGTTTATGTATATGTTTTACATTTATGACCATCTGGTCACGTGTCTAATTACCCGCACAATGTGCCCTGGGCGTTTAAACAGTTCTGCAATTTTGCATCCGGTATATAGCAACGTGACTTGAACAGCTTCAGACTCACTCAGACTGGCCTCGCAAATGGTAGGATGATTATTTACCTACCCTTTTATGATGTAGACGTACGCGCGTCCTTTCAATTACCGCAATGGCCAGTGTTCGCGCTGCGTGCCAGAGATAGCAACTCAGTAAGTAACGGTGGATTATTCAATCTTACTGCGATCTCGATTCTGTCTCCATGCAAGGTCACCATGAAGGACTAATGCTGCGTGTTGTGAACGAACTAGGCCCTGAACTATATACCTATAACTGACATAGGTAAGGTTTGTTTCTTTTTTTACCCCGTCTCATACACACTAACACAGTTCTTGATGCAGTTCCGTTACTATTTATACCATCGGAGAAGCTACTTGTGGCTGTTCGGTACTTTATAAGGCAGAAGGCTGTAGCAGCGAAGGTCGTATATGCAGCACAGTTACGTTATTCGAGGTAATGTACATATAGTTTATTTGTTATTGTACATGCACACTGCAGGGATCCTGGGAATTCAAGGGTGCAAGCAAGTTGTTTTCACAAGGCAGCATCCCTACCCGAGAAAAGTGAGAAGGTAAGGTTTTATCTTATTGGCAACAATCTCAGATCGTGTATTGCATTATTAGAAACAGAAGACGCGCGGACAGAAACAGGCACGCTTAAAACGGAAGAGAAAAATGTGTGTGTGTGTGTGTGTGTGTGTGTGTGTGTGTGTGTGTGTGTGTGTGTGTGTGTGTGTGTGTGTGTGTGTGTGTGTGTGTGTGTGTGTGTGTGTGTGTGTGTGTGTGTGCGTTTTGTGTATTTTTCTAATTTGAGATTCACAGAAACTTAAAAGTGTGGCCAAGTTTATTTGCGAGCGAGGCGCGGTGTCAAAATGTATGGCGTCGATCGGCAGGCTGCATGTTCTATACGTACGGGGTGGGTTGAAAGCTCGTACAGAGTAGGTAGACGATCAAAACGGGGCCAGGTAAACGATCCAAACAGACCGTACGGGGCCAGGTTGACAGTCGTACGGTGTTGTTAGACGATCCGAACAACTAGTACTGGGTAGGCAGACGAATTATCAGCGTGTGAAATCGTGCGACCAAACGAGCCTCGCTTCCACGGCCGTTTCCTATCGGTCCGCACACGTGTACTGTCATCGTACAACCGGCTAACATCGGATCCAATTGGATCCGTGCGCAAGAACGTGCAGAGGCGAGCCCGGAATCATGCAAGTGAACCGCTGTGTGTATTTTTCCACGACGACGCATCGTTTAAATGCGTCGTTTTGCATTCTTCGTATATCATATAGGCGTCGGAAGGTAAATTAAAAAATTTAACCTGGGGGGGGGCGGGGGGGGGGGGGTAGGCGGCTGATTTAATTTCATACCATGACATCGTTCGTACACGCGACAGTGACATAGAGACGATATACTATCTCTGGTGACGCGTAAAATTGCATGCGTCGCTTATGTGATTCCCGCGATTTTTTTTCTATGACTCACTTGAACAGCTGTTTTTCAAATTGCAGGCTATATAGGTCCGCTGACAACTGATGTACAGGGGACGAAACAGAATACTGTTCATTGCTTGAAGTAGGTTTTCTGAGTATGATGCAAATTTTAAGTGGCTCAAGTATCGAAGTAATAACTAAGCGCACGTACAAATTAAATCTGACGAAACCGACAGATGAAACACCCATTTAAAATCCACATAATTATAAGCCTGGGAACAAGAACTTAACTGAGTGCAAGTGACGGCCTCCGTTTCGATGCTATGGAAAAACATGCAAAAAAAAATTGCGCGCGCCCCTCCCCTCATCTATTATTCATGTCGGACCCCCCCCCTCGCCGAATTCCTATCACTGACAAATAGTTGTTTCCAAGAATGGCAGTTGGACTTATCTTATCGAGAGTTACGGCAGTAACTCTCATATAGGATTTGTGCCGTATCATGAATATCATTAATAAAACGCGTCCCGCGTATAACTCACGAACCGAGAAACGGATAGTGTAGCTCTTTATTGCTATCGATCCAAAATAGAAAGACGATCATTTTCATGTTTTGTTCAAGTCGCCAGACCATTTACTTTAAAAGAACAAAAAAGCTCGTGGATCTCGTTCCCAGACCTTAATTTGTCCATAGTCGTCGTCGTCGTCTTTATGGGTGAGTATAACTCGAGATAGGAAAGGTTTTAAAGAGCGCCAGTTACACCAAAAAATCGTAGAAAAATCTGACAATACATCTTCAGGTATCAGATATATAAATAAAGCATGTAACCAATATACGTAATTTGCAGCTGTTCTCGCGCGCCAATTCCGTATGATATCTATGATATAACTCATCATATAAGTACGTAATCGCTATATTAAAACAAAACCGTTTCCATGACAATGTTGCAGAATTGTATGATTGGCATGGAACAGGTGGGAGTTTCATTTGTGTTTTTAGTTTTGCTCACCACTTTTAGCTAGCGAAGTTGTTTTTGTCAAAATGCCTTTACGGCTACGAAAGAGGTATGTACAGAGCAAATCTGGAGTCGAACCAAGCTTCTAAGAGGTGGCAACAGGAAAAGAATTCTGTTGCGTCTAACAATTGACGTTATGAACTGAACTCAGACGAGAAACGAGCTTCTAAGAGGGAAAGCTTGGCGCGTGAATATCGAACTAATGGAACAGCTGCAAATGTAACATAATGTTGCTAGGCAATAAACATGGGAATTACAACGGCTGGATTTTATCGTACATTGTACTACATGTACACCTATATAATAGTAGTCACTTATTTAAAAAAATGAATGAAACAAGATATAAAAACATTCTCTCTGAGAAAGTTAGTGGTATATAGGATTTGAAGGCAATGGTGGTGTAGAAAGAAAGGGAACAAGGGATTCAGTGGAGCATATCGAGAAATCGGCGGTCAAATCGGCGGTCAAAAGGATTACGCGGTATTCGGTCATTGCGTAATTCAATGTCCATAGAAAATGTATGGACGCATTCAGAAAACTGCAGCTAACTGCAGAAATTTTTTTTTTATTGACTAGGTGCTCTCGGATTTGCAATGTGGGGACTATTTGGCATATTTTGAATACTTTCACGCACCGTAGGTACCTATATCCGCACTTCCACATTAATTATGCAAGGTTTCCAATCTCCATTTTATCTCATTTACTTATTCAGTCATCAATAGTTTCCCAACCAAATTATATTATCCTTAGGTGCCACCGGATTATATGAGAGTAATCAATGCACTTCTTTATCATTATTTTTTCAGAGCTTAGGGCCTTCAAATCACGCTTCCCTTGAATGGTTAGTGAGATACACCCCACATACAAAACGCATAATATCACGTGCTACCCTTTCGTCAGTTAGCCGTGCCCAGACCGAGCTGTTTTTGCAAGTAGTTAAGGCTTCATTAAAGAGTAGCCTAGTTCCATGGCCGTCTAAATCACACACTGCACTACGGTTCTCTCCACACAACTCTCTTGCAACAGCTGTGCATTGAATGTATAAATACTTGCGTATGTTGATTAGGGGATAATTGCCTGCATTAAAATGCTGCATTCTTATTCGACTGCAATCCCAGTTGCAACTTGCACAGAAACTGAGCGGGTTTGGTACCCGACCTTCTGGCAGTATGCGAAGGTTTGGCCACACCAAACTAGTTTTGGATCATGGTTTCATCAACCATATAGGCATAGGGCGCTATTAAAAAAATGTAAGGATAGCAAAAATATAGGGAGCCACTCTACCCAGTTTTATTAACAATCCACTATGTATGAAATTTATCTTGTGCATAATTTGAAAAGCCACAGTCAGTGACACTTACATGTAATACTCAAAACACAGATTGTAAAGCTGATTTGTGACCCTACCTCTGGACTTTGGAACATAAAAATAACAATTCAGAGGATAAGAGAATGATGCACATGGAAAGGGCTTAAAAGGTATCATCCTGCATGTGATGTGTGTCAGTCAAAGGCAAGACTGGTAGTTACTACTGAACTGCATCCTGTATATATACAACATGGTATCATATAGCAATAGGTATGTTCACATGGGTGTTTGTATGTGAGTATCAAATGTTGCATACTTAATGCTGTAACTTAATTAGTTTAAGCATTCATTCTGATGTATGGTATACACCCTTTTTGTAAGATACATCGTTACTTTGAGTGATTATTTCTCTAGGTCGGTTGAAGCTGTTCTTACACCCAGCAAAACGAGGCCAATGCACTCCACAATGTTATATATGGTACATATCCGGATATTGAAATAATATTATCTTACAATAGAATGGGATTGCCTTGAGTCATGAATACTGATAACGGTTCAGAATTCAAGTATGTTGAAAGGATGAAAGTAAACTACCATCCACAGGTGCACCCTTATCAAAGGATTATTTTGTTTATTTGTATCATTGCCTATATAATATAACAGTCTTGATGAAATGTTTAATCAAACATTGCAGTGGATGCTTGTTAAAGCACTAAATCACTTACAGGACTGAAAGAACAGTGTGATGAATTTATTGATTTAGAATATCTACTTACAACACGTCTGAGTCCACTTGCTACACTATCTCACATTTCGCAACAGCGCTGTTTCGTGTTGCCAACCAGGAAAATGTACCTCGGTGAAAGGCAGAAAATGTTGCAAATCGTCAAGAAAGACATTCTATTTGCACAGGTATAAAATGTTGGTATACTGACTTGTTTTTATATTGTCTTTAGAAAAAGCAAAATCAGCAGAATGATGCTAAACATACCAGGGCCAATCTATTCCTCAATGGTACCGAGGAGGTAAAGATAGAAAAGGTGGTAAAAGGCAGTCCACTCCACCATCGCTATGCCTAGACTCTCCTCAACAGGCTACTCCATCAGCCTGGTTTTTGTAGTGTCATATTTCCACAAATGTTTGTCATACCACTAAGCTATGGGTGGGGTACAATTACTTATTCTGCGTGAAGTAATCAGCTATGATACGTGGTTGTGGCGGATACGAAAATTTTATTACAAGTTTGGCTTGCAAGTGAATAAATTATGCCATGGCACGAGAGACTACATGTATGTGTTGCATGAGAAAACTCCTAAGTGCTTAATTAATTGGATGGTTTTCTAAGAGGAAGCTAGATAATGACATTTTGAATGAGCTTCAACAATTATCATACAGTAAAGAATTGCTTTCCCAAAAAGAGGCCAAAGAAATCTCCATGCGTGCACCTGAGCCAGAGGCTCTGCTGGCCAGTCCCAAGGGTGTAACTGAACCTTCGTTGCATGAACGTTAACACTCCTGATTCTCTTGAAAAGCTTTACAACTTACATGTATAACGAGAGATTTCATTTGTGAGATACTATGGTGACTTCCATGCTTAATTCCTTGAACATGCTGTGTGGCACCACTACCCAACTGCCCCAGATCTAGAGTACACATCCATTCTGGACACTAAGTTCAAGGCTGCATTTATCACCCGCCTGCATGTGCACGTGGTTGTCGTCTGGACAGACGAGGTCAAGCTGCATGGACGTCCAGCGCCGACTTGTGCAGAGCTTCCATCATATCATGATCGTGTCCCCGCGGCCATGTAGGTATATAAGGACAATCTCCTGACTCTTCAACCAGCACGCTTAGCCCATTCGGCAGTGGCGTAGCGGCTGTATTCATGCAGGAGGTGGGGGGGGGGAAGGGCCCATTACGAAAAGTTGCATGGGTGCTGTCCACTTGCGGCCCGATAGGCCGATACGTTTTCAGCCCGACATGACAAGTGGGTGCTACCGGTATCACTGAAAAGCGTTGCCCGCTTTACGTCCGATACGACAAGTGTATGGCTTCTCAATGTGTCCCCATCTGTCAGGTCTCTGGCTGTGTCTTGTCGAACGTCTGAGGTTAGCTGGAACATCTTCTGGCACTTGTACATCTTCATCAGGTGTCACATCCTCGGTACCTTGCAAGTGATCGCCCTGGTCTACAGGCAGCTCCTCAGCCTCCATCTCATCATCAGTTTCTGAGATCTCTGCTGGAATCTCTCTGTCAATGTTGCTGTTTATCTCATCATCAGTTTCCAAGGCCTCTGCTAGAATGTCCCCGTCAATATCATCCTTATCCTCCACCACCAGTCGCTCTTCACCAGGTCCAGCTACATGTAGGTCATCTGTCTGATTCGATAACAAATTAGGAGGCAACTGTACACAGGGTTTAAGTCTATTAAAATGCACAACCATACTCTTGCGTTTGTTGTTCCTGTGTTGAATTTGATAAAGAATATCACTGAGCACCTTATGTATGATGTATAAGGCCCTTGCCAATAACAATGGAGCTTAGGGGATTTACCTCTGGGTACTGCTGGACAATGAAGCCAAACCATGTTACCTATCTTGAAAGGCTTCCCATTGCACAATTTGTCATAATGCACTTTTTGCCTTCTTTGTTGTAACCCCATGTACTCTCTAACCTGCCGATATGCCCTGTCTAAGCGCAGCCTGAGATCCACAGCATACTTGTTATGCTCCGTGGGTGGATAATGTTTGGGCAAGCCAAACATAACATCAATGGGTAACCTCACTTCTCTCCCAAAAACAAGCTGAAATGGTGTGCACCCTGTAGATTCTTGTACACTTGTACGGTAGGCAAACATCAGCACAGGTAAGTATGAATCCCAATTAGATGTATCATCTCTAGCTGCCATACTTAGAAGGTTTAACAAGGTACGGTTAAACTGTTCTACTAAACCATCAGACTGTGGATGGTAAGCTGTAGTTCTCGTTTTCTTAATGCCCAGCAATTTGCACATGGCTTTAACAAGAGCAGAATCAAAATTTCGGCCTTGATCTGTATGAAGGATATTTGGGGTACCAAAACGACAAACAAACTGATGCACAAAAACTTCTGCTACTTTTTCAGCTTCAATGCTGGCCAAGGGAAATGATTCTACCCATTTTGTAAAATACTCCCCAACTACCAAGATATATTTATTAGCTCTGGTGGTGATTGGTAGAGGGCCCAGGATATCCATTGCTACACGCTCAAATGGACCAGAAGGAAGATCTGCTTGCATTGCTGCTCTTGGTTTTGTAGGTGGTGCCTTATGAGTTGCACAGCTTTCACATGCAGCACACCATCTCTCTATGTCCCGTCGTTGCCCTGGCCAGGAGAAGTGACGACGCACTTTCTCTACAGTCTTTGAGACACCCAAGTGGCTACCAGATGGTGCATTGTGCAGCTGTTCAAGTACAGTAGGGACCAGATCCTGTGGTAAAAAAAACTGAAGACATTTGTTAAGCCCCTTACCAGGAATATCCTCCCATCTCCTATATAAAACCCCATTTTGCAGTACTAGATACTACTGTTGAGCCCAAAGGGTCTGCAGCCAATACCCCCCATCTTTTGGAAATGACTTAGGAAAAGAATTACTCTCAACCCAGACCATGACCTGGGCAAGAGCTGGATCATTGTTCTGAAGGGTTTCTTGATCTGTTGGTGTCAGACTTGGAAGCCATAGCGCCAGTTCTGATTCATAGCTTGTACCAGTGCTGTCTCCAGACTGCATTGATTTTCCACCTGGTCTTGACTTGCACCACACTGCCTACATGGCCGCCTTGATAAGGAGTCAGCATTTCCGTGCTTAAGGCCTGGGCGATGTTCCACAGTAAAGTCATATTCTGACAAAATTTCAAGCCATCTTGCCACCTGCCCATGTGGATCTTTGAAAATTTTCAGCCATTTGAGTGCACTATGGTCTGTGCGGACTCTGAAAGGGCGCCCCCAAAGGAAGGGCTTGAAATATTGGATAGCCCAAACCAAGGCTAGCATTTCCCGCCGGGTAGCACAATACTGCCGTTCCTGCTTAGTAAGTACACCTAGCATATGCTACTACACACCTGTCATTCTCTTGAGAGAGAACTGCTCCTAACCCCTCCAAGCTTGCATCACAATCTACTGTAAACTCCATATTGAACTGTGGAAAAGAGAGAATAGGAGGGGAACTAAGCTTTGTCTTTAGCTGCACAAATGCCTCTTCACACAACCCAGTCCACTCCCATGGTTTCAACTTCTCAGTCAATGCATGTAGAGGAGCAGCAATGTGTGCATACCCTTTTATAAACTTTCGGTAGTATGAGGCAATTCCCAAAATGCGTCTCAGTTCCTCAAGGTTCACTGGGGTAGGCCATTCCACAACACACTTAATTTTATCGTCATCCACTTTCACACCATCTGCTGACACTATGTGACCCAGGTAATGCACACATTTTTTAAAAATATGGCACTTGCTTGGTTTTAGTTTTAACCCTGCCTTCTTGAGCCTTGCCAGAACATCTCTAAGCCTGCTCAAAGGCTGTTCAACTGTTGTACTAAAAATGACAATATCATCAAGGTAAACTAAACACGTTGTCCAATGGAGTCCAGCTAGAACCATTTCCATAAGTTTTTGAAAGGTACTGGGTGCATTAGAAAGCCCGAATGGCATAACCTTGAACTGGTAAGTCCCAAAAGGTGTGCTAAAAGCTGTCTTCTCCTTATGCTCTGGCTCCATTTCCACTTGCCAGTAGCCACTTGCAAGGTCTAAGGTAGAAAACCATTTCGCTCCACCCAGCATGTCAAGAGTCTCATCTATTCTAGGTAAGGGGTGAACCTCTTTCTTGGTTACATCATTAACACGGCGAAAGTCTACACAAAACCTTAATGTACCATCCTTCTTTCTGGCTAGAACAATGGGAGATGACCATGGGCCACTGCTTGCCTCAATCACGTCTTGTTGCAGCATGTCATCCAGCATTTTCTTTACTGTCTCTCTTTGATGGTACAGGTCGGACAACCCGAGAAGTTCCCCAAAATTGTTCATGAATTATTTTCCGCACCGAATGTTCAGTGCTCAATTTGATTAAACAGGCTTGTTGGGTATTATAAATAGTTGTACCTATAAAATTTAAACAAATAGCGCTCGTTTAATCTTCATGTTATGATAAATAGACGACAAAGCAGCGATCGCGCCAAAAGCGCGCGTAAATAACGTTTTCATATCACTGCTTGAGCACCGCCATCAGACTTCATATGGTAAAACAAACACTCAGCGAGGGTTCATACATGATTTCTTTAAACTCAAAACTGATTTAGAACTGTTTATTTCAATCCGCAGTGGTGTTATAGACCGAAGTATTACACCTACTAACCCGGGGTGTTGGAGGTAACGCACAGACACACAAATTTTATTACGCATACTATAGTGATATTGTAATAATGCCACAAAGAATGATGAGGATTGCATAAAAGAGCCGATAGATATGGAGAATTAAAAGTTAATGAGCTAACAACCTGAGATGTTATTGCAGCGCATAGCGCGCGTCCACGAATGAACGCAACGCTTTTGAACGAGAATAACTTTTGATAGGAGTAAGAAAAAAATCTCATATTTTGAAACTAAGTTGGTCGGTTTCCTCAAATTTTTTTACATCCATTTAATTAATACGTTATTAATCATGCTAATTAATTTTAATAAGCACAACAAATTAACTGATTTTGAAAGTTCATATGTGTTCACATATCGATTGTGAAGCTTCGTTCAAAATATTGGATTTTTTTCACATTCACAACTAAAACTACGACCCACTACTTATTTCTCTTCGCGTACGCATGCGCACGCGACCTCGTCCCAAGACTTATTTCGTGATTAAATAAGCAGTCTCAGTCACGTGATACAATTCGGAGGCGGATCTTTTTAAAAAGCAATGCCTTTTAAAAAAGCAATGCCCCACCTCCTACGTGGGTGTTACGAGCTAATTACATGTTTACATCCAATGTGGTGCGCACCAATTAGCACAATCGTACAGACAGACACTACTACGGGCTGATAAGAATTTGACATGCAATGCCATTCCGTGAGTTAGGAAACGGAGACGCACACGTGTATACACGCGTGTGTTATTACACACGCAAAAATCAAATCTAAAAAGATTACAGCTCTCTCGGAGCTAATAGCCTACAGCAGCATCGCATCCAAGCAGCACACAGTACTAGTAATTTGTGCACATATCTGATTTTGTCTCTTAGCTAGCTACGTAGCTAAGATCCCGTGGAGCCAAACCAATGCTACGTATGGGTACTTTGTGTTATGTGAAGTGCCATTTGATACTGTAAGGAAAGCCTCATGTCATACATATGTGAAGGGTCAGAGAGCATTCAAGCCTCCATGCAGTAAAGTGATTAATAGTGCATGCTGTTAAGCTAGGTATTTGCCTTGTAAATCTAATTAGGGGGTGCTTTCATTTATAATGTAACGTGAGCTTCTGGCTGTGAGTGTTATTAAGGTTAAAGGTAGTCTCTGCTTAAAAATACACCTGCAGGTTTAGATGATAGCAAAGGTTGCAGCTTTAAAGAAAAGTGGGTACGAGCCTTATTTCTAGTTCCAGATCATAGTGTGTGCTGGTGCTTAATTATGTGTCACCACCGATCTCTTTAACAAATTCTCGTAGTTATGTTAGACTTTATTCAAAGCTAATGTTGCAAGCCTCCAGATAATTTGTTTTTCTAAACAGAAAGTGTGCGTTACTTTCAATATTCATCCCAGATCTTTTTTTGTTGCTGCTTGTGTATGGATGGCTCTCTTCTTTTTAACAGACAGTTGTGATATGAGTGGGTGCTTTTGTTAAAAATAGCCAGCTAATGTTACAAGCCGCCGAACAGGCTTTCAATGATTGGATTTAAGATCAGTGTCACTGTATCCCATTGCGAGCCTGTTAGCTAGTTCCCAGATCAGGGTGTGCCTAAATTGGGATTAGATGAATTTGGAAGACAGCTGTTTTAGGTGAGGTGTGCTTGCATCATGTTTGGAGCTTTTCTAGCTGTGTTAACTGTGGCCTTTGCATATAGACTCTCTGGTTTTTCTTTATGTGAGGGTGTGCTTAGCTGTCTAATGTTGACCAGTAAGGATTGGGTAGGGTTGTAGCTAGTTTCCAGATCATAATGTGCTTTAGTATTTTAATGAGTCATGTTTCTATGTTAGGGGCCAATGCTTTCATTTAAGAGTATCAGCTGATGTGTAAAGCCTCGAGCTATGTTTTAGATAATATCACGCAAATAGTTCCGTTAGAGAGTTTGAGCTTTAATTTCAATTCATAAAGCTATGAGTTTCTTAGCAGATCACAATTACTGTATGTCTTAAAGTGAGCATCATGTTTTGGGCCTTGCTGTTAGCTACATGTAGTTCCCAGTTTATGATGTACGTTGCTGTTGCTTATGTATGAGCCTTAGGAGACTCCTGTTGTGGTGTAGCAAGTTTACAGCTAGGTTTTAGATGGTTGGATGTACAATGTACGTGTGGTGCCATGTCTTAAGAGTAGTCTCTGCTTTAAGAGACTCAAGTGTATTGTGTGCCTAGAAAACTTTGTGTTCTTGAAAATGTTTTTTAAAGCTACAAATTATATTTGTAGGAACTTGAGATTACTTGAAAGATAACTGGTTTAAGAGAGTGCATGTGCTAAGTATCGGTACTCCTGAGGGTGTCCATTAGTTTCATACCATCCAGTAATGTATTTGATTGTGCATGCTGTTGAAGTATGTGTTTTTTTTAGAGAAGTGTGTTTGTGATTGAGCCTTGTAGCTAGCTAGTTCAGTATCATAGTTTGTTGTTGCATATGTATTACTCTCTTATTTAAGTGAAGTCCTCATGTTTTTATTCATGGTGTTTCATAGGAAACTGCCATGTTAAGAGAACCGGGTAATGCATCATTGTTGCACGTTCCCAGGTCATAGTGGACCAACATGAATGTTTTTTTTTATTGGGGGGGGGGGGGGGGGGTCTTTGTTATGTACTTTGCGTGCTTTTAATACTTCTCCAGTAAATTAATGATTGTGGATGCTGTTGAGCTATGTAAACAACTGTGATAAATGAGGTGTGCTTTAAAATGGAAAATATAATGATGTGAGCTTTAATAGCTTTTACCTGTGTGTTATTTTAAAAGTACATGTCATTGGTTCTAGGTACAAGTGACATAGTCTCTGCTTAGAAATATACCTGTATTAAAGAAGGGTGTGCTCTGCATCATGGATCTGATAACTCAGATGAGCCTGCTGTGATTTGGGGGAGTGCTTTCATTACAAATATCAGCTAGGTTCCCAATGCTTGGATTTAAGAGCGATGTCATTTTAGTTCCTTGGTCTAAGTTGGGATTTTAGGACAGGTTTGCTTGCAACAAGTTGCTTTTTTTATAGCTATTTTTTTTCCACATCATAATGTGTGCTGCTTCTGAATATAGACTCCCTGCATTAAGGGTTACTTCTTGTGAGGGTGTGCTTAACTGTCTAATGTTGCAACCCATTAGATGATATTGAGTAGAGATGAGTCCATTGATCTTTTATCACTGCTCACCTACGTTAGTTCTGTGTACTGATTCGAATTTAGGGAAGGGCTCTCTCGTACATGTATTTAAGTGAGTCATCATTTTTAATGCTAGGAGCCAATGCATTTATTTTAGAGCATCAGCCCATTTGTCAAGCCAGCTATATTTTGGATTGATTTCTTAGGTAGAGTGCTGATTTTTAGGATAAGTTATGCTTAAGAAAGTTATGAATCTTATAGCTAGTTACCAGATCACAAATGGTGCTGTTGTTTAAAGCATGGGTAGGCTCTCATCTCTAGGAGACACCGTGATGTGGATTTAAGAGTGGTGTTATTTTGCCACATTGTGAGCAATTGTGTGTCGAATTAGTGGTAGAATCATTGCTTTAAGAGACTCCTAGGAAAAGCTCTATGTTATAAATGAGGGAGTGCTTTAATTCAAAATGTAATAGTACAGGCTTCTTTGTTATTGCACTAAAAGTAAAAACTTTGCTGTTTTAAGTACTTGCATTGCGATGTGAGCCTCTAAGCTAGTTCTACATCATAGTGTGTAATTGTTGTTCTTTAATTATGTTAACTCTTTACTATTTAAGGTGTTCTAAGCCTTACGACCTCCATTATTGTTTAAAATGTTTGGGAAGTCAGCTGTACGTCTTAAGAGAGCATCATGTTTTGAGCCTAGCTGTTAGCAAAATGTCTACAGATCTTAGATTGTAATATGTGCCATTGCTTGGTATGAGCTTTAGGAGACTCCTGTTGAGATATGAAGGAGTGATTTCATTTAAAAGTATCCAGGTTTTAGAAGTTCGAATGAAAGTTTGGTGCATGTCTTTGACAGTTGTTGTGACCCTTTTAGCTTGTATTTTATTACATTTTTAGCCCGGGTGTTTATTAGAAAAACCTTGTTTTTGTGTTAAATGATTCATTCTTAATGAACTTTAGATTATTGGAAAGATTATTGGTTTAAGAGAGGGACATTGTGAGCCACTTACCTAAGTTCCCACTGACATTGTGCATGTGCTACGTATCAGTACTGTGTTGTTATGTGAGTGTGTGCTTTTGGTAAAGTAATGATTATTAAGTTATGTAAACCACTGTTAAATGAGGTGTGCTTTCATTGAAAATGTAACAATCTGAGCTTCTATCTGTGTGCTATTAAAAGTACATGTAGCCTCTGCTTAAAAATACACCTGTATATGCTGGGGAATGTTTGAAAGGTGTGCGTTGCATCATGAGTCTGACAACTCAAGACAAGCCTGTTGTGATTTGGGGGAGTACTTTCATTACAAAATATCACAAGTCACCAGCTACAGGTTCCATAGCTTGAATTTAAGAGCAGTGTCATTGTAGTTCCCAGGTATATAAGTTGGGGTTTCAATGAAGATAACTGTTTTAGGACAGGTTTGCTTGCAATAAATTGTGAGTTTTTACACTTAAATATAGCTATTTTCGTATCATAATGTGTTCTAACTGGTGCTTATGGATATAGACCCTCTGCTTTAAGTGTTACTTTTAGTGAGGGTGTGTTAGCTGTCTAGATAATGCATTAGGTGATTGAGTACATATGAATCCATCGATCCTTTCTAAGCACCTAAACTTGTTCTGAGATTATAATGTGTACTGGTTTAGCTGCTGTCTCATACATGCATTTAAGTTTTTTAATGCTTTCAGTCGATGCTTTTATATTAGAGCATCAGCTCATCTGTCAAGCTTCCAGCTATGTCGTGGAACAACAAGTGCTGTTTTTAAGATAGGTTGTGCTTAATCAAGTTATGAGTCATATAGCTAACAATCTGTGGTGCTGCTTTTTAAGCATGCCTGTTGTGATTAGTGTTGCAAGTGCGTTTGTGATGCTTGGATTTAAGAGTGATGTAATAACACCATGTTGTGAGCAATTGTGTGCCAAAGTAGTGATAGAATCACTGCTTTATGAGACTGCACGGAAAAGCTCTATGTTAAATGAGGGAGTGCTTTCATTCAAAATGTAATGGTGCAGGCTTGTTACTAAAAGTTAAACACTTTATTTGGTTTAAAAGTTGTATTTCCAGATCAATATGTGTAAGTGTTGTTCTTTAAAATTATGCATGCATGGTGACCCCTTGCTTTAACAGTCACCTGTTGTTATGTTGAGGTGTTCTAAAGCTTACAGTCTCCCGCAAGGTTTAAAATGTTTGGAAAGTCAGCTGCATGTCTTAAGAGAGCATGGGTAGGCTCTAAGTCTCATGATTATACCTAGTTACCTGCAAGTCACAATTTATACTGTTTATGGACCTGTTGTGGTTTGAAGAATTGCTTTAGTATCGAGTAATGTTATAAGTAGCTTTCGTGATGCTTGGCACCACATTATTAGCAAAATAGAAATAATAGGATCACTGATTTAATAGACTCGTATGAAAAATTCTGTGTTAAAACAGATACAACTTTGTGTGTTACATCATTAAATGTGAATTTGAAGGTTTGTAAATTTAAGATGATGGGAAAATTGTTGTTCCAGCATAAAGCATTTGGGAAGTCAGCTGTATGTCTATAGCTAGAGAGCATCATGTTTTGAGCCTAGATATTAGCAACATGTATTTTCCAGATCATAATATGTTGCTTATCTGTCAGCTTTAAGAAATCCTATTGAGATTGGAGTAAGTGTTTTCGTTTAAAATACTGTTGCAAACCTCCAGCTATAGGATTTATATGTCTGGGTGGTGCATGTCCTTGTATAAGATTTAATGCAGAGCCTTTTAGCTGTAAAGAGACTAAGGTGATATGTGTGCTTCAAAATGTGTTTTGTTTGTGTTAAATGATTCATGTGTTTTATTTTTTATTTTGAAGTTAAGTATAAAGGTACAAGTTACATGTACCCTCGTAGGAACTTGAGAATCTTGGAAAGATGAAGAGAGTGATGTTGTGAGCCACATCCTAAGCACCCAGGACATTGTGCATGTGTAAATGTATATCAGTATCCAGTAATGTCGGCAAAAGTATTGTGCATGCTTTTGAGGTACGAAAACCTGTGTTAAATGAGGGTGTGATTGTATTGAAAGAGCCTATAGCTGTGTTAGTTATAACTATTAAAAGTAAGGTTAGAGGTAGTCTCTGCTAAAAAATACACCTGTTTGTTTGGAGAAGATTCCAATTTTAAGACACCATCCAGTAATTGTACTGTGTGTATTTAACACATAAGGTTAGAGGTAGTAATTATAAAAGAGGCGTTATTTATTTTGTACTTTCATTTAAAAGTTGCAAGCCTCCAGCTGCATACATGTACATGTACATGTAGATTTCTAATGCAACATGTTGTGGGGCTCCACCTTAAATCAGTTTTCAGGTCATAGTGTGCTAAAGTACGGGTAGATGGGCTTGCAACTTCGTTGTTATGTGTGATTGTGCTAGCTTTTAACATGTATGAATTAAACCGATGTACATGTTAGAAGCTCAACTTACACCATCAATGAAAGCACACCCTCATTTCAAATGAATGTTTTTTAAACAAACAGAATGATCAGTCATCTTGTGTGTTGTTACATTATGCTATGTTAAAGCACACCCTCACACTCTTTAAGCAGAGAGTCTCCACCCATACAAGCACTATGACCTGGGACATCATCATGCAAAGCACACCTCTTTTAAGAGTCTGAGAGGTGTGCTTTGCATGATGATGCACAATGTATAGGGAAGATTTATGTTAACATAAATCTTGTGCATATCTTCATATGCACACTATAGCTGTAAGCTATACATAACCAGGACACTACATTCAGTGAATTCGAATGGACACCCAACCTTCAATATCATGTACATATCATGTACATGTACCTTGCCCTTGCTGAGTAAAACTTGACAGATGGTGTGAACTCATATCAGTAACATCTCTCACAAGAAAGAACAATGCAAATCAAATTCATAAAAACCTAGTCACTATGAATGTAATTAGGCATCTGCATGTTTGTAAAATGCTTCTAAACAGGCCAAATGGTGCACTGCACTGCACATACACCAATAGGGGAAACCATCAGAAAAAAAAAAAACTTAAAACAGCAATCTTCTATGGAATTAAAGCACACTCTGACTTAACAACAAAGCAGAGCACACATGAACTTCAATCATCAGCCTACAAATCATCTGGGGGGTAGCTGGAGGCATTTAACATTAACCCTGTACATTAAGATTATAGGGGTTTTTAAGGGCTCTGCAGAGCCTTTTTGAAATTAAAAAACCCACATTTGATTATTCAGATTTGCCTTTTTAGTTTTGCCCCCCACCCCACCCCCACCTTGTTAAATTCTTAGATCAGGGGATGCTTCCATGTAAATGACACCTTAACCCTGTTTTTAAAGCACTTTGAAAACTTACAGAGCTTTGTTAATTTCAGAAAAAAGATTAAAGCTCTATGATGATTGGAGAAAAGCAGTAATAGAACCAATAGAAATGCAGCGATAGTTAACCAATACAAATTCAGGGATTTTTAACCAATAGAAATGCAGGGGTAGTTGCCCAATAGAAAAGCAGGGATAGTTGACCAATAGAAAAGCAGGGATAGTTGACCAATAGAATGCAGCATTTGGAGACCAATTAGATTATCCAATAAAGTATAAAAATGGTGCAGTTCCTATGTGTGCACATGACTGTGAAGGATGCCTCGAGCAGCAAGAGCCCATCGACTGACAATAGAGCAAAGAGCTGCAATAGTAAGGTTCTACTATGAGAATGCCTACCTCACAGTAAGCAGGTTCAGGAGGGACTACCCAGCCTACACAACTTTGTGCCGGAGCACTGTGCTTAGGTTGGTATCTAAATTTGGGGAGCATGGGACCATGGAAAACAGACTGAAGCAGCATTGTGGAAGGAAGAAGTCTGTTAGAGTGCAAGCCAACTTTAACATCCTTGCTCAGTGCATACAGAGGAATCCCCATGTCAGTACACGGCGCATTCAAGCTCACACAGGGCTAGACAGGTCAAGTACACAGAAGATGTTGAAGAAGGACCTCCACATGAAGGCATACCATCCTCGTGCAGTACAGGCTTTAAAAGCACCTGATGCTGCCAAGAGGGTAAAGTGGGCTGAGGATTTCCTTGATGCAGTCATGCTGGACTTATTGTAGGGATCAAGTCTACGGACAACAGTTGGACACATTGAGGGAATTGAGGATGGCAATTCAGAATGCAATCCAAGCCATCCCAGCTAGGATGGTGCACAATGCCACTTTAAAAGTAGTGGAAAATGCTAGAAAACTTATAGAAATTCAAGGAAATCAGTTGGGCATTTATAATTAAAGTGACAATGTATGGTGTGCACTTGTTGTATGTGCATATTGCAAGTATCGTGTTATGCAGTAATCTTTTGAGCAGACTATGCATAGCTAGAAGCTCACAAAAACAACACATGGAAATAAATTAACCACCTCTAATACATGTAAGACAATACTTTTCCATCATCCAAAAATCTAGACCTGGAGGTTTTATTTCATGTTAAGCACGTGTTCACTTTACAACAGGTTCCCTTTTGAATCATGTACTCATGCATAAGCAACAACACACAATGTGATCTAACAATGATGCAGAGCACACCTCTCTTTTAGAAACAGCATTCTTCCCTATCGTAGTCTATACTGTGCTGGCAACGTAACATCAATGGATGCTATTGCACATGTTCTGACCTAACATGAGTTCATAAACACTTTTTGAATACCCAATAGCATGAAACTTAGTCTGGCCACAATTGCAGTTTTTCTAAGCAAATATTACATTAAACTAGCTTTTTAACAAACAACAAGAGTCTTTTCTAAAGCAAAGCATACACGTATATTTATGTACACATAGAGACATGAACTGAAATCACAACAAAAAGAAACACACTTTCTTAAAACCAATCATCCAAACCTACAAGACCACTACATGCTTTGAAATGTAAGCACTCCCTCACATTACAGTAGGCTCAAAACTTAACGCTCTCTTAAGGCATACAGCTGACTTCCCAAACATTGTGGGAGACCGTAAGCTTTAGAACACTCAACATAACAACAGGTGACTGTTAAAGCAAGGGGTCACCATGCATGCATAATTAAAGAACAACACTTACACACATTGATCTGGAAATACAACTTTTTTAAAAGTGTTTAACTTTTAGTAACAAGCCTGCACCATTACATTTTGAATGAAAGCACTCCCTCATTTAACATAGAGCTTTTCCGTGCAGTCTCATAAAGCAGTGATTCTATCACTACTTTGGCACACAATTGCTCACAACATGGTGTTATTACATCACTCTTAAATCCAAGCATCACAAACGCACTTGCAACACTAATCACAACAGGCACGCTTAAAAAGCAGCACCACAGATTGTTAGCTATATGACTCATAACTTGATTAAGCACAACCTATCTTAAAAACAGCACTTGTTGTTCCACGACATAGCTGGAAGCTTGACAGATGAGCTGATGCTCTAATATAAAAGCATCGACTGAAAGCATTAAAAAAACTTAAATGCGTGTATGAGACAGCGGCTAAAACCAGTACGCATTATAATCTCAGAACAAGTTTAGGTGCTTAGAAAGGATCGATGGATTCATACTCAATCACCTAATGCATTAGACAGCTAACACACCCTCACTAAAAGTAACACTTACAGCAGAGGGTCTATATCCATAAGCACCAGAAATGCAAGTACTTTAAACAGCAAAGTTTTTACTTTTAGTGCAATAACAAACAAAGAAGCCTACACTATTACATTTTGAATTAAAGCACTCCCTCATTTATAACATAGAGCTTTTCCTAGGAGTCTCTTAAAGCAATGATTCTACCACTAATTCGACACACAATTGCTCACAATGTGGCAAAATAACACCACTCTTAAATCCACATCACGGTGTCTCCTAGAGATGAGTGCCTACCCATGCTACAGCACCATTTGTGATCTGGTAACTAGCTATAAGATTCATAACTTTCTTAAGCATAACTTATCCTAAAAATCAGCACTCTACCTAAGAAATCCATCCAAAATATAGCTGGCTTGACAAATGGGCTGATGCTCTAAAATAAATGCATTGGCTCCTAGCATTAAAAATGATGACTCACTTAAATACATGTACGAGAGAGCCCTTCCTAAAATTCGAATCAGTACACAGAACTAACGTAGGTGAGCAGTGATAAAAGATCAATGGACTCATCTCTACTCAATATCATCTAATGGGTTGCAACATTAGACAGTTAAGCACACCCTCACAAGAAGTAACCCTTAATGCAGGGAGTCTATATTCAGAAGCAGCACACATTATGATGTGGAAAAAAAATAGCTATAAAAAAAGCAACTTGTTGCAAGCAAACCTGTCCTAAAATCCCAACTTAGACCAAGGAACTAAAATGACATCGCTCTTAAATCCAAGCATTGGGAACCTAGCTGATATTTGTAATGAAAGCACTCCCCCAAATCACAGCAGGCTCATCTGAGTTATCAGATCCATGATGCAGAGCACACCCTTCTTTAATACAGGTATATTTCTAAGCAGAGACTATGTCACTTGTACCTAGAACCAATGACATGTACTTTTAAAATAACACACAGGTAAAAGCTACTAAAGCTCACATCATTATATTTTCCATTTTAAAGCACACCTCATTTATCACAGTTGTTTACATAGCTCAACAGCATCCACAATCATTAATTTACTGGAGAAGTATTAAAAGCACGCAAAGTACATAACAAAGACCCCCCCCCCCCCCCCCCAATAAAAAAAAACATTCATGTTGGTCCACTATGACCTGGGAACGTGCAACAATGATGCATTACCCGGTTCTCTTAACATGGCAGTTTCCTATGAAACACCATGAATAAAAACATGAGGACTTCACTTAAATAAGAGAGTAATACATATGCAACAACAAACTATGATACTGAACTAGCTAGCTACAAGGCTCAATCACAAACACACTTCTCTAAAAAAAACACATACTTCAACAGCATGCACAATCAAATACATTACTGGATGGTATGAAACTAATGGACACCCTCAGGAGTACTGATACTTAGCACATGCACTCTCTTAAACCAGTCATCTTTCAAGTAATCTCAAGTTCCTACAAATATAATTTGTAGCTTTAAAAAACATTTTCAAGAACACAAAGTTTTCTAGGCACACAATACACTTGAGTCTCTTAAAGCAGAGACTACTCTTAAGACATGGCACCACACGTACATTGTACATCCAACCATCTAAAACCTAGCTGTAAACTTGCTACACCACAACAGGAGTCTCCTAAGGCTCATACATAAGCAACAGCAACGTACATCATAAACTGGGAACTACATGTAGCTAACAGCAAGGCCCAAAACATGATGCTCACTTTAAGACATACAGTAATTGTGATCTGCTAAGAAACTCATAGCTTTATGAATTGAAATTAAAGCTCAAACTCTCTAACGGAACTATTTGCGTGATATTATCTAAAACATAGCTCGAGGCTTTACACATCAGCTGATACTCTTAAATGAAAGCATTGGCCCCTAACATAGAAACATGACTCATTAAAATACTAAAGCACATTATGATCTGGAAACTAGCTACAACCCTACCCAATCCTTACTGGTCAACATTAGACAGCTAAGCACACCCTCACATAAAGAAAAACCAGAGAGTCTATATGCAAAGGCCACAGTTAACACAGCTAGAAAAGCTCCAAACATGATGCAAGCACACCTCACCTAAAACAGCTGTCTTCCAAATTCATCTAATCCCAATTTAGGCACACCCTGATCTGGGAACTAGCTAACAGGCTCGCAATGGGATACAGTGACACTGATCTTAAATCCAATCATTGAAAGCCTGTTCGGCGGCTTGTAACATTAGCTGGCTATTTTTAACAAAAGCACCCACTCATATCACAACTGTCTGTTTAAAAAGAAGAGAGCCATCCATACACAAGCAGCAACAAAAAAAGATCTGGGATGAATATTGAAAGTAACGCACACTTTCTGTTTAGAAAAACAAATTATCTGGAGGCTTGCAACATTAGCTTTGAATAAAGTCTAACATAACTACGAGAATTTGTTAAAGAGATCGGTGGTGACACATAATTAAGCACCAGCACACACTATGATCTGGAACTAGAAATAAGGCTCGTACCCACTTTTCTTTAAAGCTGCAACCTTTGCTATCATCTAAACCTGCAGGTGTATTTTTAAGCAGAGACTACCTTTAACCTTAATAACACTCACAGCCAGAAGCTCACGTTACATTATAAATGAAAGCACCCCCTAATTAGATTTACAAGGCAAATACCTAGCTTAACAGCATGCACTATTAATCACTTTACTGCATGGAGGCTTGAATGCTCTCTGACCCTTCACATATGTATGACATGAGGCTTTCCTTACAGTATCAAATGGCACTTCACATAACACAAAGTACCCATACGTAGCATTGGTTTGGCTCCACGGGATCTTAGCTACGTAGCTAGCTAAGAGACAAAATCAGATATGTGCACAAATTACTAGTACTGTGTGCTGCTTGGATGCGATGCTGCTGTAGGCTATTAGCTCCGAGAGAGCTGTAATCTTTTTAGATTTGATTTTTGCGTGTGTAATAACACACGCGTGTATACACGTGTGCGTCTCCGTTTCCTAACTCACGGAATGGCATTGCATGTCAAATTCTTATCAGCCCGTAGTAGTGTCTGTCTGTACGATTGTGCTAATTGGTGCGCACCACATTGGATGTAAACATGTAATTAGCTCGTAACACCCACGTAGGAGGTGGGGCATTGCTTTTTTAAAAGGCATTGCTTTTTAAAAAGATCCGCCTCCGAATTGTATCACGTGACTGAGACTGCTTATTTAATCACGAAATAAGTCTTGGGACGAGGTCGCGTGCGCATGCGTACGCGAAGAGAAATAAGTAGTGGGTCGTAGTTTTAGTTGTGAATGTGAAAAAAATCCAATATTTTGAACGAAGCTTCACAATCGATATGTGAACACATATGAACTTTCAAAATCAGTTAATTTGTTGTGCTTATTAAAATTAATTAGCATGATTAATAACGTATTAATTAAATGGATGTAAAAAAATTTGAGGAAACCGACCAACTTAGTTTCAAAATATGAGATTTTTTCTTACTCCTATCAAAAGTTATTCTCGTTCAAAAGCGTTGCGTTCATTCGTGGACACCCTGTATAGTGACTACTAGCTAGAATGATATCAAACATATGCAACACACATGCCTGTACAGATTTGATGAAAGGATAACATTGCCCTGGCTGAATTCAATGCCACTGTCATACTATGTGTTGTATTTGATACGCTGCACGGCCGTCATTCCACGAACCTGTGCTATTTTGCATGCAGTTAATATGATTGCACATCATTGGCTTACTGAATTGATCACAACTTGCAATGTCTCCGCTGCTTGCGATCGGTTGTGTTATTTGATGCTGATCAATTACTTACATGCCACGTATACACTCGTGAAATCGCGACAAAGAAGTAACTCCACTGTGTCAATTAAATACACATGTCAATGAATTTTAATTGTTGTGGTTGTGGTTATGCGGCCAAGCTAGTTATAGCCTGTGCCTAATTATAGTGAACAACCTATGCTATAACCGTTTATAACTCTGCACAGGTTCACAGCCAAACCATTTAAATAATATTGGTATGACGCATACTTGTTGTACTTCATAGCATAGCGCTTTATTACCAGTATAGGTGAGCGATTGGTTACTAAGTAAAGGTTTGAATAATTAATTAGAATTATTCATACTTCAAATCATCGTAGCCTCTTTAGTACGAGGCTTCAACTGAATATTTTTGAGTTGTTATAGTAGTTCCTTCCCCTTTACCAGGAAGTGTTTACGGAACTGTTTGGCTGTGAATGGTTCGGGAGATACTTGAGTTGCACGCATTTGGGGAACTTCTCGAGTTGTCCGACCTGTAGGGCATACGTCTAGCCTGTTGATGGATGGGAGGGGCATCACCTGTGTTGACCTTATGCTTCAGCACATTCGTTCGTCCCAGGTCCTTCTCACCTACAGAGATGAGACATCAGAAAACTCACACAACAACACTTTCAATTTTTCTTGATCTGCACATGAAATCTCATCTATTCGGGTTACCATGGAATCAATTGCCCTAGCAACATCCTCAGACAAATGCGTTTTGAGAGCTGAACATGTGACACCAGTGTCAGTGTCTACTGGTTCCAGGCTAACTACATCCACCTGTGCCCCACAACAAAAACAGCCTATGGCTTCTTCAGCTTGAAGTGTTGCTGTGAATGGCAGTGGGTTAAGTATTTGAACAACTATCTGACCTGATTGGAAAGTCAATATGGCCATCTTCATGATCTAAGCCAACTAGGCATCATGGGTGTATTGTGATTTGGCATACCGCTTTGTTACAATACATGTACATGCGCATTATAAACACACCATGCAGCATGCAACTAGTCTGGGAGACACTGCAATTACAATAATGCAGTTAAATAATTATGTATAATATTGTGTTGCTACGTGTATACTAATTATAAGCTTCTGGATAGGCGCGCATGCCAGCAAGCATGAAGTTCCCACAAAACATGTACACTACCTTATGGAGATCATATATTCGCAAACAATATCTTCGAGACAGCACAAATTTCTAATGTTTACATGCCACGCCCCCGTATGTAAACTATGATCGTACATGTATCTGCACGCTCACTGGTATACCTACATGTAAGCTTATATATAGACTGAATTCACCCGCGCCTTCAAGTGATGTGGTCGTTAGTACGGCACTTGTTCACTTCGATGAATCGGGCGTGTGATCGAATCACCCATGCAGCCCAGTTCCAAATCAATTATAATAGTCATGATTATAATAATCATATTTAGTAAGAAGCAGTTACACAATGTACATGTACAAAACAAAGCATCAGTCAATACTAAGCTTGCAGCTGAGGATGACAGAGGAAGGTACAGATGTGCCTGCAAAACCAAGATAGTGATTGTGTGTGAGAGAGATGGCTGTACATGTACATGCATCTTGACATGTCACCCTGACCCTGCAAAACCAAGTGTGCAGGACATCTGCTACAAAGGATAGTTCAAACAATGTCCCCTTCACACACACAACACATAACAACCCATGGTCGACATACACATCACAAGCTCCCTCACAATACATCACAACCCCATGAGCTCAAGAGCCAACTGCTGTGAACTTAATATAGTTTCAACATCAGAGAACTGGGAGAGTAAACAGAGACCATGTCAGTAAGCCCAGGACCCCAAAGAACCACCACTCCCACCAATGCAGGGAGAAGTAGTGTTCCCCAATGGAGTTATGCTGACCTTCTGTGTGAGTGCCATTGGTGCACTCAGTGTGATGGTGTCACTGCAGCTGCCATCCCATGTCCAGAAATTGTGGACATCGATGCATAACTCGGCGTACGATTGTGATAGAAAAAATCTAATTGCACCATTAAACTCACTAGGTACTTTAGAGATTTATCACGTTATTAAAACTGCTAATTAATTTATTAAAATATATTATTGTTATTGTCTTTTAATAAATGCATTGTATGTCTGCATGGCAGGGGAGTTAGGAATAGGCATCGCTGTTACATAAAATCCTTCCAAACTTCAGCTATCGTCGATTTTAGTGATCTAAGCATACGCATGCGCAACTCAAAACATTTAGTTGTATTCGTGCCCCTGCCATTGGATGCATTCTAGTGGTCACGTGATCTGTTATTTAACCATTTCGATCCATTGTATAGTAGTTGGGCCTAGCCTTTTGGCGGAGGGTCGGGTATCAAGCCTAGGCCTATACCAAGATTTATACCCATCTGATATTATTGTGGATATACAATGTAATAGCTCTACACTCGCTATCAATCTAATTCTCGCTATACGGTAGTCTCGCTAGCCAGACGTACAACATCGAACTTCAACTGGATAGGCTTGAAACCCCCATAACGCGAAGGTCGAACTAATAGAACCGCTGCTGTGGAGTAGCTAATACATAATATGATATATAGGTGTGACTACGAGACTCGCTCGTTAAGATGCATGGGCGATTCCGTCCCTATATATATATAATTATATTGCATCGCTCTGACGTTGACCCCGACGACTGGCTTGTTTTTGATAACATACTAGAAGTTCTCGTGGAGGTGTGTTAAGTATATTAAAGAATTAACATATGCATGGGGCGGATATTCACAGCTGGACTCTCTACTGTGTCCTGGCCCTATTATACTGTATATCGTCGATTAATGACTGTATATGGATCAATTGGCAGGCAAGGTCGCTCGCGCTCACTCCATAGCAGTCTCGTTCCCAGACCCAATATCTGCTCCGAGGTTAAGTCCTGTACTCATTTCTATCCAGCTCCGCCGGAATTTTGGCTAGGGTATACAAGAAGGATGAACAGCCGTAAAAGTATTCGGCAGTTGGCCTGAGATGTGTGTGTTTGTTATGCCGTGTGTTCTACTTTTTTCAGTATGATTGAGCGGCTGGAAGGAAATGCACATGCACCCACACCCAAATGCAAATACCATGCACGCAAATACACACATACACACATGTACATGCAAATACACACACACACACACACACACACACACACACACATACACACACGTACATGCAAATACACACACACATACATACACACACACACATAAACACACATGTACATGCAAATACACACACACATACACACACACACATACACACACATACACACATACACACACTTGACACAGGACTTGCATGGGCATGCAGTTGAAGAAAAGATCACATACATGCACCTGTCTATCGAATTTACTCCTACAAATACTAAAGCAATGGCACAAAAAAGGATGCCATGATGCAGCTCTGATCTGTCTGATCGATGGCCAACGGCATGAAGGCTGGTGATCATGACTCATACACAATGGCAAGGATGCTGGATAGAACCTACAAGTCCTGAGGGCCATGCGTGTGAAACGTTTACATAACAGCCATAACTAATGACCACATGCCACCACCCTAATCAAATAGGTGACCACAAAGATTTTGAGTCTCTGTTAGTACATGTAATGCCTTCTTGAACTTTCCACACATACACAACCAATACATAACCATAAATGCCACACCACAACTGTTACATTACCTATTACATACATCTGCAGAGCGATGTACATATAGCTAGACCACATAAAGCCTTCCATTTGAGTTGTTGCTGAAGTGTTTTCACCAGGTGCATGTTGGAAGGGTGGCTGGCACAGTCCATGAGATGCAAAACTTTGTGTCCAGTCCCTGGTCCATACCAGGTGGTCATGTAGGTAAGCCTCCTCTCCTGGCAGACAACTGGTGTCTGTGCTATGTGTACAACCAAACCAAGGAGTTTTTCTAACCAAACTACATGTAATAAAGGTGGACACCACAGGATGTGACAATTGTAGCCACTTTAAACAATTATTCTTTGGTCCTACATCTACATGCATGTAACACATAGATCTATCTCCTTCTAACTGTACCCTACATCAGAAACCTTTAAACTTAATTTGATTCATATCCCAGTGGCTGCCTCTGGGATGTGCTATCAAATTCCTCATCTCTAGGGAGAAGGGCCTACATGTTTCCCAACTGTTCCACAAGGATATCTCCCATCCACCTTCACAAGGCACTCTCTCCTCTACCTCCACAATGCTATCTCACAAGGCTACCTCCCTCCACCTTCACAAAACTACCTCTCTCCACCTTCACAAGGCTATATCCCTCCACCTTCACAAAACTACCTCCCTCCACCTTCACAAGGCTGTCACCCTTTCCACCTTCCCCATGTGGATATAGTAAAAAAAAAGTAGGTTGTTGCCGCATGTATTCCTCACGTGATATATCCTTATAAGGTTCGTCTCTGTGGAACGGTTTTTTTGTTGCTGTATTGGTAGTTTTCATTCTGCAGAGATGAAAAAATATATAGACACGCACAGATTCAGATACGTAAGTACTATTAGTTGCAACAAAAAAATAGAACAAAAACATGGCGTCAGGTTTGCACGTAAGGACATGCCCATCTTTACAAATATTAATGAAGGTAGAACAGGTGCACAAATGTGGCTTTGCTATAGGGATTACATCCACGAACTCCTTGTGGTAGAATTAGCAATATAGGTGAGTAAGCCGGAATCGAATCGTTTAAAACCAACGCATGCAACCAAAACAAGCCGTTGTAGAATCCATGTACATGTACATATAGGTAGCGAAAACACTCCGAACATGATCGCGCCCTACAGCTAGGGCTTAAAACGAATGTTGGAGCAGCCGAGCAGGCCTACTACCAAAATAAAGTACAATCGTATCTATATTGCCACCCATGCACACGAACAACAGTCGAAATCAGACGCACATGTGTAACAAGCTATCAAGTATCGAACGTTCGTTGCTAGGATTCATACCGTGGTCGGTGATTTGTGCCTTCTTGCTTGAAAACCTTCATCGCGGCAGGGCACGCACGCGGCGTTTGTCGATTTATTATTGAATTATTGGTATTTACAAAGACATATGAACCTTAATGATAAAAGTGATCAGGGAAGCGAGGGTAAAAGGGTCATGAACGTTAGAATATGTCACACTCCAGCCCTAATGGTTTTAATAACAGCAGTTAGTCTTTCCTTTTTGATATCTAGCTTGGATTTTCGTCAGGAAGCATAAATGTCTTGAAAAACCCTCATTTTTAAAATCAAAATCCATACATGTCTATGGAAACACTGAAATTCTGATGAGGAAGCGTCAGGAAGAGGGCTAATTTTTTTGTTTAACGACAGAAGTATACCTTATGATCCTCTTCATCATAAAATTCTTTTTCCTTTTCATGGGCATCTTTTCCTGAGTGACAGTGATCAAAAGAGTGTCATCCTCCATACATTTCAATGGACGCGTGCACGGTAATGAAACGGGAAAAACGTCATAACGCGTCAGGAATTAGTAATGAAGGCATGCAATTTCTGGCCATGCTGCATAACCCAGTGCTGGCAGAACCACCACACTCCTCACTGCCATTTTCTGCAACAGCAGACTGTGGCTAGGCAGGCCACCAATGCCCCATTATCATTGCGCCCATCCAAACGGGACCCCTCCCACCTGCCCCTGCTCTGCGCCTGAAGGAACACTCTGCAGCTGTAAGAGGAGTGTCTCAACCTCCACATCCAATACAGCGGCCAGCACAGACAGCATAGCTCTCAACGTGGCGGTGTACGCAGGCCCTTGAAGCAACGGTAGCAAGTTATACAGCACACCTGCAAAAAAAAATATCAAACAATTAAAAAATAAAAATGGACCCAGCATTCAGAACATAATATTATGTGCATTTTAATTTTATGCGACTGAAGTGTTGAGCAGCAACCACAGTGCTCCTGTGGAGTCACTCCCTCCTTCCACAGGCTGTGGATGTAGGAGCAGACTCTCCAAGAGAACCAGGCTGTCAGATGTGGCACAGAGGCTGCGAGTGGCCACAGCATTGTCCTCTGTGACGATGTGAAGGCACTGGGCTTCAAGGACACAGGTTGTTCAGAGCACAGGAAACACACACCATACACACGCACGCATGCACACAAATGCACACACAGACACACACACATGCACGCATTGGAAAGAACTGTGTGATGACACCACCTAACCTGCAGCTGTTACAAGAGATAATGGAAAACACTGAAGCTGAAGGAAGTACACAACCAAAGCCAATAGGGATTCTTTGTTGAATGCTTCCACAGCACTCTGTGTCTGCTCACTGGAGGATAGGCTTTTCTGGAAGGGGGGCGCCATTTGACAGCCGTGAATACATTGTCCGCTTTTGGCTGATTCAACCAGCATGGGGGGGGGGGGGGGTGCTGTCCACTTTTGGCCAATTCAATCAGTAAGGTGTCCGCCCTCTTGGCCGATCCTATCATACTATCAGTGGGCGGAGGGTGCTGTCCGCTTTCAGTGCGCATGTATTTAAACTTTTATTACATGGGGTGGGGGTGGGGGGGGCAGGGGCGCCATTAAGTTCCAACACACTCACCTACAACCAGTACCGGCCTTGGGGGGAGGGGGGGGAAGGCTGCCCAGGGCTCACTGTTTTATGAGGGGCCCCCACCGTGCTCATGATATTCATGATTTATGATTTTAGTTAGTAGTGCGCACGAAGTGGAGCATCAAAACATCGCTAACTTGGAATGAATTAATTGCAAGAAGGACCCCCCCCTCCCTCATATTTGGGCGATCACAAGGGGACCCCCCCCCCCACCCCACTCGTATTTCAGTGGGCGATCGCAAGGGCCCTCCCCCCCGCTCATATTCAGATGATCGCAAGGGGGACCACCACCCCCCACCCACTCGCATTTGGACTGGCCGGGCCCATGAAGGCTAATTGCCCAGGGCCCATGACAGACTAAATCCGGCCCTGCCTACAACACACAACCCATGATCTACACATATCACAAGCTCCCACACACTTACCTACAACACATAACCCATGGTCTACACACATCACAAGCTCCCACACATCACAAGCTCCACAATCCATGGTCTACATGCACAAACACATCACAAGCTCCCACACAACACATCACAACCCATACATCACAAGCTCCCACACACTCACACACATAACAACCCATGGTCTACACACATCGCAAGCTCACACTCACTCACACACAACACATCACAACCTATGTTCACTCACACATAACTTACAAATATAATCCACGGCCCAACTCACATGATGCGTGCATACACTTGTTTCGATTCGCTAGTTCCGGTCCCACATTCATATGAACCTTAATTCACAATCAAACTCTAATGCACTCAGGCTGATGGGCTGGTCGTTTGTATGTCCACACAGAGAAGGATGCATAATTTTTAAATGATGCGCACTATTAGAAGATAATAAATAGATATTGCGCTCTAATTAAATGCGCCACGTGTTCAATCTAAAATGTCGTCTACTTCGCTATAACTGTCGACGGCAAGGAAATCGCTAAATACTATAATGCAATTGCAACAGCGCTGCAGCTGGCACATTTGTTCTCTCTGACCTAGTTAGAATTGTTAATCGGAGTTTCACTATCTGTTTAAAATAGAGGTATGTGTCTGAAACATCGTGTTATCGGGGTGTCAGAGTGGAGGCTGGACAGCTATTAGAACCTAATGGTGGTTGGCAACAGGAAAGTATAATTTCCACTTTTCCAGCGTTGTTTCTAAATGTATCATTGTTTTTCTTGTACTGATTTCTGCAGGTTTTTCCATTTTCATCTCTGCCATGTTCAGCTGCTGTAAGTGCTATTGTTACAATTCCTGCTTTTACTTCCATTTAACTGTAGGTATCTCATTCTAGTCCTACCTTTCCTTGTGATCAGGTAGATTTCCAGGATGTAAACTATTGAAGTGTTCATAGTGATTTTCCCCCCAGTTGGCTGTGCAAGAAGAAGATCGGTAGGGATTTTTTAAAAATAACTCCTGTATCCGATGTTCCAGAGCTTCTACGTACTCCAAGCCAATGTGTTACCACGCGAAAGACCCCATCACGTCCACCAATGAAGGTCACTGCACGCAGAAGCATCAACTCTCAACTTGTGAAACAGTCACTAGAGGTACAGAAAACAGGGTGATCAGCCTGACAAAGGTGCAGGAACATTTAGGGGATTATTGAAGTTCATGACATATGCAGTTTACCTTTCCCTGTTTTTCATAGACAACCTGCGATGAAAACAGAACAGAGTATGGGCCTGAAAATTCAGCAGAATAGAGAGTTTCTTACTCAGCAAGAAATGGTACGTTACTGTTCAAATTAACACATTGCTATAATCTGACTTTCTTGTAGCTTACTACCATTAATACAATGGTGGATGACAATGCTGTACTCATTGCATCACAGTGGTGGCAGTCGCAGGACATTGCACATGTGTACACTACAAAGATCGCTGCTCAGATGTTACAGCTTGGAATTCCTAGAGAAAGACTGCACACCTTGGGAACTTCTAATTCTATTTGAAAACAGACTCGAAGACAAAAAAAACAGCTGGATTGTGTCAAGATTATGTAATTGTTTTTATAAATTCATTCCTTTATAAAATTAAAATTCATTCCTAGTTATTTAATGGCTGCACTTTCTCGTTCCCAGACCAATGAGGAATTAGCTATGCAATGTATAATTGTAGCATTAGTAACATTATCTGTGGTATTTACATGTACACATATTGCTCTTATGAGTCAGTAAAACCATTGCATTTCTGAATTGCTACTGTAACAAAGTTCACAAAAGCAGTGCAAATTTTGCTACCAACGTAAAAAATACGTGCCATGTAGAACACCATTTTTGTAGCATTAGCAAATCACCGTTTACATCGGTTTACAACAACATTTACATCAGATCATATGGAACTACTGTAGATCTTCAGGGTAGCAAAGCAAACATTTTTCCCTGTGCCATACACTGCTCTGATAGCTATGGATATCTGCCAAAGGGTCCGTTGATGTTTGCTGTGGGGTACTGGACATAGGGTTCACCTCATAGCTTTTTGCTGTGGGCTGCCTTGTAGCTGTCTGCTGTAGGGTTTACTCCAAACATTGCTCTGATAGCTATGGCTATATGGCATAGGGTCCTCATCATAGGTGTTTGCTATTCGGTACACGACTTAGGGTTAAGCCCATAGCTTTGTAGCTGTGTGCCGTCGGTCGGTGATGTATGCTGTGACGTTCGCTTCACAGCTATCTGCAATAGGGGTAGGGTCCATTCCATAGCTGTCTTGGCATGTGATTGAAGTTCCAAAATAGGCCCGGCGCCGCCCTATCCTCGATCGCTGGAGGGTTATCTTACGAAAGCCAACTCCCACCGCCCAATCTCGCGGCATTGATCTTGATATCGGCGTCTTCGCACTCGGCCGTTCGAAATCGTCCGTGGAATTGAAGAAGCGAGCTAGGAGCACACTCCTTACAACAAATTAAGTCTGGGGACTAACCAATTGCTGCATCGAATCACGTCACTTTATTTTCTCCTGCTGTGTGGGTGGGGTAGCCCTGCCCACGGGATGTAGTTTAATATTCATGTGCTCCGGAGAATGGGAACAGTTTCATCTTTGTATAAAGGCGCGAGTCGAGCGGGAAACGTACGCTTACTTTGAAAAGCTGTATCTCAGTAAGGGATAAATAAAAATTAACGAACAGAATAAATCGATAGGTATAGGACCTCTGTACCTACAATCCGAATTTGAAGCGATTTGATTACTCCTACCTAAAGTTATGGCGGGTTTGAACCCGGTGGAGTATCGAACGTTGCAATACTGATGTGGAGCAAGTGCAAGACTCCAAAATGTATTTTCCCATATAGAAATGATGTAGTATGAAGTGTTGAAAATAGGATGTCAATAGCTTTAACCGTTCGGATGTTATAGCTATTCAAACATAAGGGAATTTTATAACATATATGCGAAACGACATTTTCTCGGAAACTGTCCCATTTAATAATATAATATTATAATTATATATATAATCTCTGGTTACATGTATATAGCGATTGTAACGCAGAGTACACTCACTCTGATTTGTACACATGATTTTGTAAACAAATTTTTGCCTTGCTAGAACTTAAATTACGGCGTATACCATGCATTTTCTTGCCCGGATATACATGCACGTGATAAAAAAGAAGGCAACCAAAATTAATTATGAGCGTTCAAGCAGAAACAGTTCTAATAAACTAGCATGCTATCCATGCACATGTACAAATGACTCTTCAGTTGTTCAGCAGAAGAAACCAATTGATGTAACATAATTATAAGTAGTACCCTGGATCCCGTTTAGGTTTTTGCAATTCTGTATCTCAAAGGGTATGCCATATGTTCCTCCGTATGGACCAAAAGCCCTCGACAGGTTGGTAATAAAGGTGAGGCTGATCACATAATATTGAGCTCTGCCAAGGATTGTTACGATGCGCTCACCGGGCAGCAGTCTGATATTCACTGGACTTCCTCCACTCCAACCATACACACCAGATTGTATGTTATTTTCGTACACAAGTTGGATCTGATCGATCCAATAGTATTGAGTTACTCGGAGGTTAATCCCAGTCACGGTTCCAAATGTTGAAAGGAATGGATAGCCTACAGCCCATCCAAAGATCGGAGTTGTTTGTGCGGCATCCAAGTTTCTAGATTAACAGTGCCCAGTATGAAGCATGCACGTGTATGTATACGTACAACTATATATATATATACTTACTGTGCAACTTCGATTCCTGGCTCGTCTGCTGAATTTGATAAATCAGACGTCACATCACTCACATGGCCACTCACATCAGGGGCACTGTGCACATGCACACTATCGAGCACTAGGATCAAGGCGACAATAGTGATGTAGCAAACCATCCTGAATGTCCTCTGTAGTAGTTTTAGTGCTCTGTTCGAGAAAGGGGCTCTCTTTATATACCATGGCGGTAAAAAGGGCGTGGCCACATTAGATATCCAATAAATGTTCATACGCGTACACATTACCGTACAGCTAGCTGTAAATCATAGTGGAATCCTCGCGGAAGAAGGAGAAAGGAAGCGCTTCTTTATTTGTGTAGTTGTGAAAAGATATATCCTCACAAGTAGAGGAACTAGGAGTACCGTAGGTCTCGACTGCCAAGAGGGACACTATATGATGTCAATCGTCATGGACACTTTTGACCTATATAGTGGTGGGTTGTTTTCCTTATCGTGTTCGTTTAGTCTCAGCGGCGACGGAAAGAATAAAAAAGTGTAGCCGCTGAAATGATCTGTTAATGATTGCAAATAAGGGGTACGGCACAATCGCAAAAACCCTCATCGCCAAGTTTCTGATGAAATACAACACTGCATGAACTTGAACCATCTTCTTATGAAACACAACACTGAACTTGGAGCCATTGTCTTATGAAAACACAACACTGAACTTGAAGCCATTTTCTTATGAAACACAACACTGAACATGGAACCATTGTCTTATGAAAACACAACACTGAACTTGAAGCCATTTTCTTATGAAACACAACACTGAACTTGGAACCATTGTCTTATGAAAACACTACACTGAACTTGAAGCCATTTTCTTATGAAACACAACACTGAACTTGGAGCCATTTTCTTAATTATGAAAACACAACACTTAACTTGAAGCCATTTTCTTGAGTAACGTTGACGAAAAACAGATTCTGAATCGATTGTAGCAACCGTGCAGATTCTATGAAACGATCAGTGTGCACGCGCATGTGTACTGTAAAAGGAAAACCGCTAATTTGAGGCATGCCGCTGTCGTAGTACACAATGTCCCCCCTAAAATTTGTCCCCCCGGACGTTTTGCACTAGTGTACAATGTCCCCCCGGACATTCTGCACTAGTGTACAATGTCCCCCCGGACAATCTACACTAGGGCAAACTGTCCCCCGCCAGGGTAAAATGTCCCCCCTCATAACATTTTATTTCATCTATGAAAAGGCACGGCAGTACACGGGATCGCGTTGACGCCATTACTCAGTAGCTCCTAACCGTCGCCAAAGCTGCATGTCGTTCCGCCGCTTGAAATGCTCATTGTAACCAATACTGACACACATACACGAATATTTAGAATTTTTAAATTCCTTAACGAATACACAGCTCTTATTCTTTCCGTGTCGTCAAAGCACACACACATATATACACGAAATCAATCATTATTAAAATTCCTTAAGGAGTGGTGATTGATATACTTCATGGCTGAAATCTCATCAAATGAGTATGATAGATTGAGGATCATAGCCTGAAAAGTAATGTCTCATAAATACAGCTTCACACTGCGTGCACTGCCTGACATATCTCAGGAAAGGCTATCCCATCGTCAGTTCATCTGTTGCGTGATATAGTACAACCGATCAGTCGCGGGTACCCAGACTTAAACCCATCCTAAATAGCGTAAAAAGGGTGGGAATAGTGTAAAAACCTGGGGTTTTGTCGAATGTTGACGTATGAACTGAACTATTGCTTCAACATTCGACAAAACTGGGGTAGAACCACATGTATTCCCATCCTGGACGCACAATCCGGGCAGGATAGTTTTTACGCTATATAAGGACGGGTATTTGTTAAAAACCAGCCTGTTGGACGTTTATAACTGCCTTTGTTATCCTATAAGTAGAACATTGCGCCCTAGTGTGGATTGTCCGGGGGGGGGGGGGGGGGGGGGGGGGACATTTTACCCTAGTGGGAGACAGTTTGCCCTAGTGCAGAATGTCAGGGGGGACATTCTGCACGGGGGGACAATCCGCCCTCCCACACCGCAATAAATAATAAAATTAAGTGTGCATGGATTTCATTTATCCTAGCGAATGCTGTACTAATGATTATATTTATTTCAGTTTGAAAAAGCGCTCTGGCTCTGTAAAACCACAAATTGCATGTGATCTATCACTCACAAGCATCTTAGACCGGAGTTTTTGGTGACTAGATTCGAGTATAATGGAATGCCATTTGATTTACACATTCGTTCGTCTTCACTAGTTTAAATAAAAAATGCACACAAGAGGCAGTCTTTACGACATGCTGCATGCACCATGCATGCAGCCCGCCGGTCCATATGCGATAATTGACTTTTGCTTTTGGAACCAAATGTGCCAACTCTCATTTCATAGTGATATCCAATACGCAATATCCGGATTAGCATGGCGACGAGATAACTCTTCATTCTTCACAATGCTATGGCTATTCAGCAATTATAAATTCGTGACGCAAAGCTTTAGTGAATTGTGACCTGTCACGAATATTTCGGTCCGCGTCTAATTTCGGTCCGCCCGGACCAAAATAGGCAACCGGAAATGGTCCGGGCGGACTAAAATTGATCGCCTGATTTCGTCCCTCGTGTCACTTTTTGGTCCTATCTCCGATATTATTGTATATCGTGACACGACGACGATCTTCTGGAGGAAAAAGGGAAAGGGAGAAATGTGGTAAGCTATTAACCAAATCTGTTAGTTATATAGCTTATAGTGAGAGAAAGGATGCGTTGTAGCACAGAGATGATATTGATCGCCAGTAGCGAGCCGCGTTATATTTGGCGGTACAATTCATAAGCCTAGCTGGCACGTAAGGCGTGTTGTTTTGAATTAGTTGGGCGTAGCCGCGTACTAGTACTAGCGGAAGGTCGGGTATACAAAACCCATATCGTTTTTATACAGACGTATTGCAGTAAGGTGCTCACAAATAATACCACATGGTGCAATAAGATAATCGTGCTCTTATCTGTAAATGGTCTTAAATGCGAATAACCACAAGGGGGCTTTAATTCTTACTGATAAAAAACCGTGTACAATGAGCAAAAGTATGCTGCCTACACTGGTAATTAGTTCTTAGTTCCAGTACTTAATAAGCTTTGAGAATGTTTAGCTTGTCGTGTGTGGCTTTGGCTCAGGCATGCATGTGCACTGCAAGTACAGGATCATCTAACTTCCCATCAGTGACGAAGCTACAATTTGTGCCACTGGCAAGCAAGCATAACAGAGGCTTTTACCAAAACCTGTGGGTAGAATAGCAAATACATCCCTGCCTTTAATTAGAGCCACAGTTTCTTCTACCTGTTAACTACTTAGGTTGGCAAGTGTCCCAAGTGTTCCCGTTGAACAACCAAAATAATAGAACAAAAGGCGCAATGGAGCGCGATAGAAAAAGTATAGGCCTATTCATTTGTTGTGTTTTGCTAAGGTTTTTTTAACTTGCAGACTCCGACCGGACGGTATGGTAAGTGTTTAACCCGCACAGTTCCTTTGTTATAAGTCAAACATCGGAGATAGGAGACATGAAAGGTAACCATATCACTTACCCGATAATGTATCTGTTGCTTTATATATAGAATCATGTCTAATCAGAACGAGGATATGATATGTGGTGAGTTATATATATATTTGCGATATGAATTTATTGTTTGTATTCTGTACAGGTGCCTTGAACAGATTGCCGCCTCGGACTGTCAGTTTGTTGTTTTGTCGTAAATGTGCAAAATGATTAAAATTTTAAATCGACTAAACTGGATCAGGAACGAGGGGTGGGAGTGGTAGGAGGATAATACACGGAATATGAAGCACTTAGTATACGGTGACCGACAACGTAGCCACAAAGTGAATTCAACGGTTTGCTAACCAACCACAAATGTCGCGTGATTGGTTATATTTGAATATATGGTTCTATACGCTGGTGCGTATATTTAAGGTGTATATTCAAATATACGCTATAGAATACGCTATCGTATAACAAAGTTTTTGCACAGTGTATATATCACTGTGAATTTCATGCTATATAAACGCAAAAGCAAAATGCTTCTGGGGCTTCGCCCCAGACCCCACTGGGGGAGCGCTGCTAGCTCACCCAGACCCCCTTGCTGTCACGGGAGGGGGCACGCCCCCTCCCGTACCCTCCCCCAGTTGTGAATATATTTATCGGACCCCCCCTTTCCCACATCTCTGGGTACTGTATAACTACTTGTATAACAATGTTATACAGGCGAATATAACAACCCTTTTTACACAGTGCATGATAATTGTTGAAGCTCATTAAAAATGGTTAGATGTGGCTAGGGTGTCATTATCTAGCTGCCTCTCAGAAAACTATCCAGGCACTTAAAAGGCATGCGTTTAGCCATGCTGCCCATGCACATACATACAATCATGCACTAATGCTCTTTTCAGGTAATTATCATTGGTGCTTAATGGGATCTGCCCATGCGTTGATCTAACCGGTTGACAAGTTATTCTGGTTATCCGAGTACTGTTTCTAGAAACCACGATGTTTTTATTTTTATAGAAGCAGTTTCTTCAGAACAGAAATCGTCAGATGTTTGTTTCATGTAAACAACTAATTAGCGACTTTCCGCGCTACTGACAAACATCAAGTGCTTCTACAGGTAGTGCAGTTGTTTTATATTTATAAGATGATGTCTAAAATCAAGGACAGTCACACCCCCACTTAGGCGGATTTAGGAGGGAGGGGGGGGGGGAGCAGAGGGTCCGGACGCCCCCTTTCCTATATGAAGAATGACGCAATGCATACTGTAATCTATGCAGCGCCGTTCTGCATGTTACCGTCCTTGGATTTGCAAGCACATCGTTCTAGCCAAAGAGGGTCTATATCGATCTAATTAAATACAAGACCCTCTATTAACGAAATTTAATTTTGCATGCGTGGTTAGTTAGTACTTAATCGCGCGATCGATTGAGTGGTGCGTGTGATGAGGCAGAGATAATATATCTATATATTATCTCTGGATGAGGTAAAGCGATCAAAAGACGTGAATGGGATGGATCTTTTCCTGATATATACATGTATATATAGAGCTAAAATACTAATATTGGCCACGTGCACGCTTCGGTCACAAATTCACAAAAGCTTTGCGTCACGAATTGTATATATAGCCATAGCATTGTGAAGAATGAATTAAGAGTTATTTCGTCGCTATCCATGCTAATCCGAATATCGCGATATCGCGTGTAGATGCTTGTGAGTGATAGGTCACATGCAATTTGTGGTTTTACATAGCCAGAGCGCTTTTTCAAACTGAAATAAATATAATCAATAGTACAGCATCAGCTAGAATAAATGAAATGCATGCACACGTAATTTTATTATTTATTGCAGCTGAGCATGCCGCATGCAGAAAACATACCTCAAATTAGCGGTTTTCCCTTTACGCGCGTGCACATTGATCTTTTCATAGAATTGCACGGTTGCTACAATCGATTCAGAGAATCTGTTTTTCGTCAACGTTACTCATCCTATTTTTCATGTACTTTTCGCAATAACAAAAATTATTTTGAATCATCCATCATGAAGATGAAGTAGGCTGGCAGTGCATTCCCTTAGTGGTAGTTTTCTACTGACATCACGCCCTTAGTAGTAGTTTTCTACTGTGACATCACACCTGATTGTTAGGAAGAGGAATTGAGAATGTAACAAGGCCAAGAGCTCTGGCAACACTATTTGGTCGTCTTGGCATGATTCTACACGGTAAGGCCAATGCCTGGCTTACATTTTGACGAGATCGTATACCTGCCATCATCTGCCTTTAATGACATTGTTATGAAAATTAGGAATTTTAATTTATTACACCAGTCTGTATGTTATTGCAATTCTGTTGTATCATTGTTATTGTTATTCATAATAAAACTTATATCATATCAAGATACATCTAAATACTCAAGGGATGTTCAAGAGGCAAAGCTATATAGGGAGAGTGCACTTGGACGCGCCGTTTGCCATTTAGATTTAACGGGAAAATGTGCGAGTATTTTGTTAAATTTTATCGCTATAGAGGATTAAAAACCAGCGAAAATAACAAAACAGCTATAACTCTTTTACGCACGAGAACCTATTCTAATGCTCCCGCCAAATAGTTTGCAATGTGTATATACATTATACCATAGAGAGTCTGGTATGGTGTGGTCAAAATAGCATTAACGATTGGAAGTTTTATAAATGCACAGCGATTCAAACGTAAAGTGTATAAATTACACGTAAGCGCACTTTTCTCGGTAACTATCCTATATATATGCCAGTGGATCGAATTGCATATTGTGATAGCGACGCAGGACGTGCAAAAGTATATAAAGGACTGATGCTGCATCTGCGACCCAAAGCTTAAAAGATTACTATAAACAGTGCAAGAGACGTCATGCAGTGCAGTGTACAGCGCGGTGAGTGTGCATACCCCGCATTTATTATTATTAAATATTAATTTGCCTGTATTTGATAGAGGTATACAGAAAGGGATGGTGGGGAATGCGGCTGGGTGGTGAGGGGGAGGGGGGGGGGTTGTGTTAGGTTAGGTTAGGCGCGGCACATGAATGGGTAACTAACTGTGCATGCAATTTCGTTTCCATATGCTCTGCCTAAATTGACGTCATGATACATTATTTTAACTACTTTGCACGTCACATTATACACATGTATAGCATGCGATCAGTGTTGCCGCGAAACAAACCTTCATTTTTAATCGTCTATATCACGATATATCGCGATATGAGCATTTAATCGCGATATGCGATATATTAAATTATTCATGATCAATTATCCCTTGGTTATTAAATGTTGGGGTGAATAGTTATGGTTACCACGAAGGATATGGTACAGGTATACGTGTACTTTAACATATAAGGATAAGGGGGTCCTTGGGGTGGCTCCCCAATGTCAATATTGAAGTATATTATGCCAATATCTTCAAGGGAGGACTCCGAAGTCCGACAAACTTCGGGTAATAAAGCTCAGGTAATACTCCACTCAAGTGCTAGTAACGAGCCTGCAAACCGCAATTCCACTCGCCCGGATTTTTCCTTAATGAGTGGTGTATGATAGCGCGCGCACGCATGGTTCAAATCAAATTGTACCTACGTGTAGGTTTATACGTACAGGGCATGCCTATACAGTGACGAATATTAGATATGAATTAATTATAGACTGAATTTAGACCACAATGTATGATATTCAGACCAATTGACAGTATCATAGTTGTGCCCCCCCAAAGTATAAAAGTTATCTACAGCAAGCAAGTACTTGTGCATTTTTGCATAGTAAGAAGAAACGGTGCTCCCGTGCGGGCGTGGCATCTTGCACGAAAGGCTGCATTGGCAAATGTATATTTCTAAGGCGATATATGCTTATTCTCTGCTCGTTTCTAAATTTTATTTCTCTACATCTTTGTTTACGTCCGTACACGTTTATTTCGCGATATGAGTAAAAATTAATCGCGATATATCGCCTTTCGCGATATAAACTATTAATCGCGATATATCGCGGCAACACTGGAAGCAAGTACAACGGCGCGATTCAAGCGGGAAACGTGTACCTACTTTGCACCGATATATCTCCTTAACGTATCATACAAAAATTAACGAACAGAACAAATCAATAGGTATAGGACCTCTATACCTACAAACCGAATTTGAAGCGATTTGATTATTCTTACAGATAGTTATGTCGTGTTTGAACCCGGTGGGGTATCGAACGTTATAATACTAGCACGGAGCAAGTGCAAGACCCCAAAATGTATTTTACCATTGAGAAATGGTGTGGTATGAAGTGTTGGAAATAACAGGTGTATAGCTTTAACCGTTGGGAAGTTATAGCGATTCAAACATAAGGAAATTTTATAACTTTATATGTATATATAATAAATATAATTATATAATTATATATATATGCGAAGTATCATTTTCTCGGAAACTGTCCCATATACTATAGTATTGCATGGTTCAGGTTACGGCTTTACGGAGGCTATTAGCGAAAAGATAAGCACTCGAATGACTTCATATTGATCGTATTCGACCATCTTTTCTTTAGTCCTTTGCTTAATTTGCTATAGTCTCAATCGTATGAAGTCACACACCCGAAAAAAAACTAACCACCGAAAAGGAGCATCGCATGCAGTGTTGCCGCGATATATCGCGATTAAATGTTTATATCGCGAAAGGCAATATATCGCGATTAATCTTTAGTCATATCGCGAAATAAACGTGTACGGACGTAAAAAAAGATATACAGAAATAAAATTTAGAAATGAGCAGAGAATAAGTATACATTTAGGTATATGTATGAAAATAATTTACTGTTACAGTTCAGTTTGAATATTGCCCTGGAAATATACATTTGCCAATGCAGCCTTGCATGCAAGATGCCACGCCATATACCTAAGCAAAAATGTATAAGTACTTGCTTGCTATGGTAGGGACGTATGGTTCATGATTCTTCCACCACTACAATGGATCATATTTTCTCAAATCAATTTCTGCTGACAGGCTGCTTGGGAACATTGCGCAAGCTATCATGTAGCTAAAAAACAATTGATTTTTTTTATTGCCATCCAATGCAAAGCCTCCCATGGCAGTTTTGAAGGCTATGCGATCAACGCTCATGGAATCGTCTGTGTAGCAAGTACATTTAGCGTAAGTACACGTATACCTGTACCATATCCTTCATGGTAACCATAAGTATTCACCCCCAACATTTAATAACCAAGCGATAATTGATCATGACTAATTTAATATATCGCGATATTTATATCGCGATTAAATGCTCATATTGCGATATATCGCGATATAGACGATTAAGGATGAAACTGCTCTGTACCTAAAAACCAAATTTGAAGCGATTTGAATACTCCTACCTAAAGTTATGGAGGGTTTTAACTCGGTCGGGTATCGACCGTTGCAATACTGGCGTGGAGTAAGTGAAAGACTCCAAAATGTAATTTATTATAGAGAAATGGTGTAGTATGAGCTGTTGAAAATAGGAAGTCGATAGCGTTTAGCGTTCGGAAAATATAGCGATTCAAATGCTATAATACTATTATTTTATAATGTTATAATGTTATAAAATGTACGAAATTTTCGCGGAAACTGTCCCATGTATATATATATATATAATTATTCTTATAATTATATATATCATTATTATATATATATATATACTAGGGGATTCAGGGTTAGGGTTGCTCTTTACCATTTCTATAATGACCATTTAAATTATATCACTCACTGAGACGTATAATGATTTCATAGTTCGCAGTAGTTTTACTTGCTATTACAATTTATATTACCCAGATAATGTACTTGCGGCGTAAGTATACGGATATCTGTTAATATTTATTGACTTCACACGTTTGTACAATTTCAGACTTTATGGCGGTTGGTTTATTTTTGATGCTGTGCACTTCATTTGGAACTGCAATTCCGCTGAGCTCATTCTATTCGTATGGATCAGGTGTTGGTGATGCCGCATTGCCTCCCAATGATGATGGATCGTCCAGTGCAATACCACTACCATCACCACCATTTTTGTATTTTGGAACTTCATACACAAGTATCTTTGTAAGTTTGCGTACATGCGATGTAAGCTATGTGTATAGATGGGAGTGCATGAACCTTCAACTTTGATGAGCTGACCCGAAATGACATTAGAAGGCTCTGAAGAGTTCGCATTATTATTATTCTTTATATGCTTTTAGACGTTTTGTACTTTTCAGTAAATGAATACTGTTCTCACAGGATCAGCACCGTGAGCACGCAAGTAGACATGTACACTTACGTGCACAAAACCGCGGCGATGTTTTAAAAAATGTCAGGTGGATGTAATTGCATTTTGTTAATATGAAATATTTCATATCTGAACCGATTTTTGAACCATGAACATATGCAAGGCAAATCACATATCCAGGGTGCTCCTTGACCTAGACCTAGTGGAAACCATAACACCAATATTACTCCTCATAACTGAGCAATGAGAGTTTCAATTAAAAGGGGAGTATTGATTATAGACATGCATATTACAAAAATGAGTTTACTGATTGTAAAGCTTAGTTCAGTCATATGTTCTTTTTTTTATTTTAATAGTGGCCAGCATTTATTATTATTATCATACACAAATACAATGATATATATACAACTAGACTACACATAAAATGCTAACTATATATCTACCCTACATCACTTTGACCGATGCTACGAGTAAGGATGGCAATGACATTATCTCGTATCAGAAACCACCATCATCTTCGGCTTCCGCAATTCCAGGAGGTACTCAGTGTAGTCAATAAGTCACAGTTACCTTACAAAACTCAAGAAAGCCTTGTTTGGTTGAGGGATGCTTGGAGATGATCGCCCCTTCAATGTGGAAGGCCCATATGACACTTCACGCACAGAATATCCTTCCAGGAGATATCCCTCTTGAATGGCTGCAGGATCAGGATTCTTTTATTTGCCTCCAGTGTCACCAGATAGTTGCCAGTTCTCGTTTAAGCTCTCATTCTGACAAGTGTAGTGGGTCAAACAGAGGCCCTAGGTCTTCTGGAGTATCAGTTGCCTCCACCACAACTGCTCCTGGCCAAGTTACCAGTGTGGGGTCAGCTCCAGAGACTTCCCTCCCATCTTTTGAGGCAGTTTGTCATCTACTTTGTGCCACAATCCGTCACATTCCTCAAAAAGCTAGATTCTCATTTGCTCGAGTTTTGTCAGATTCACTGCATTCAGTATGTGTTTCCAACTCAGAAGAGGCATGGCTAAAGCTATTTATGCATCTCTTTGGGGTGGTCATAAACACAAGTCTCGTTCAATTGAGGAACTTTGCAGACTGTGATCAGATGGGGCCTATGGCCTATCGTTGTTGGAGAGGCTCTAAGAAGACTAATGGGAAAATGTCTCTGTACTATGGCTAGAGTCAAGGCTTCTGAGTTTTTTGGCCCATATCAGCATGGGGTGGCTTGTCCAGCAGGAGCAGAAAGTTGGTCGGTGTATTATGGATCACTGGGATGATGATGATTTTGTAGCATGTAAGGTGGACCTGAGGAATGCATTCAATGAGGTTTCTCGAAAAGCCCTTCTAGAAAAGTGTGCAACCCATTTTCCAGAACTTTTCTGGTGGTTTTTTTGGTGCTATGCGCAGCATCCCACCCTGTGGCACTCCATGGGTACTCTTGGGTCAGAGCAGGGATTTCAGCAGGGGGACCCTTCGGGTACTCTCCTGTTCCCTCTAGTTCTGCATAAGCCTGTCTGGTCTATTGCGGCAGACTGTGAATGTTCCAAAGTTTTTTTTTAATTTGCTTTGATGAGATTGACGGTACTCAGGCAGGTCCCAAGGATGCAGTGAAGCATGTTATCCTCCTAATTCAGCAGTTTGGTCCCTCCTTGGGACTATATATCAATATGGCCAAGTGTGAACTCTTTTCTCGTGGGGCCATAGAGGGCTTTCCAGCTGACATAAAGGTGTTTCATCAGCCCAACTTTGAGATCCTGGGTGCTCCTATTGGGGATGCAATATTTTGTGCCAAGTTACTCGCTCAAAAGCGAGCCAAGGCGGTCAAATTACTGTCCCAGATGTCAATGGTGGGTTCAGTAGATCCTCAAATTGCACTCCTCTAACGTCATTGTGCCATCTTTTGTAAGCTGGTCCATTTAGCTCGATCCAAGCCACCTGCCTATGTGTCTGAAGGCCTAGCATTGTTTGGTGCGGAGGTTCGACATCACCTTTGCGACACTGTTGCTATTGATCCTTCTGACTCTGAGTGGCTTCAAGTTCAGCTGAGCCTCAGCAGAAGTGGTCTAGGCCTTCGTAGGTTGGCTCTACAATGCTCGGCTGCTTATCTGGCTTTAGTTAACAAAGCAGGTTTTTCAGTTCCACTGGATGAGTTCACCTTACAAGCTTTCACCTTATTCAATTAGCTTGGTTCCACCTGCAAGTTCGATCTCTGAAGAGTCTCTTCTGGAGTCCGGTTTCAGTCAAAAGGACTTATCATTCAGAATTGATGACCATCAATTTGACCAGCTGTTACTCATCTCTACCCCGGCCAACCGTGCTCGTCTACTTTCAGTCACATTGTGTCATGCTTCCTCTAAGGGGTCTTAATCTTTGCTTGGAACCAGACGAGTTCCAGGTTGCTTTAAAATGGTGGCTTAGGATGGACACATCATCACAGCTATGTTATCCTTACTGCCCTGACCACCAGCTGGATCCTCTTGGGCATCATGCCATGACGTGCAAAGTGGGTAGTGATGTGGTTTTGTGCCACAACCGCTTAAGGAATGTTTTTGCCCAGTTTTGTCACAGGGCTAGGCTGGGTGGTCAGCTTGAAGTAGGTCATAGGTATGGGGCTGAAAGTTTGCTCAGTAGGCCAGCAGACATCCTAGTGCCCAACTGGATGATTGGGAAGCCAGCTGCTTTTGACCTAACAGTGGTCTCTCCGCTTAACTCCAGAACATTGAATGAAGCAGGAGCCTGAAGTGGCAGCTGGAAAAGCTGAAGTGCGCAAGCACAATGTCAATAATCCCAAGTGCACAGAGCTGGGTTGGGTCTGCATACCCTTGGCAGTAGAGTCCTTTGGTTGTTGGGGCGTGGAAGCTCAGGGTTCTATTTTTTGGCTGGCTGTCTGGCTTTGCAGTTGCAGTACAGTAAGTCAAAGGCCATTACAAACATCTATCAGAGACTGAACCTCACCTTAATTCGCTGCAATGCCAGAGCCTTGCTATCCCAAGCTATTTTGTGTTTTTTTTCTCTTTCCTTTTTTTACAGGCTATAATTTAATGATATTATTACTAGTTTACACAATAATAATATTACATAATACTTGTACTGCAGAATGAATACGATAGAATAATATAACACTAATGCTACTATTAATACAATACTATAAGTCCACAATAATGACATTAAGTGCAGATGATGGCAGGTTAGATCTCATAACAATAGCTCCAGCATTTGCCCATACCAAAATCATGCTCAGACGACCATAGAAGGTGGCCAGAGCTCTTGGCTTGGTGGAATTAGTCTGGCAGCCCAGCATGATGCCACTGTTGAAAGCACCTCAGTGGCTTCAACTCCCCTTGCACCATAGGTATCCACCACTAAAGGAATGCACCGCAGGCCTAACTGCATGTTTGTACATGAACAATAAAAATTGCAGTTGCAGTGCAGCAATTGAAAGGCCATTGCAAACACCTATCAGAGACTGAACCTCACATTAGTTCGCTGCAATGCCAGAGCCTTGCTATCACATGCTAGGTTCAGTTCAGCATTTAGTGGGCGAGGGCTGAAAGTTTTTTTTTCTTTTTGTCAGTTATTACAGTATGTGTGAGTGTGGTAAGGGTATAGTTTATTTATCTGAGTAGGTTTCTGTAATATTGTTACGCGCGATCGATGGATTTGCGCGATCCATCGATTGCGCTGCGCCATCGATGGATTCATTGATCGCGCACCTATCGATCGATCGCGCAATCATCGATCGATCGCGCAGCTATAGAAATTGCGCTATCGACCGATTGCGCACTGCTGAGTTTGCGCAATCGATCGATCGCGCAGCTATAGAATCTGCGCAATGTGTAGATATCCTGCGTAGTATTTCAAGCCCTCTTGGTACATGCCTAGCTGCTTTAGTCTCTAAGTACTACGGCTTTCTCCTATACATGTTTTACTTATTATTGGGTTATACAGACCGACAAGTGACCTATTAATATATACGTCTGTGTAAAAGTCTGGTAATGTGTACAACTCAACCAGAGTACATAGAGATACGTTAGTAAGTAAACTGAGCTATATAGTTAACCAAAGAGGTTATAAGTACACTGTCAAAAATTGTGAATGAATCAACTACATTATACAAGTAATAATCATTGAAGCATGCACATGAATCAAAGTGCTTCAGTGCAAGTGGCACACTTCCACTTGTCAGTTTGTATTCCAACTCCAATGCATTCTGGGTGGAAGCACTGCCTACAGGAGCTCGGCATTTGGGAAGGAAACTGATGGGGTTATGCTGTATGTGTCAACACAGTTCTTGAAATGACTATTCGATTCCTTGTTGTGCAATTGTGTTGGATCTTCTTCGTGGATCAATAATGTTGCAAAAGCCACAGCTAATTCCCCACATGCATATCCATTGTCTTGCAGCTGAACATTCATGACTTTTATTGTGATGGGAGAATCTGGACATTGCACATATCTAGCAACATGAGATATGCATTAACCATCAGCTCTATTTAGCATTGAGTCATAGATGCAAACAGTTTTCATTTCTTTCCCGACATTACCAGCCAGTGGTTTTTGTTAACCAGAAGAAATTGCATGAGACAAATTCAAAGCTAGGGACACTTAAGGACATGTTCTGTTGAAGGATAGAATTTTGGAGCCCATCAACTGCAGGAAATGCTTCTCTGAGTAGCATACATTAGCAGCCTCCATATGCATATCACTCAACCATTCAGTATTGCTCTATCACCTGGTGACAATTTAATAATGATGCTCTTGATGCCTGTGCTGGCACGTGAGTGTTTGTGCACACTGTAGCATTATGACAGATGGAGGAGTACTGTATTCTGTTTTTTTGTACAGATGCACCGATTAGTCTTGCACCCACTTGAACATTTGCAGCAGGATTTAGTGAACTTATTACATGGATTGAATTTTCTGGGCTGCTTTACAAAGCGACAAAGTAATGTCTCCACGCACAACAGCTACACTACCATCATAACTCAGCAGGTCTTCACCACGGAACTTTCCCTTAATAGTTCCAAACATTGTTCCAGGCCTGTAAGTCTTTCCATTTGTCTCCATGCAAATACTTCACTTATTTTGCAAGGAAGTCTTGGCATGTCTGTTTTGGCTCAATCCATCTTGGGGATACCAATAGTTACTTCGACACCTACACTGAACACTTGTGTCTTAACTCCCTTCTTTTTTTGTACTTCACTACCGTATATATGTGTTGTTATGAACTTTCTGTCTTATTGCTGTGTGTATTCTTGATTTACATCACCCTCATGATCCTCCTGCTACTTGTCTGGGGTTTCTGACACCTGTGATGGCAGTTTCAATGTACTGTGCTCTATCTCACTATCTGCATCTACTACATGAACCGATTGTAGCGAATGAAGCGACTGGCGTAAAGTAATGCCTTAGAAACTGAAGTACTGTTTCACACCAAAGCACGTGCACATATTCCATCCATCAATCGCGCAAGCGCAGTAGTGCACGATTGATCGATGGTTGCGCGATCGATCGATGATTGCACGATCGATTGATAGGTGCGCGATCAATGGATCCATCGATGGCGCAGCGCAATCGATGGATCGCGCAAACCCATTGATCGCGCGTAACAATATTATGTATGTATTGTATTGTTGTACCAATTTATTAATGAGATCAGTGGCATCGGCTATCCTTAAAGAATTGAGCCCCTTTGAACTGTTTCATGTTGCATTCTTGCTATATTTTTTTATGTATATATTATTACTATTATTATCATTTTATTTGCATGAACTATGCAAATCCACTTATTCTGTTCTTTCTGTAGGTGAACAACAATGGCGACTTGACTTTTAATGCACCTTATAGTGGCTACACTCCATTACCATTTCCCATTCAAGGCAATCCTATGATAGCTCCATTTTTTGCTGATGTTGACACAAGACTCGCAGGCAAAGTGTGGTATAGAGCTACAAGTGATTCTGCCCTTCTGGCAAAAGCAGCGAATGACATCCGACCCATCATAACTGGACCAGACTTTTCTCCTTTGTGGTTATTTATTGCAACATGGGACCATATTGGCTACTATTCCGCCCATTCAGACAAGGTAAGTATATCAAGATACTAAGGGATAGTCTTTAATGTAAATTATACTATGCAACAGGATTTTAACGTATTAGTATAGTTGCATTAGGATATGTACAAAAAACGTTTCTCAAACTAGTAACATAATTTTATGGAGATTAGTATGTTACAACTATTCTAATTCATCAAGTTATGTGTCCTTATATTACAATGATTGACAGCAGGTGAATCATAGTATAACACAATTCATCTTCACAGGAAGAAATGAATAAATGTACTGATAGGGATGTAGACCACTAGTAATGTTAATCAATTTATGGTAAGTTTTTAAAAGTTCCCCATGCATATAGCATACTAAGGTATACTAATAGGTTGCATTCAAGGTATCACTGAACTAGTGCTGAAGATATGTACTATGGAGGTTGATAAACTTTTTTGTACATATCCTAATGCAACTATACTAATATGTTAAAATCCATTTGCATAGTATAATATATCACTGGCTGATTTTCTGCAGCTCAGTGAAGGCAAAGCAGAAAATCATCCTATGATTGGAGGCCAAGGTTAATCAGCATAATTCATTAGTTTGCACCTCTTGCACTCGTTCAACATATTTGACATATGAGGTTGATTAACCAATGAGTGCATATTGGCAAGAGATGAATTCTAACTTAGGTCTTAACCAAGAGTTGAGGATCATTAGTGATGAAACCTTTCCATAGTACAGAGCAAAACAATACAAGCTGCTGTAGTGCAAGGTGAATCTTCTACTTGGCTGCCATAGTCTCTTGATGTCTTGCTCCTTACTCAACTGATGACACCTAAACTATTTTAACTATATGTATATGTAAACCACTACATGTAGGTACTTAAACCTACATGCAGGTGTTGCTAATCGCTTTATTCCAAACAATGAACAAACAACAAACACTTGCAATAAGCATAATCAATATAGTAAAAAGGGCTAATGCGCCAGCTGCTATGTGGTTTCAATTTATTTATTTTTAAAACTTGCTAGGCTGCGTAGACGAAAAGAGTTTCAGCTCATGTTGCAAAAACCCACACAATTCCATGCTTTCAATCACCAATATTGTGGAAAATTATTGTTAGTTCCAGAGCCAATGATTAAAAGATCTCTAAAATGATGCCTTATGTTTTTTTTCTACTCAAACGTTTAATAAGTAATTGAATGCAAGGACCAGATGTCGCCTATATGTATTCTAAAATCACGTTTTTAGCCTACATACAGGCATACATACGGTCAATCAGACATTGAAATGCATTGGAAAATGTATTCAAATGTGCACACGTATATGATAGTCAATGATTACTCAATGCATCTATTGTACCCAGACTAACACATTTCAGTGCATCCTGGCAGCAGACAATGTTCGGTCATTTGTAATATACCAGTATGCTGATGGCTTGATACAGTGGACAACTGGTGATGCTACAGGAGGGTCTGGAGGTCTTGGTGGAGTACCTGCCCAGGTTGGGTTTAATGCTGGAGACAGTAAGAACTATGCAAATGTTCAAGACTCAAGAACACCTGCTATAATTAATATCGTCCGTACAAGCAATGTTTTGGTAGCTGGTCAGTGGATTTTTTCAGTACAGGATGCAGTAATATTACCACCACCATGTAAATGCCGAAATGGAGGTACCTGCAGTGGATTAGTATGTACCTGTCCACCTGGGTACACTGGAACATTGTGTGAGACTCAATGTCCAACAAGCTGTTCATCTGGTTATTACCTGAATAACTGCAACTGTGGTATGAACATGTAGAACTCTTGTATGTCATATAATACTCCTTCATTAACTTAAAAATTGTTGGATGTTTCTTGCTTATAGTGGAGCTATATACTATTTGTGGTCTTGCTAAGAGAAAATAAATTAAAACTACTTGTACTTGAATATTGGCATTGTAAATGAAGTTTATCATGTATGTCAGGTACTGCACTATTCCTAAGTTTAAAAAAGTTAAGTATGCATTTAGTACAGTAGCTTCATGATATAGTTGCCTGTATTTTTGAATAAAATAGATCATGCAGAGTATCTAAAGGTTTTTAAAAAATATTTTTCACTGCAATAAGTAATTTTATATCCCACACAATAGCACGATGTGATCTGAGCTGTAAGAATGGAGGTGTGCTACAAAGTGCTACATGTACTTGTGACTGCAGCAAAAGTGTTATATATATAGGGCAAGATTGTACATGTAAGGAAATATCATCTGATATATGTCAATGTGTTTGCATCAGTTCTTAATTAATACTTACAGCATGTAAATGCCAAAATGGAGGTACCTGCAGTGGATCGGTATGTACCTGTCCACCTGGGTACACTGGAACATTGTGTGAGACTCCATGTCCAACAAGCTGTCAAACTGGTCACTACCTGAATAACTGCAACTGTGGTATGTAGGGGCAAAAAAATAGGAAGCTTGCGGTTTTAACAACAGAGATGGATTTTAAAACAAAATAATGTGTAAGGGTTGATAAAATATAATTGCATTAAAGAAACTATGCTGTTTAGGTATGTCCTATTATTGTTCGGATTTTGGATAATAAAATTAAAAGGTCATGCATAAATATCTGATAGTAAGCTATCTCCCTGCAAAAAATAATTTTTCCACACAATAGTGCCATGTGATCTGAGCTGTAAGAATGGAGGTGTGCTACAAAGTGCTACATGTACTTGTGACTGCAGCAAAAGTGTAATATATGGAGGACTGGACTGCACATGTATGAAACGCTTTGCATAATATGCACATGTACATTAAATACTGCTCTCATTCTTACAGCATGCAAATGCCAAAATAAAGGTACCTGCAGTGGATCAGTATGTACCTGTCCACCTGGGTACACTGGAACATTGTGTGAGACTCCATGTCCAACAAGCTGTCCATCTGGTTATTACGTGAATAACTGCAACTGCGGTATGTACATGTAGGGGTCTCCTCAAATATCAAAATTACTAAACATTGGTGCATTATGTGTTTAGAATTGTTATGTAACTATAATCATGCACCATAATAACATATACATATATAACTGTATATAGTATGAAGCTTTTTCAAAGTGTGCATGTTTAACTCTACAATTGTAAAAAAAGTTGACAAATGTAAATTGCATTAAACCAACTATGCTCTTTAGCAATATGTATTTTCTTATATCATTGTCTGGATTTTGAATGAAGAAATGAATAGATCATGCATAAATATCTGATCTAAAGTTATTTCCATGGGATAACTAATTTTATCCTTCACAATAGCACAATGTGGTCAGAGCTGTAGTTTTTCGATTTGTGCACAATGTAGTACTGACATTTAGACTATCATTATTATCCTAACAAATGATTAATAATGGTAACTAATTTTCTACATCAATCATGATGCAATTTAAACAAATCTATACCCTCTGATTAAATTATGCATTGGTCCGAAACTCTGTCATTCCTAATTGGAATTACAAAAACCATGCCCACGTACATTGCAGTTACTACTATTTTGGTGTGAGTGTGGCCTGATCTAACAGTATCACTTCATTTGTTATTCATTTCATCCCACTCAATAGTTCCATGTGTTCTGTAAGAATGGAGGTGTGCCAGTTGTCTGTATTTTTGAATTGTGATATTTAGTATAGATCATGCAGAGTATCTGAAAGTTTAAAATAAAATTAATCACTGCATAAAGTAATTTCATGTCCCACACAATAGCAAAATGTGATCTGAGCTGTAAGAATGGAGGTGTGCTACAAAGGGCTACATGTACTTGTGACTGCAGCAAAAGTGTAATATATGGAGGACCGGACTGCACATGTATGAAAATATTGCATAATATGTACATGCAATGTTTTTATATGGTGCTCTCATTATTGTAGCATGCAAATGCCAAAATAAAGGTACCTGCAGTGGATCAGTATGTACCTGTCCACCTGGATACACTGGAACATTGTGTGAGACTCCATGCCCAACAAGCTGTCCATCTGGTTATTACGTGAATAACTGCAACTGTGGTATGGAGGAGTATCTTGTTATCTGTCAAGTATAAAATTTAACCCAATTTGAAATTGGTCCATTATAATTCTTATGTTTTAAAACACCATATATGTATAACTTTAATTTGTATCATCATATTGGAGCTATTGCAAAATGTTTGTGGCATTATCAAAAACTCTACCATTGCAAAAAAAATGTGTATGATGGTTGATGTGAATTACATTGTTGCATGACATATTCAAAACTGAATTATAGCAAACTACATGTATGACTATATGTATGCTATTTTGCACTATGGTAGCTCCTTATATCATTTTCCAGATTTGATTAGTGAAGTTAAAAGATCATGCATATATATCTGATAGTTTAAAATATTCCACACAATAGTGCCATGTGATCTGAGCTGTAAGAATGGAGGTGTGCTACAAAGTGCTACATGTACTTGTGACTGCAGCAAAAGTGTAATATATGGAGGACCGGACTGCACATGTATGAAAATATTGCATAATATGTACATACAATGTTTTTATATGGTGCTCTCATTATTGTAGCATGCAAATGCCAAAATAAAGGTACCTGCAGTGGATCAGTATGTACCTGTCCACCTGGATACACTGGAACATTGTGTGAGACTCCATGCCCAACAAGCTGTCCATCTGGTTATTATGTGAATAACTGCAACTGTGGTATGTGGGGGGTCTCCTATTATTTGTCCTGTCTAAAATTTAACCCCATTTGAAATTAGTGCATTATAATAATAATTATAACAATAATGTATATAGGTGGTAGGTATCTTATTAGCAATTATAATTATTAACAAAAACTAGTGTGCAAATGTAATAGGTGGACGCAATGTAAAATAATAATAATAATAATAATACTCTTATCATACATTTTGGTTTCAAAGCAGTTTGTTTTGTTTTTTTTAAATTTATTTATTTTTACTATAACGTTTGTTTTCTTACAGAACAAAATCACGGCAAATGTGGGGCAACATATCTTGGAAAGAATACTGAAGTGCCCAAATAAAAAACGCCCGTGTAAAAAGGGCAATACCATGTAATTAAGTGTGGACATTCCTAGCATGAACAACATTAGATCGCTGATGTAGTTTTGCCCGCATGCGAAAAAATGAATTAGTCTCTTTCAATGCATATAGTGCATGTGCATTTTATTAATTTTTTCCATACCATTCACTTGTAATCAATTGGCTATGCTTATAATACATAGAGGATTTTCAGATGCATCACACAGGGAAAAAATATTGCGGGATTCTAGTTCAACAGATTTGATTGGTCACCAATTCAAATGAAAATCATATAACAAATCAATACATGATTTACTACTGAAATGATTTACACTGTGACATATATATAGTGTACAATCATTTATGATTTGCATGGAGATTCTTCACGTAAAATAAATTATAGAATCATAAAAGGATTTACCCAAGATTTTATATATGAAAACATTCTCTGTGAGAGAGTTACAGGTATATAGGATTATTTGAAGGCAATGGTGGTGTAAAAAGGAAGGGAACAAGGGGTTGTAGAGTGAATAATTATTCCTATATTTAGCACTTTGTACAATAGCATTACAATTATGTTGTTAAATATAGGAAAAAATATTGTATCTCCAATCCCTTGTTCCCTTCCTTTTTACACCACCATTTCTTGTTTTTAAATCAGTGACTATATATCCCTCCACACTATCACACCCCTCCCTACACCCCACCCCTCCCTACCTTCACACGCCACCTACCATCACACCCCTCCATACTATTACACACTACCTATAATGTATTAATGTGTTCTCCATCAAGTTATACATGTATGATAACACGCTTAATGATAGATCGTCACCTACGCGTAGGCACATGTAGGCGTTGCAAATCGTTTTATTCCAAACAATGAACAGCCAACGCTTGAAATAATGAGAATCAATATACCAAAGAGGACTACTTGCAAGGTGGCGGCTGAAAACATTTCCAGCGTGCTGCTAGTGCTACGTACGTTCTATTGGGGCACGCCCCTCATTTAGCTCGAGTTGTTCCGATTTGCAAAAAAACTTACTAGAAGCATTCTTCGTTTTATAGGCGGCTATAATATTAACTCTTTCGCTAAATACACACAATTTCCTACTTTTAAACTCATTTTCATCAAGATCGTGGGTCATTTTTGTACGCTTCTCCATCTCGATTGTGTATCTAAAGTGGCGATGGTCCAAAGCGAATTAGAAACGAAAGCCTATGCTTAGGTTTTACTTTATTCGAGTTCAAAGTTTTATATGGTATTGAATGCGAGGACCATAGGTTGCAATAGATAGCCTACACGCAGCACTTTTCGCCTACATGTAGCATTGTAGGCGCTTGTTAGATCTATCATTAAGTCATTATGCCCCTATTGTGGAGTCCGGTCAAAAGTCATTTGGCATTAACCACCCTCCGCCCCCCCATCTCACCCAAACATATAACCCATGCATATTGCTATGATACCTAATCATCACATACTGTCCCAGAGTAGGGGAAACACTTCACTGTCCATTGTTGTTTGAGTAAGGTGATAGAAATTTTAAGTTCATTTGGCATTCCCCTCCCCCTCCCCAAAACACACACTCACATGTACACCTACTACATATTGCATCCTAGCCTTATCACCATACTCTGCCATTTCATACCATCACATGCACCTTTCACACAATCCCTCCTTATTATCAACTCTATAACTATCACACCCTAAGACCATCATCCTTCCCTTACATATCTTACCACATAACCCTCCTCCCTACCATCACATTTCACCCTCTACACATCACACTACTCCCCCCTAAACCTTCAATGGGGTGAGTAAGTTGGGTGATAGGATCTTGGATGCATAGCTGTACGCCATTGTGCTCAAACAACATATACTGTCTCAGATTGAGACATTCACTATGCATGGGTTTATGTAAAGGATTTTTGGGATATACCCTCCCATTGAAGTTAACATAGTTGTTGTATGTCCCCAGCTAAAGATGTGCCAAGTATTGCACACTTGTAAGTGTGCTTTTTAAAAGTTTTCATATTGAATAATATAACAATGCCAAAAAAAAAAATGGAAATCCCAAAAAGGCACTACACTTATCAGGATACTGAATTTTACAATGCACACACTAATAGCTTCTAATGACAGCTGCATAGGAAAATGTAGGCATATTGGATGGAGGATGATCTGTTGAACGGGAGGAGAGTAATAAGATAATACAACACGCACATTGTCAATGGATTGGTTCTCAGTGGCATATGTACCTCTCCATTGTCCATGCCACCACATTTTGCAGCTTTGCAGGCGTTCCATAATGTGCAGATGATAGAAAGTTATGAAGGTAATCAGGGCATATAGCATGTTGACACAAAACATTGCACATGTCAGGTGTCTTTTTGCTTCTTCTTCTTCCTGGACTTGGTCTTTGGTGCTATCATGGTGCTCCAAGTGGTGGCTGTGTCCATGTCTGCCATACTCACCCCAGTAAAGTCCAGGGTCTTGAGCTGGGGGACCTTGGAGAGGACTTACTGGTAGTAGTAGTAGTAGTAGGCCTTGGTGGCCTCCATGGGGTTCTCGTGGAGGGAGAGAGTGATAAGCTCTCGTGGAGGGAGAGAGTGATAAGCTTGGGGAGCCCTGAAAGCTTGTCTGCCTCTTCCAGCTCCATGATGTTGTTGCCATGGAGATAAAGCATTATGAGGTTGGGTAGCTGCAAGATGGCCTGTTGATAGAAGACAAGATGGGTGAGGTGTTCTGTATGACCACATTAACGATGAGGACACACATGTATAGGCATGGTACTCTATCTGTTGGCATAGGCAGCTTAAGCAGGCCATTACAGTAAGCTTCTCTTCATATATACGTAGCCAAATAAGACTCTGCATCTTACATCAGATAAGGACACATACACAACCATATGTGTACATAAGTAAACAATAGGAAAGCCCTTCCCTCACATTTGAGGGGGGGGGGGGGGGGGGTGGAAGAAAGGAAGTTTGATGTGTGGAGTGGAGGGAAGAAGGGAAGAAGGGTGGTGTGTGCACAGTGTGTGCAAGCCAGGAGGGTCCAAGGGAGAAGAACCATATTTTGAATCAGATAAAAATGTTTTTACAAGTAAGGGCAGCTGTAAATCAAATAAATAACCATATGTATAGGTAGGTACACAATATGAATATGATATTAACATAACACACCAGGTCCATTCTAGGAATACTACATGTACATGTACCTGGCTACAGTCAGTTAATCTCGTCTTTGACCAAAATCCTAGGCTACAATAGCTGTAAGGTCAGTTAACAATGCGGGAAATAATAGTTAGTGTGCCAAGTGTTAAGATATATGTACTAGCTTAATGTGTGTGCACGTGCATGCATAAGTGTGTGTGCATGTGCATAAGTGTGTGTGCAAGCGTGTGTGGACAGATGGTCCATAAATGGGGTTAACTGAAGGTACAGACCACACAACTACATGTAGCTGCAACGTTAAACCATACATGCTGTCTCAGTGTAAGACCTACATGTAACTACATGTACAAGGGTACCTTAGAATATAAACCCTGTACACTCTCATGTTACGACCATTCTCATAGACCGTTCAGTTTGACCTGATTAACCGATAAATGACCAAATTTTCATTACGTAACGGGTGCACCGTATAACCAGATTTAATTTTAACTTATTCAAAAATTGTGCGTCTGTCAATCAAGTTTGCTTCGTGCGATCGCGTAGTATTTCGTTTGTTTTACCGATTTCTAAGACCAAAAAGGATCGCTACCATGTTCTCTAGACTCAAAAAGTGAAGCACGATGTATTCTAGCAACTTGAAGACACGAAGCCGTTCCATACACGAATCGTGGTCGGGTCATCGCTAATGTCTACCTACGAACGGTAAGGAACCAGTTTTTGTGATACTCTTATTGTTTGGGAGGTGTGTAGCTTGCGCATATGCATTTTGTATAATTTTGCTTGCATAGGCCTATATGTTCTGTTTGTATACCTACCGTGTTGTAACTTTTTTTAGAGCACATCTGTTGTTTCTAGCTCTTTTTGTTATGGCAATTTGATGCGCGTTTATGGCATGGGGCATTGAGAAGGGTGTGGATAAAGAGACTAGGGCAGGTGGGAAGAATGTTATGTAGGAAGAATGGTTTGAAATAAATAAAAGTGTGGTGAGGACATGACATGGAAGAGTGTTGTGTGCTATGTGTCTGTGTGCAATGTGCTATGTGCCTGTGTGTTACATGTATGTGTGCTATGTGTAGAGTGTTGTGTGCACACATATTGTGTGTACTCACATGGGTAGGGGTGTGAGTAGGTCCACTGCACACTCCACACACAACACTTTTCCCTCCTATGTGTGTGCACACAACACCCACTCCACACCTCCACACACTACACTCTTGCCTCCTATGTGTGTACCTTGTGTGTGCACACAACACCCACTCCACACCTCCACACACTACACTCTCGCCTCCTATGTGTGTACCTTGTGTGTGCACACAACACCCACTACACACACACAACACTCTTCCCTCATATGTGTGTGCGCACAACACCCACTCCACACCTCCACTCACAACACTCTTTCCTCCTGTGTGTACCTTGTGTGTGCACACAACACCCCTTCCACACACACAGCACTCTTCCCTCCTGTGTGTACCTTGCTATGTGCCTTTGTGTTATGTGCCTGTGTGTTATGTGCCTGTGTGTTATGTGCCTGTGTGTTATGTGCCTGTGTGCTATGTGCCTGTATGTTATGTGCCGGTGTGTTATGTGCCTGTGTGCTATGTGCCTGTATGCTATGTGCCTGTGTGCTATGTGCCTGTGTGCTAGTGCCTGTGTATGTATGTGTGCTATGTGTGCTGTGTGCTATGTGCTGGTGTGCTATGTGCCTGTGTGTTATGTGCCTGTGTGCTATGTGCGTGTGTGCTATGTGCCTGTGTGCTAGTGCCTGTGTACGTACAGTGTATGTGTGCTATGTGTCTGTGTTATGTGCCGGTGTGCTATGTGCCTGTGTGCTATGTGCCTGTGTGCTATGTGCCTGTGTGCTATGTGCCTGTGTGCTATGTGCCTGTGTGCTATGTGCCTGTGTGCTATGTGCCTGTGTGCTATGTGCCTGTGTGCTATGTGCCTGTGTACTATGTGCCTGTGTATTACATGTATGTGTGCTATGTGTATGTGTGCTGTGTGCTATGTGCCTGTGTGTTACATGTATGTGTGCTATGTGCCTGTGTGTTACATGTATGTGTGCTATGTGCCTGTGTGTTACATGTATGTGTGCTATGTGCCTGTGTGTTACATGTATGTGTGCTATGTGCCTGTGTGTTACATGTATGTGTGCTATGTGCCTGTGTGTTACATGTATGTGTGCTATGTGCCTGTGTGTTACATGTATGTGTGCATGTGTCTGTGTGCTATATGCCTGTGTGCTATGTGCCTGTGTGTATGTGCCTGTGTGTATGTGCCTGTGTGTTATATGTATGTGTGCTTATGTGCCTGTGTGTTACATGTATGTGTGCTATGTGCCTGTGTGTTACATGTATGTGTGCTATGTGCCTGTGTGTTACATGTATGTGTGCTATGTGCCTGTGTGTTACATGTATGTGTGCTATGTGCCTACATCACCAGGCGTGGTACTTACTAATAAACTAAAAGTTGGATGTGCACACCCTCTGTTTATTAGTTCTCCATTCCTTCCCCATAGTCACTGATGGCTGAAGTTGTCACTACCCTCGCACTATCTGAGTTATCTAAGCTGGGCTATTACCTCATCTTAGCTTAGATATTGTTTGTGTATATAGTTTATTCATGTTCGTGCCTAATACATTCATGAGGTAACGCCCTTCAAACGGCAGTACTTATCTGGATAGAATCGGCCTCCTACATGCACGCGATCGCTAACATTTTACTGCTCTGGACGTAGAATAACAGAAGGCACACTTCTATCAACACCGTACGAGTGCAAACGAAGCTTCGTTGTAGTTGCAACCGGTTTATAATGATTACGTACAAACCCCACTCCAGCTGTCTGCGATCGCAGACAACCGCTCTTACGCAACATTAAATTATGTACGGTAATTTTGTCTGCGAACGCAGACCGTGGTAATTTATCGGTTAATGATGGAAGGAGATACGTATTTGTTGAGGACACACATATATTGGCATGGTACTATATTTGCTGACATGGTTACATGTAGCTCAAGCAGGCCATTACAGCAGGCTTATGCTATATGTAACAAAATAGTTCATTATATCAGATAAAGCTACAGCACACAACCACATGTGTACATAAGTGAACAAAAGGAAAGCCCTTCTTTCAAGCATGGGGGAAGGGCTGTTCCTCTCAGCTATGTTGTTTAACCCCTGACATTTTTAATACACCCACTGGGCTGTTTCTCTTGGCTATGTCATTTAACCCCTGACACTCTTTACACACTCACTGAGGTGTTTCTCTTGGCTATGTACTTTAACCCCTGACACTTTTAATACACCCACTGGGCTGTTTCTCTCAGCTATGTCGTTTAACCCCTGACACTTTTAACACACTCAATGGGCTGTTTCTCTCGACCATGTACTTTAACCCTTGAAACTTTTTTATACACCCACTGGGCTGTTTCTCTCGGCTATGTCGCTTAACCCCTGACACTCTTAACAAAACCACTGGGCTGCTTCTCTCGGCTATGTACTTTAACCCTTGACACTCTTAACACACTCACTGGGCTGTTTATCTCGGCTATGTCGTTTAACCCCTGACAATCTTAACACACTCACTTAGCTGTTTCTGTCGCTTAACGCCTGACACTATTAACGCACACACTGGGCTGCTTCTCTCGGCTATGTACTTTAACCCCTGACACTCTTAACACACCCACAAGGCTGTTTCTTTCGGCTATGTGCCTTAACCCCTGACACTCTTACAAAGACCACACCCACAGGACTTTTTTTTGTTGCTAGGTTGATTAAACCTTCGAACTCTTACAAAGACCACACCCACAGGGCTATTTTTGCCGTTAAGTTGATTAACCCTTCACACTCTTAATACAAAGAGCACACGCACAGGGTCCTTTTTATGGTTGAGTTGCTTAAAACTTTAACTTTCGTGCAAAATCTAGTTGGGCTTGCGCGATTTTCGCATTTTGGCGGAACGTGGTACCTGGAACATTTCCGCTAAACGCGAAGGTCGGGCTATGCCATTTTTATACTCCGCACTTGCGCAATGTAGGCCACACCAACACGACAAATTGCTTTTAGAGCATTCTTGCAAGCCAAGCAACACACATTCACTTCACAACTTACGGAAGGTTCTAGTAGCACTAGCTCGAGGGACGGATCTAACCTGCGTCGCGTGAGCTAAAAGAGTCTGGGAACGAGTAACGCAGTCAATTAATTTTGCGCATGCGTATGTTGTTTTTAGGTTTTTTACCTACAAGTTTTAGCACCCGAAAATACAGGACTTGTCTTTTTATAAGCTACCTACTATGCGGCGTTCATAAAATAACGTGTTGTTGGATATAAAGTTAGTTAATTCTAATTAATAATTAGCCTTTTTGTTAGTATGATACATCATAAAAAACATATTGGTGAAACCAGAATTTTAATATCATCATCCTATAGTAACTTATTATTCATGTCCTCAATTGCTGGCCATGGGTGGAAAGCAATGTCAGACGAGCTGCATCACTGACATTGTCACAAACTAATCGATTCATAGTTTGGTCTGAAGTGAGCCAAGTTTATGTGTGTATATTAGTGCTACTAAATGTTGTATTATTCCCTCCACCAGATTGTCACAGCTTTTATTGCTACAAAGTTTAAAATAACACGAACAGAAGCCATTTCACATGTACTTACCCATACACTGCCACAATAACTGTACTACATTGTAACTGCGTTGAGTCACAATCTTTCATTGCACTGTTGATCCAGCAATAATGTTTTGAATAATCATCGTTCCCCATAAAGTACTAAAAACCTGTCAAGTGGGTCGTTCTATTTGTGTTGTGTATGAAATATCAAGCCATTAGGGGACAAAGTCATGGTCCTAAAGGAGGGGGGGGGGGGGGGGAGGTCCTCGAACTGACTTACATAGTCTATGTCAAATGGGTCTTGTGCAGCGTATAATAATATTACACATATAAATTATTTTTTTAGTGATTGATACACCGTTTCAAGGATAAGTGTGTAACTGTCAAGCAGTTGATTGACGGAGATTATTCTTTCCACGTAGAATTGAACGAGTTTGCATGTAGTACCAAGGACACTTAATTAATACACTATAGTATCTTCAATGAATAATTTTAAGACAGTGATTACGATTAGCCGTACGAGAGTGATAATTGCTTGGAATGTGCGGCTGAGGAATGTGCGGCTAACTTCACTGAACGGGGTACGACAAAGCAGTTGAGGGCTGCTGTCAAGCCAGCATGTGCACTACTAGACAACGTACAAGATAGGGACCCACATGCAGAGGATGTGGATGAAGAAACTTTGCAAGTTTCTATCCAAAAAGCGCGACTGAACAACATTGCAGTCGCATGTGGTGGACAGCACGAGCGGCCCAGCTTCCTGATCCAGATCCACGCCTCCGAAGGCGAATCAGATGACTCAGAGAACTAGCTGAAGGATGAAATGCTTGGACAATGCAAAGTTGAAGATGTAACAGTTGTGCACATGTGATTTGATAATGAAAATTGATTTGATTTGCAATTAGATTTAAAGTTAGAATGGAATGCGAAATCGGTCGCTGATTGCTCGTTAGTTGCATGAAATGATATACAAAACCCTATGAAATATCCTCATCAATGTATTACATTAATGATTCTGACTATTTATCAGATATAAAATCAAATACAAATTCAATCCGATATGATTTAATGCATGATTTATATGAACTAATCTCGTGATAAATCTTTTTTTGGCGTTTTTTCCCTGTGTACTGAAAAAAATATCTCGCGTTTAAACGAGCGTATTTTCGTAATCATGAACGCAGCTGCGTGCTGTTCTTTAAAATCCTGTTGGAATACCATTTCTTTCCTGAAATGCGGAAACAGGTACGCGAAAGCGTTAACCATTACGAAGATACGCTCGTTTAAACACGAGCCATTGTTTTTCGGTGGGGGCGGAGGGGAGAGCTTTCAATTCGGTAAGCGTGATGTGTCCAATGTAACCAATGCATTGTGTTTCAACAAGCTGAGCATGTTGTTTTTATTTACTGTAACGGTGATGCATGCCCAAACTTGCCTGCATGCGTAGGCGGAGCTTCGCACTCCCTCCGGTCGCGCCTTCGGTGCCCTTCATCGCCGGTTGTTTTTTGTTGTTGCCCAGTGAAATTAACCCAAGCGAAAATAGTCCCTGATCCGGATTAATGAAAATTTTCGTGGAGGATTTAAATGGGGTATCAATGCGGTATATCAATCAAAATCAAACCTCAATTCTATCAGAGAATTGAGTCTGCCTCCTCCGGCCCCCGGTACAATATTTTAGACGGGCCGTATTCCTGAGGGGGACGTGTACCACCCGCTTCACCGCGGCTCTGTCCCCGTACACTGACCACAACAGAGCGAATTTCGCACGTTGCCACAGATACTTTGGTAGTGGGCACCTTATTAATACCAGTCTTCTGTTCGGGCATTTTCAATTTTTCACTGACCCTTTTGCAACTTATGCTTTTTATGCAGTAAAGCAGGGACGTAGGAATAGGTCCGGTGTCATAGGGTATACGGTCCGGCCCAATTTTCGGTCCGGCGGACCGTATTCCCTAAGGGAATACGGTCCCTCCCGGATGCAACTCCCTAGGGAATACGGTCCGTGTAAAATATTGTACATCCAGGGAATACAGTCCGGGGGAGGAGGCGGACTCAATTCCCTGACATAAAGAAGATTTGATTTTGACAACCACTGGTAATCATATATATATAGCATGTATAATTAAAAATAGATTGAAGTCGATCCTCACCGAAATCGCAACCTTTAGCGTTTAAACAACCACTGGTAATTATAATTAAAAAGAGAAAACGATTCTTACCGAAATCGCAACCGTTAAGGCAGACAAATTTATGATGAAAACAACAGAACAGAACTTCTAATTGATAATTAGGAAGTTATATAATGAAAGCAATTTAAAACCAAGACAGAAGTTCTTTCACGGCATCAGATGTTTAATGTATATATTATAATCAGCTAATTTATAATTTAAACACAAGACAGAATTTATATAATGAAAGCATGCAATTTAAACACAAGAAGAAAGAAGTTATATAATGAAAACAATTTAAAAACAAGACAGAAGTTCTTTCATGACATCAGATGTTTAATTGTAGGCGGCTGTGCTCCTTTCTTCTGTTCTTGGCATGAAAAGTGTTCTAAAAAATGATTTTGACCCGTTGTCTACTGACAGATTGTTCTTTAAAATTCTATCAGGATAATAAAAAGTTCATATGGAATCATTTGTTGTATGCATTCTTTGTAGGAAAACAAACCTCTTTTTCAGAGCATATTTGAACAATATACTTCAATGTAATTTTCATGTCACTAAATCAAAATTGACAAGAATGTTTGTTTCCACACAATATTGGCTTACTTGTTGATATACATGTAGGGTGGAATTTTCCATGCTTTCCACTTTTTTGGTATGATTTTCAAAGAAGCACCTCTCTGGCAAGGGTTCCACTGGCTTCACTTCTGGAATTGGTTGTCTAAAACTGGGTACTAAATCTTTATATGTATACAGCTTTGGAGAACCCAAAAACAATTATATAAAAGTAATGAGAAATGAAAAGTGATAATAACTACTGGCATGTTTTATACATTGTTTTGATTACTGTGTACTACTTCCTCACACTTTGTAGAATAAGGCATGCAAGTCACTTTGCACTCCTTCACACATGGAGACAAGTTGCTGATCCAAAAACTGCATGTACGTCAATGTTTCAAAACCAACAGTTGTATTTTAATCATTTGTGTGCTATATATTTACCTTCTGAAGAGCTGTAGTGACATCTGAAGTTGCAAGCATGCCTATACATCAAATCTGTATCTTGAACAGCCTTATATGTGACATGTGGGCTGTTGGGGTTGAAATTTGTGTTAGCACAATTATTACTTGTGTGCTTTATACCTTACCTTTGAAGGAGCCATTTTGCTAGCCAAGACCAAAGCTCAGAACTGTCTGTCTGTAAAATTAAATATATTGTGAGTTTAGAATCATAACATTTAGCTGGTGAAGTAACACACACAGTAAATCTCAAAGGCAAATTCTCTGCTACACACTCACCGATCATGTAAGAAAATTTCAACATGACATTCTTGGACATTATGTGGTGTAATTACTATAATACAACCTTGCAAACAAAGATGCCGCAGTCTGAATGCTTCTTTTGCTTTAGCTCTGGTGCCTACATGTATAATATGGCATTAATGTGATACAGCATTCACCCCGTGCACTCTGACATACATTATAAAGTGAAATGGTCCACAAAATTCCTTCTATTTCCCAGTCCTCGCATAGTACACATTGCAGAAAGTATATTTGTAATGTTTTGCCTTGAATTGATTCAAAATACAAATCATATATCAGCACACATTTTGAAGAGACACCAACAACTTAAATGGAAGCCATATACAGTATATCAGCCACATACATGAACGAATGGAAGTGGATCAAGAAACCAGCGGCTTGGAATGTTACACGGCAGAAGAAGGTAATCATATTTGCGAATACCTCTTTCCTAAATAAAATAATTATCATTAATTGGAACAGTTTCCATTCAGCCGGTGTGCTTCATATATAATTTAAAAAGAACAATTTTTACTGTCCAATTATGATTTGAATATTATATGTGTATATGAGGTACTTATTATTGTTTGATTCATTCTTCCATCAGTCCATTATGGATGATTGGCTGACGTCATTCGATGATCGATTTCTATCATAGGCAGTCAACAACCTGCATGGAAAGTTCATACACTTGAAACGCAAATACATCTTCCTGCAGCTTTGTGGAATGAGATCCATGCAGAGTGTGCATGGGTACATAGCGAAATTGCGTTAATTAAATGTTACCTCGCTGATAAACTCACTGCCCTGATAAGTGATTATGTCTGATGCTACATAAAGTGAGCTGCAATGATGTGTGCATGTGTGAGTATTGATGGTATATGTATGCATGCATGCACTTACCCAACGACGTACGTCCAGATGCATGTGCGACCAGTATAGTATAGTGCCTCAATTTGTCTTCGGTGCGTGATGGCCTCCACTTTTGGACGCGTGATACTACTAAAACGCCTTTGTTCTATCTTCTGTTAAAAGCACCGCAGCAGCTATTGCATCTTCGTTTTTCCCTCCCACATACAGCAGAACATCGTCATGGCTTAGCGAGAAGTCTGTCGAACGCTTTCGTATCAGCCACTTCTCTGACTCTGTGTAGCGGCGCATAATGCATGCAGGGTACGTCCTGTCCTTTCGATACGACTGTACCGTTCCTTCACATCTTTTCTATTCCTGCATGGAGTACAATGTAATTTTCTACTATACTGACACATGCACTGGAAAAGAAAACAATTCAGTGCTACATTTTAAGTACAACTAACAATGAGTGCTCAGTCTCAGACGTTCATAACATAACCCACCATTCCACGGCCTTCTCGTTCTCAGTCTTACGTGACGCGCATGCACGTGATTTTAAATTGGTGATGTGGGATTTGTATAGTCACCAATTTACTAAAAGTAAGTAAATAAAGGATTTTGGATATTATCGCAATTATACAGACCTACATTTAGCAAATTAAATATATAAGGTCTCCATACATGCATGTAATATTTGACAAATAATACAATTCATACACTGATAACCATCTTGTTTCTCATCTTTTATGCAGTTTGTCTGTGAGCGCAACATATTTTTATATGTCTATAAGTACATGAGTGCAAGCCAACAATTACGCGGATGGTTCATGTCGCAAGCTTTCATAGCACATATACTTGTGTGTACATCGTTAGCATAAGTGGGGTTTCATTCTTCATCCGCACTATATTAGCCAACATCCTAATACCAGTTCAGCTACTCTCCCCTATCACTGTAGAGTATTGTCAGGTAGGTAGAATATTGATGCAACTGAACTGACAGTCATCTGAACTCCAATCTTTCCTTCTACTGTCCCCTGTATAGGCCTATTATATTCCTGAATCATGGGCGGGATAAACTGTGTTGGTGCAAGGTGCTAATTAAATCTTGTTATTCGTGTACCTTATACTATAAGTGGTATAGAAGCCTTACTGTATTATTGAGCAATTCTATACTTAGTTTATATTGCTATACTGGCGCGACGTGAGGATTGATATCGACGATTCGTAGCAGTGTATTACAGGTACAGGTAAAAATAAATTGTTATTTGCAGTGAATTCTAGTTCTTTTTTAAATCGTTTCATGACCGTTACCCCGGTAGAGCTGTAGTCAGTTTGGTCCATTCCTATTAACACTCCTTCCTAACTTCACAATCAATGAACAGACTACGGTGAATACGAGTGTGTGGCGATAACTCCCCATTGCTGTGTCTTCTAGCAGTCTAAGTTTCTACTCGGCTCTAATATGGGTACTAGTAATAGAGGGAGGATGAAAAACTGTTCTTTCAGTGTGTTTCATTCTTATTGATGATAAACTCTCGGAGGAAGACTAGTGACAATGTGTTTCTATTGGAGAAAATCAGTGTGTTAATTTAAGGTCAATGTGTCATGTGTGTTTACACTTACTCTCAGATGATGTATGTGTATTGCATTCTTATAGGGTGTAGATGCGCACCTCTCCAAGGTGATTGGAGATCATGTGTTCTCATAGGTAGGATTTTTAAGGTCAGTGACGGTGTTTGCACGTACCCTCAGATGACATACACCTGTATGTATATATACACCTCTAAGACAAGGATTGGCGACTGCTATACTAGCTGTGTGTTTCCACTGGAGGGAATCAATTTATTTAAGGTCAGTGTGTCATGTTTGTTTGCACTTACCCTCAGATGATGTATATGTAGGCAAGTCTTTTTACATGCACACAAAGACAAGCCAGATGGCTTAAAGACATGTTACAAAGAGACACTGTCCCTGCAAGATATATAAATTTTGATAAAACCTACACAAAGACATCCAGCCCATACAACACCACTAAAACAGCTAGTTAGTTATTCAGTTTTATTTTAATCCTTAAGCATGGCTTTAATCATATACAGCAACAAGTAGCTATCTTGCTAATGCCATGTGTCTAATACATGGTGACACTCATAACTAGAAAGACACTGTAGACACAAGCAATATTAATGGATGCTGCCAAGTTTATATTTATCTGTGAAATTCACTTTTTGGTTGATTTAATTAGGTACGAAATTGAGTGCATTCAATTTCAGCATGTCTTTTGACTATTATTCCCCACTCATTCCTTTCTCATCCCATTTCTTTTTCTCCTGACACAGGTGTATAGGGGAAGTATGCATTAACACTTAAAGAGTGTGCCAGGTCAATTTAATCACTAATTAAGGACCAAGTTGTTGAGGTTACTACTTCTCACTTCTCTTCTCATCCCCCTTCTTTTTCCTACCTCCCCCTCTCTGCAGAAAATATCTGGGCACACGAGCAACGTTATTTGTCTGTGAAATTCACTTTTATCATGCAAAACACTTATGCATCATTCTCTAAACAATAATGGCTGAAGTGTACTAGTTTTCTTTTCTTTTTTTACAGGTACGAAATTGAGAGATTTATCCAGCACCCTCATCTCTATTATGTTCAGTTGACTATTATGATATATGTGTATTTTTTTTTTTTCTTTTCATCTTTTATTAAATTTATTTTACTTCGTCTGCACTTGGCGTTCACACGGTTTGATAATATTAAACAGTGTTAATTGTTGCATGCATTGTTGACGACCTGCATGTGATCCTTTTCGATATGTGTATCAGTCTTTTAATCTTTATTCTTCTACTTAGCTCGCACTATGTGTTCAACGATTTGATAATATTAAACAGTGTTAATTGTTACAGAAGCTGCATGCATAGTTGATGACCTGTATGCGATCATTTTCGAACCAAATCATAATGGGAACATATATAAATAGTAACAACTTAATATAAATATATACATGTAAATATACATTTATATAACAAATTAGTTTTAGAATAAGCATCCCAGACCGAAGAAAACAGTTCATTGTTACAGACTGAAGAAAACAGTTAATTGTTACAGAAGCTGCTTACATAGTTGACGACCTGCGATCATTGGCTTTTACTTTTCGAACCAAATGTGCCAGCCCTTACGTGAATGCAAGGGGTGGAATATACATATACATGCATGTATATAAAACCAGGGAATACGGTCCGGGGGGAGGGGGGGGGGGGGGGGACTCAATTCCCTACGGAAATGAGTCCGGTTAATTGGTTTTGTACAACCAGGGAACTCGGTCCGGGGGACCGTATTCCCTAGGGAGTTGGGTCCGGGGGCCGGACCAGAAATTGGGCCGGACCGTATACCCTATGACACCGGCAAGTCCGGCTTTTGGACCACTTTCCCTCCTGCACTTGATTTATTTATTTATGTGCGTCTGTTACTATATAACAACCAGGTGATGGTCGTGCCACTCCCCTCTTCCGTTGTATGGGTGGAGCCAAGTAGGTTTTCTTACCTTAATTATAATATTTTCAAACTTCCAGGGTATAGGCGCACCACGAGTTGGCTCAGGGAACCTTTGTAATATGACGTGAGTGACTTTGGGGTTTACACAACGTTTTAGCAGTTGGTTTAAACACTTCGTTATCTACACCGAATTGCACTAACAATTAATTCAATTACAGTGTATGGTTCAACAAAAATGCGATGAATGTCTGTAATTTTCTACTGTTCCATGCAGCTAGGATAATGTTTGATTTTTTTTTTTTGAAATACCTTCCCATCAATGAAGCCTATATTTGCGTTAGGTGCATGCCGAACATGGTAATCAACAAGACCAAGGGTCTGTGCAGATAGCGTATTATGCACTGGAGCAGCTTTACTTGAAAAGAGATACATGTATGACATGTGATTGTATCATATTAAGTATTCACATTTTAAGCTGATCAAACGGTTTATCTATGCATGCATGGTTAACGCATCTCCCGCAATCCCATAACTTGGTCTGTGAAATTATTGCGCACAATACAAAAATTCTGAACGTTGGATGTAATAACGCTAATAGATCGGTTTATATCACTGTGTAAAAAGGGTTGTTATACTCGTCTGTATAACATTGTTATACAAGTAGTTATACAGTACTTGTTATACACATTGCGTATAATTGTGTATAACTGTGTATAATAGCAGTGTGTGCTAATCAAAAAACCACAGTTGTTATACACATTTTGCATAACTGTGTATAACTAATGCTAATTACATTCTACCGATCCGAGGGCGTAATTCGTTGCACACAAATTTAATATATATTATAATTATATACATGTAGCTACTATTATTAATAATAGCAGTAGGCTACTAATTCTAAAAGATGCCTACGCGTTCCGACGTTCCAAACAAAGAAATCGCAGAGGGATAGCGTATCTGGTTGGTCGGAGGTATGGCTATAAAAATGTACGTTCACACGTGCTAGAAAAAATAGAGCTCTAGCGATGAATTGCGCACATTTGAACCTGAATCATCTATACAGTTCCTGTGTGCAGCCAAAAAGCCGCAAGTTGTGTAGACGTCGCGTGGGATGGACTCACCACTGCAAGGTAAGCCAATGCAGTTTTGCTATACAGTATAAATAATTAGTGGTTGTCTAATATGCATACTAGTACTAACCTAGCTTTTCTGATCTGATCGTAAGTAGTAGACGCCAAGGGTCAGGCTACATGCTGCGTGTGTTTCTGTGTGTATGTGTGTGTGTGTGTGTGTGTGTGTGTGTGTGTGTGTGTGTGTGCGCGCGCGAGTGTGTGTGTGTGCGTGTTTGTCAGTGTGAACATGTATGTGTGCATTTGGTTCATGAGTTCATTACATGTATATGCATGTATGTATTCATATGTATATGTATACATGTGTACACAACATATACATGTTTTTGGGCCCTTCCATAATGACCTTGTCAGGGTCTCAGATCAAGGTGTGCATATTCTAGACTCACACTGGTTCTATATCAAGCATGCAGGATCTCTGCTTGACACATGACCAGATGGTTTAGTATTTACTTACTCACCCTAACACCAACTCCATCACCTACTAAACCACATCACACTCATCATACGCACACACACACACAGGCATGCACATGTTTACACACACATACACACGGACACTAACACACAATGTGTACACACATACACACACAAGCATCACACATACACACACTAACACATACACACGTGTACACACATACACACATGTGTACACACATACACACATGTGTACACACATACACACGTGTACACACATACACACGTGTACACACATACACACATGTGTACACACATACACACACTAACACACACACTAACACATTAATTACCAAAACTAGTAACTTCCCCAGGCTAAGTAGGTGTATGCACCCAGCCCCTAGCTCCTCAGCTACAATTGCTTCTGTCCAACACAACTCAGTTGACTGATTGGCGAGAATAGGGGGCCAGAGCGAGAACCCCTCTGAGCTGTGACCCTGCCAACCTCAACCTGTTGGCCGTGGGGAGCTCCCGTGAGTGACGCAGATCACCGGTTGGGAGTCGCTGTGGCCAAGCCATGCGTCATGTGGGGGGAGACTTGGGGAGACAAGCACCAGATGGTGGCACTGGCACCATCTGGGTGACCTGCGTACCATGCAAGCCAGGACGCTGGCCCAGGCTTGGGTCCCTGAGTTAGAAGGTCAAGCCCGGTAGGAACCCGCCCTGGCTGTATTTAATATGAATGGGCATGATGGCAGTAAGTAAGAAATACACAGAAAGGATTCAAAGGTGATGCAGGGGTGGAGGGTGGGTGATGCAAACAGACAAGCTCTCCTGAAGCACCAGTGGACTGCTGGGAGGCTGCCCATGTGTGCATATAGTCTCATAAGCTGGCCATGGTGCACAAATGGTAACAATAGGGAGGATGAGGCTCCCATCCGCCTAAGACCATTAGCCTATGTAACCGCATTGCCTCTGCCCACAAATGCTGATAGAGAGTTACCAGAGCTCCATTAAACTCTGTTTAGCTCCCTAAACAGTACCCTAACACACACTTAAACACACATACACACACTAAGACATATACATGTGTACACGCAGGGTTGCAAAGGAGTAATGCACTCACAGAACAACATATACTTATGTTGCTGTGCACAGTTGGAGGGTATGGCTGCTTTTGCACACCCCATATGAGGCTACCCCAGCCACTGTCTTGATAACTGGGGCATCCTTGCCAATGTTTGCACTGACAGAAGTGTCATTGCTTTGGTGTGACTCTGGAGTATTTATAATTCACTGTGTGTGTTTTTTTTACTGCCAGTTAGACCCCAGCCTCTTTACTGCCAGTTAGACCCCAGCCTCTTTACTGCCAGTTAGACCCCAGCCTCTTTACTGCCAGTTAGACCCCAGCCTCTTTACTGCCAGTTAGACCCCAGCCTCTTTACTGCCAGTTAGACCCCAGCCTCTTTACTGCCTGGGTAATATGTTTTGGTGCCTAGCTGTATAGCACTTGTAGTGGTTGTATTGAGAGAATATTGGCAAGAACATTATGATTGTGCAAAGTTCTTATTTATTTCTGTTATGCACTATGTTTGTATGTGAGTGTGTGAGTGTGTGTGAGCATTGCCTGTAGTTAAACACATCCATGATGTCAAATAATCAAAGCAACATGTACTACGCTAATGTTGTCAGCTTCTGAACGTTCGTCTATGAGCTAGGGTCTTGACAATGATGGGCCATCCTCCCCAAGTGCATGACATATATATACACACATACATTAGGTCCTTCTAAAAAGGACACAAACACCTGTATGGCAGTACACACACACACACACACACACACACACACACACACACACACACACACACACACACACACACACACACACACACACACACACACAACACATTGTAACCAGGTTCGTTTGTGTGTCCATTGGTGTGGAATAGTAGTATGAATCCTTGCGGGCAGTGGAAGCAGGTACAATTGTATGTTAGGTCAGTGTAATCAAGCTGGCCAACCATAGCTCTTCTGGTTTGGGGTACATGTATGTCGCTGTACATATATGTTTGTGCTTTTTGTGCATGTGTGTGCACATGTATTACAGGTGTATTTTTATGTTGTATGCACGTGCATTCATTTTAGTGTCGTGTTTCTATGCATTTGTGCATGCAGCTACAGCATTTTGTACACACTGTACAGTATGTGCATGTGCATCTGCATATGTTTACCTTTGTCTGTGTGTGCTTATTTCTGTGCGAGTAGGACCAGGCAGAAGAATGAAGCTTGAAGATGCTCAGAATGTGGTTATTAGTTTGAAACCCCGGGGCCAATGTACATTGTAATTTTGGAGCATTCAGAAAGAAAATATGGCAGAGGGTTTAGCTAGAGGCCTGGCAGCTTCCATGGAGGTGGCACTATAGTATTACTGCCATCAAGTGGCTGTGTGCCCAAAGAATCTATCCTTTTCACTAGTCTTCAGCAAATTGTATATGTGGTATGTTTGCATGATCATGATGTGATGTCTTAATATATTTTTATCCTGATAGGATCAAGCTTTACATTGATGGAAACTGGGAGATTTGATGTGAACTTATATTTGGTGTATTGTTACATCTGTACATGTATGTACATGTTGTGTATTATTCAATCTGCACTGGTTGTAACTGAACTTTTCCATCCATGTACATGTACATGTCATGTTAATAGATGACTTACATAAAGGGGTGTGGCCACATGAACATTGTAAAAAAGCAAGTTTGTGAGTACTTTTAGCAATGACACAGTACACATCATGCTATCACCAGTCCCTGGTGTGCATCTTCTAGAGTGATGTGCATCAGGATAGCGGCTCATCAGATTGAATCTGCATCAATTAAATCAGGATATCCTGGTCACTACCAAGACTATTACATTAAAGTGAATAAGATTCTATTTGATGCACACCGGCCAGGTCAGGTCACTAACATGTTTCTATTTGATGCTCACCAGGGTCAGCGGGACGATACCACAAACCTAGCAGCTGTACACCAGGGACTGGCCAATTCCAATAGCATGACTTTATGACGTGTATGGCGTCTGGCCGCTAATATGATTCTATCTGATGCACACCTCTACAGTGACTGGATTGCCGCTAGCATGACTATAGCTAAAACTACAAATCAAGTCATGCTAGTGGCAGTCCCTGGTGGGCATTAGATAGAATCATGTTAGCGACCACACATAGTGTGCTTCAAATAGAATCAAGATAGCGGCCGGACCCAGGTTTGTATTGAATTGGATTTTTTTGCATCAAATAAAGTGGCAGTCCCTGGTGTGCATTTAATAGAGTCATGGTCGCTGGTGTGCATCAAATAGAATTATTTTCGTGGCCAGATCCGGTATTCTTGTGTGCATCAAATATGTTGATTTTGCTTTTGAAACCCCACTTTGAACAGAACAAATACAGCGCGTACGAGGCTTCCATTTCAAATGAATGTAACGCGCATGCGTAGACTCTTCAAAGCCACATGATATGCGTGTATGGCGTCATCGTCGGGAAATCTAATACTGGAACTAACCGTACGTTCCTATCAGCCAGAAGAAGTATCTTAGGTGGGTTATCAAGTAAATTGAGGGACTAGTGGCTAATTCCCAAGTTTCTCCTCGAACAGGTTCCTGAGCAACGATCAATTCATGTCACAGTAGAACCTATCAGTCTATGTACTAGTACCATGATGACGAAGAAGACCGCGCCGAACCTTGGGTCCTAGGCAGCATGGCGATGCTGTTTGCACTACTCCAGCAGGAAAATCATTTTCAGTAGCGGATGTGTACAACTATCAGTAAGCGATGTTGCGACCAAAACTGTCTCTGTAACACCAACTCAAGAGAGTAGGACATCACTTTCTGCGCAGGTACAGTAACTTTATATCAGCTTCTTTTTTGAATCAGCTGAAGTCTCAAGAAGCGTAAGCAGTGTGGCTTTGTATTGGTAACGGGAATTCTTTGTTCTCAGAACCTCAAGCGTCCATAATGCTAAAGTGATGTCTCGGATATCAGCGAAGAAGAGGTTGAAGGTATACTTGTTGTCGGTTAAAGGTGTGAGTCCTTTCATTTTTGCGAATGTAGTTGGCATAGCGAACTACAACCTAACTCTGAAACGCATTCTTACTGAAGCCGATTCAAAAGAAGGGCATCCAATCCGAGCACAACTAGGTAAGCGCTTGAATTAAAAAATGTTGTCTAGTATTGATTATATACACTATAGCTATGGGAGCGGCGATCCGAACAAGTAACAGATCATGCAAGAAAGGGATGTACTTAACGTGTCGGAAGAGGAAGAACTGGACAATGGGACGATGATAAGAGGAGATCAGAGGAACTAAACGCGTTTTTGGACTCAGCTAGGCGCCACGGAAGGAGAGACGATTGGGCCCACCGCGCTCGGAACTTTCCTGATGGCCTTTCCACCTGCATGGATGCTTCACCGTTGAACTCGTTCTCTGTTTTTTTTTTTTTGTTGTTCCATGTGCTTATGTACTTGCTTATATCATAATATTAATAGAAGAGGCCTGGAAACGAGCGACTAATTAAAAATTCATAATTATGTTATACGCTGTGTTTTACTCCATTTGCTATTGTTATACATATTGTTATACATTGTTATACAAAATGTTATACAGAAGTTATACACAGTGTTATACTATAGTTGTTATACGCAACTGTGTATAGAGTATCCATACGCAAAGTTATACACATGCGGATAACACGTGTATAACGTGTGCATAACACACGAATACACGCGTTATACAGTACTGTATAACAACCCTTTTTACACAGTGTATACATAGGTCCCGAGCATATACCTTCAAAAAAGGGCTTATTCGGGTGGCTGTAAGCTAAGGTTGATTGGATTACACCATTCTCCAAAGAAGTGTATTATAAATTCAATGACTATTTCTCTTAACAGAGTATAGCGGATTCCATTGACATTTGTATGAAAACCAAATTCTGTTTTAATCGATGACATGGCTGTGACACATTCAACGGCGAGCTATAAATGAGCCATATGGGACATTTTACGAGAAAAGGGGGACCTAGCGTATATTATTAAAAAAACATGATAAAAATAGCATTACGTTTGAATTGCTATAACGTTCGAATGGTTAAAGCTATAAACTTCCTATTTTCGGCAATTTATGCTACACCATTTATCTATAGTAAATTACATTTTGGCATCTTGAACATGCTCCATACCAGTATCGCAACGTCTGATATCCCAAAGGGGTTCAAACTCGCCATAACTTTTGGTAGGAATATTCAAATCGCTCCGAATTCGGCTTGTACATAGAGAGGTCCCTTAGCTATTGGATTGTTCTGTTCGTTGATTTTTATGCATTCGTTACGGAGATACAGTTGAACAAACTACGTGCACATTCTCGCGCTCGATTCCCGCCAATGATTTGGGCAAATTGCGTCCCGCTCAATGTATGGGCAAGCGGCGGTTTGTCAACTGTATCTCCGTAACGGATGACATAAAAACTAACGAACAGAACAATACAATATGGGGATCAAATTGCTTTGTTGTCAAAGGAGAGGCAGGATATCATGAGCTCAGTGAAGGCAAACATCTAAGTTGCACAGGTATGTACAAATATTTCTATATAAATATTCCATACATTATATAATCCTGCTGAAGACAAAACAAAAGCTTCAGTATGATGCTAAACACTCCAAGGTGAAAATATTTCTTAAAGGTGCAATCGTGCTGATGAGAGACATGCGAAGAAAGAAAAGGAAGGGTGTAAAGTTATATTCTAAGTGGCTGGGACCTTATACTAGAATTCAACAGCTTGGAGAATGATTTTACAGTCTTCAGTCCCTTGCAACTCCAACATCCTTTGTTAAGCGGGTGAATGGATCTAAATTAAAGCTGTACTATACATGTACATCATCTAATCTTACATCCAATAATGATGTATCCTCATCGCAACACGGGAGTTCATACACCGGATCAGCAGTATCAAATGCAAGATTACTGTCGGCAATGTTTTCCAAAAACAAGTACATTATTACAAACTGCCAAATTAAATGGATCATCTGTGTTAAAGCAGACATTTCTTGTAAACTCAGATGTACACAGTGGTAATGCTTCCTCCAAAAGTACCAGTATCAAAAATTTGCTTGGCAGCACTGTGAAAGTGAAAGGTGGTTGGTTACATTCCTGAATTTTTCTCTGACGGAGGACTGGCAATCTTCTCCAATACCGCATGTGTCACAAAGTAGCATAATGGTGGAGCACACTGACACTCTCGGCACAGCATCATTATACATGAAATGAGAGACAAAAAGCTCAGAACATGCAAACAGTCTTCCCATGATAAGCAAGGCTCCCTACAGTTTCGATTTGACACATGAAATACTTAACATAGCTCACTGTAGCAGTGGGGGAAGTATAAATGAGTTTCAACAATGTAACAGTGATAAGATCATACAGAAGAATTCTAGATGTTTATGATAGCGAAAATCTACAGCCTCTTCCTGAGCATGGTTTAAATGCTGGAGTCGCTGTTCCGGAACAAACTCAAACTAAAGTTCATCTAAAGAAAAGAATATCCGTGTTGAGCATCACAAATAAAGAAAAGAACTAAAGAGGAGAAAGGTAATCTACAACAGTCTCAATACAATTGTACTACTGGTACATCCATTGTACAAAAAAGGCAGCAGCTGTTTAGAGTGTATGTTGCTGCACAAAGAAAAGCAAAGTCAATTGCTATGAACAGCAAATCTGAGCCAATAGATATAAACTTGCTGCCTACATGTACTTCTGCACGAAATGACAATGCATGTAAGCCTTGGGTGAAAGAAATGTGAGAGAGATAAGGACATTTTACTGTCAATGAATGGCTAAGTGACGATAGCTGCACAATATCTATTGAAGGGAAATAACCCTTTGATTTAAGGTTTTCAAAACACTGCTTGTGGTTTAGTTTTGAACTTCAGTTGTGAAACTAGCGAGTTTGTCCAAATCCTTTATGGAGAGAATCACTGAGATGTACTGGAGTACCTCATGGAACAGTGCAATTTTTTGACAGCATCCACACCAGATTATCTGCCAGAGTAAAGATACAAATTGCAAATACTGTTTGCACCTCTAATCCACACATAACAATTTCATTTCAAAACGTTCAAAAACAAACCGGTTCTGCAGACTGTGTGTTGTTTAGCATTGCTTTTGCTACTGGATTAGTGTTTGGAAAGGGGCCTGAAAACGACTATTTTAATCAAAGTGAAATGCGATCTCATCTTTTGAGATGTTTTGAAAAGTGTAAGATGGAATTATTTCCACCATACAGGAACGAAAGTTAAGAGGAAATTCAATAACAAGCACTGAAGTATACTGCATATGTCGGATGCCTGAATTAACAGGTTCACAGTGGATAGAATGTTGTAAATGCAACAAATGGTACCATATGGGCACCTGTGTCACTGTAACTCAGAGCTGCATGGAAGAAAAAGTGCCATAGTTTTGTTGCAATTGTAGAGGCTAAACTGGCTAATGAATTTGGACGCTATTTCGTTTTCATTTTGCATTCATTTACTGTGTTCGTTTATCGTTTTGTTTTTGTGTTGTGTATTCAGTTACCATCTGTTCAGTGACAATTCAGGAAGACATCATGTTTTTGTTTTGTAGCTTGGTATCATTGAACAACAAAGGACAATTGGATCCAACTATACACGTATACATGTAGTTCGGTCGGTAGGACCAAAATAGGCCGGGTAGGACGAAAAGGACCAAAACACGCTGCCCAATTTGGTCCTAGGACGAAATCAGGCAAGCTCTTTTCAGTCCGTAGGACCAAAACAAGCAGCGCGTTTTTGTCCTATGACCTTTTGGAATAGGACAAATGTGGCCGTGACAGCTGTCACGTAACAATTGGTCCCCACAAAAAAGGTCCCCCCGGACCAAGTATTTCATTAAAAAATGGTCCGGGGAGACCAATATTTTGGTTCCCCTATTAAAGGGTACTACCAGGTACAATTTTCGCACCCAAAATTGTACCACCCGGTACAATTTGGTTGCGAAAAGTGCAGTGTACCAGGTAGTGAGAAAGGCCGAGGATGAGTACCATGACGTAGTTAATCGATTTGTTGCATGCAAGTATAACTGAGTGACCGTTTCCACTGACATTCGGTGTGTTGATTTGTTGTGCAAAGTTATTAAACATATGTTAATCAAATCATGCCAAAAAAAGTAATTGAGACACGAATAATTCATTTATTAATATATATCAGATAATCCTATATCACATTCGCCTCACAGGTTCATAGTGGTCGCATGTATTGACCAGATAAACAACTTCTTTGGAATGCACATGCACAACATTGCTGTCTTCACATGGATGTGGCAAAAATTGTAGCCACTTGTAAGAATGTCCAGATTGACAAAACACCATTATAGGTGTCTGCAGCATATTGGACACTGCAAAAATTTCAACTTCCATAGCCCAGACAGATGAACTGTGCATGTCTGTTCTTGCTAGATAATAAGCATTAAGGTAGCATGATAAATTTTCAGCATTGTGCTGCATGTATGATGTTGCAATAGCTCTGAGTTCTAAGTGTTCATCTTGGGAGCCAGTTATAACAAATGCCAAAGCTCTAAAAAAGCAGTTACCATCTTCTAGAATTCTTACTGTTGCAGCAGGCTGGTGGAAAATGCTATATTCTTTAGGTTGAAGAATGCGAGTAATATTCCTTCTAATAAACGTCATGCCAAGCCTTTGGCATAGACTTCTTTGCCACTCATCACATGGTGGCAAGTATGTGATAGTAGAGGTCTTTGGACCATCTTCAGCAATTTCCCCTATCACATTACCTGGGTGTCTTGAAGTTTGATCTTGACTTTTCTTCAAGCTAAATTCATCTTTGCTAGAGAACAATCTTCGTTTAGCACACACCCACTGGCAAAATGAATCAAGCTGTGCTGAAGACATTAGATAGTATACGCTTCCCAATAAATGGAGCGGCTTCAGAGTTCCCCCACCACCTGCTGTACACCAAGCATCAGTTAACTCTACTGCTTTGACAATGCTGTATGCTATGTCCACATAGCGCCTCAAATTCATCACATAAATCCTCACTTACGATTACAAAGTCACCTCCACATACTTCTCGCAGCTGTACTCCACCAAAGAATGTTCTGTATTCTATCCATAATGCCACTGTAGTATCCTTGCTAAGAGCAAACTCTCTATCCTTTAGCTTTAAGTCTGGTAATATCTCCTAAAATGAATAACAAAATAAACGTTAGTGTAAAGAATGCATGCATTTCTCTTACATCGAATGCTTCATCATCCTCCTTAGCTTCATAATGAAATTTACTTGTACCAGTTCTTCACAATCGAAGAAGATGTGATGAATTCAACTGCTCCCATACACAAGAACAATTGTGTTTGACCACATCAATCACTTCACATTCCAATTCAACAAAGGCTTTTGCACTATCACTTCCCAATTCTGAAATGAATGGCTTGATGTGGCTTGCAATTGCTTGCACTGTGCTTGAATCGGCATCAGACAGCATGTAGGTACCACGACCAAGAAGCTTAACTATTGTATATGGTCCTTTCCATCCAATCAGCAGCTTTCCTCCCTTAGTTTTCTTTCGTTTAAAGTCTTTCAAAAGTACCTTTGTGCCGATAGAGTAGCTAAGAGAATTAGCATGTTTTTTATCGTACTGTTCTTTCTGCTTTTGTTGGGTATGTAGTATATTCAACTTTGCTTCTTCGAGGATAGCAATATTACTTTTCAAAACTGTATCTTGTGAGTCCTTGGTTTATTCTGGTTCATTTTTGACATAAGACAAGACTTAACTCCACTGTCTTGGCATATATCTATGTCAATTGGGAGAATTTGGTTGAATTATGCCTATATTGTACGCAAATACACATGAGTCCAGATGATGATTCCAGTGCTTGGGCTTTGAATGGCATTACTTCACCAATATGGTCTGAATAGTCTGATTAAAGCGTTCATCTAGCCCATTTACCTTTAGTGAAGAGCAAAGAGCGAAGAATAAAATACAGTGTAAGTGTGCAGAAAGTGCAACACATCAATTTTGGTAACTATAATTTTGCTTTTAGACCCTCTATAAAATTGCATATTCTACTTGGCATGTAGTTTGTTAATTCCACAAAACACAGTAGTTACTAAATATAGTTTACAGCCAAAAAAGAAATAAATTAACGAGGTCCTGCCCACTCCCCCCACCTCTGGCCCCCCTTCCAAAAATGCTGCGGACACCCATGTAAGGCTTATTACTCAAAGTTCTATATTTAGTACTCTAGAATGTTGATCAACTCACCCACCAATCCTTTGTTCCGTTTTTTAACGCTATCTATCATACAATTGCTATACAATGTGCACATAAATTATAAATTCAATACATTTGCATGACACCCAATTGAATATTTATTGTCTCATCTTAAAACTTAAGCTCCCGGTTTCTGATATTAATAATAGATGAAAAAAATACACTTCTTTAAACCAGATTTTAAGAAAGCTGGCATAAACAAGACTATAATATCTGGCTTTAGATTGTGCATGATACAAAAGTAGATAAATATAGAAAGCAGTGCATCTTTTAAAAATTTACTATCTATGAAGGAGCCAGATATTAAAGTCTTGTTTACGCCAGCTTTCTTGAAGTCTGGTTTAAAGAAGTGTAATACAAAGAGGCAGCACAGATTTTTTTCATCTATTTAAATTATTAAAAACGGTTATTTTATACTTCTCTTTTTTTTTTAATTTATACTACATGTAATGCTACTGTATACAAGTACACAAATACACTATGAGCTAAGAAAATAAACACAAACATAAGCAGTTAGGAGGGTGGGTGCTCCCTGGCCAGGATGGCTCTGGCAATGGACCGGACCAGGGTCATATTTAATCTCCCATAAATCTCAGCCACCACTGATGACTTGGGTGATGACTGGTGAATGGCCAAGTGAGATGCCAGCCTGGAGATGGTATCCTGGGCTTCTTTGCCCCAATTTCCATACGTCTCCACTGCCAATGGAATGCAGGACCAACCTAACTCCTGGCATTTGGGTCCATTTGAGTGTAGTTTATGGGTCTCTGCTGCAAGGACTGCTGCACCAGCTTGTTGACATGATTCACCTAAGATGGCCGGGCAGAGGGGTGATGCGATGGTGATGTCAAGTGCAACTGGTTTGCCTCTGTCCCAACCGGCAATGAGAATGTCAGCAGGTCTGGTGTGATCAAGGTCTCTAGTGAGGCCATTGTCTTTCGCCAATCTGACACTCAGGTGGGCATGACGGCAGAGGTCAAAGATCTCATCCTGCAAGCGATTGTGGCGTATCACAACATCTGCTCCATGTCTGCAAGTGACAGCATGATGACCAAGAGGATTGAGGGCCGTATCAGGGCAGAATGGACACATAGATCAACCTGAAGTGTCCAGTCCCATGCAGCCACCACTTTATGGCCATTTGATGCTCATTGGATTCGAGGTGCAAGCCCAAGCCAGGTAAAGGGACCACTGATAGCCAAGAAGAAGAATGTGGGGCTGCCACTGACAGGAGACGAGCTCTGTTGGCATGAGAGGAAGACTCCAACAAGGTGGAGAAAAGTTGGTTCTTGATCATTCCAGACAAAACCTTCTGGGTAGGAGTGGGAAAGGCCAGAACAGATATAACTGAGATGGCATTGGGAACTGAGACCTGGGAGTTAAATGCCACTACTGCCTGTTGAAGATGGATATGGTCAGCACTACCATAGCCAGAGGATGCTAGGGAAGCAATGAAGGCAGCAGCAGCATGAAGTGAGACAGAACGAAGGCCTAGACCACCACCAAATTTCAGTCCGAGCTGTGCCTGACACCATGCCCCATTGGGAACTTCAATGGCTGTGCATAGTGCAAAGCACCGTTGGACCTCCTAAAGGACCTCAGAGCATCTGAGGCCAGGCTGGGTGGTGTGACCCTTGCTATGTGGACCATCCTGCAGAAGCTACCACACATTCGCAACAAGGTAACTGCTACCTGGAGATCGACTGCAGCCACATCCACCAGCCCAGACAGCAACATCCTAGACTCTGCACACTTACCAGCAATAAACTTAGAACAGTGCAAGTAATCACCGATTGGTGCCCCGAGGATATCCAAGTTGGGCAAGAATGAACATCTCACATCAGGTGGAAAAAAGGTGTTGCCCTTTCTACTAAATAACTCACACTTGGCAAAGTTTACATGGAGGCCCAGGGCCGGGCCCATCTCCTCAATCAAATGCAGAGCCCGCAGCACAGCCAGGCAACTACCAGCCAGGGCTCCGTCATCTAGGTACCAGCCTTGAAGGAGGAGGTCAAAGCATTCATCATCAGCTTCCACATTTGCTACCAGCTTGTGAAGCACTAATGCAAACAGCAAAGGACCCAGGGGGTCACCTTGCTGCACTCCAGATTCAGAAGTGATCTGGCCAAGTGGGTGCCAAAGCAGGGGGTGGGACCCATAGCACCAAGACACCCATGGTATGAGCTCTGGGAAGAATGTAGAGCATTCATCCAATACCGCCTGTCTGGAGACAACATTGAAAGCATTCTGCATTTCAACTTTGAAGAAAACCAAATCCTCATCCATCCAGTGCTCCTCAATGCATCTTCTGACACCATGAGCAATCTTCTCTGCACCTGCCCGACATGCCACACCCAGTTGCAGGGGCTGAAAAAACTCAGCCACCCTGTCTTTCAACAAGGCACTAACACATTTCCCAGCTAGTCTTCTCAATGTTTGCCCCACAGCTATTGGCCTAATATCAGGTGGGCAACCCTCTATAATTTTGTTGAGGGCAATAAGACTGGCTCCAGCCAAGTAACGTGACACTGAGGTAGGGGCTTTCCCTGCTATGAGAATGCGAAAGGGAGGAGCAGATTGGAGTGTGAAGAGGAATACGGATCACATCAAGGAGGTGTTGCACCCGAAGGCCTGAGGGACCAGCCGCAGTGTACTTGGGGAAGGACCGCAAAATTGCTATAATGTTGAAATCCGGCTCCAATGAAACAGGTGTTGTGTGGACAAGAGGAGGTACTGGTGTGGGACAACTGGGATGCTTGGATTTTAATAGCTGCCATGTGGTGTCATTGTTATAGGCAATTCCATAGGACTGCAGAATGCGGCAGGCTTTCCCCCACATACAAGACCTGCCTCGTGACACAGCCTGGTCAATTACTTTAGTGCACTGGTTGGTAGATGTACTACAAGCACCCCTTTTATGCTTTGTTATACGATTTCTGGCCAAATCCCAGAGGTTTCCCAACTTATTATCCGACCACATGTTGCACAGAATATCGACTGGAAGGGGTATGTCATGGCGTCCTTTACGTCTGAGGGATGGAAGGACACACTTTGGGAGCATAAAAAGCTTAAGCCATGCCTCCTCTGTGTTCTCTAGGACGACACACCTCAAAGCTGATGACAAGGCTCACGCAAAGGCAGGCCTGGACTTTGACGGAACAAAGCGCAGGGTGGGCTGGTTGAGAAGGCACACATCCTCAAAGGTGGGAAGGTCGGGTTCAGGTTGGCTGAGGGATGTCTTCGCAGGATTGGGTGGCAATGGACCTGCAAAGTCTGGGATTGAAGAAACCACTCCTCCACCATGACAGATCTTGGAATGGGAAGACTGCCTTCTGTTGGAGACTAGCTGAAGGCAGATATGGCAGATATAGCGATCCTGCTCATCAAGCCAGGTGCTTGGGATTTCCTCGGGGAATACACCTTGTGCATGGAGCGTCATATGGGACTTCCACATTGAGGGTGCAATAAGCTCCGGACAGCCTTCTACAACACAATGTTGTTTGCGTCGCTGCCTGGAGGCTCCCACGGTCTGAGAACTGGGTTGATTTGGAACAGTTAGTTGACTAGAGTCGCCGGGGGTAGGAGTAGGTTGGAGCTGTGTGATCGAGATGGGCTGTAAATGACTTCCGCTAAAACCCCTAGATGGTTTGCCAACTTGAGATCTCTCGCAACGGAGGTGAGGCAGCTGCTGTGGGCTATCAAGGATTTGTGGCTGAGTTTGAGTCAGGGTGGAATTCATACATGTATGGGCGTTTGATGGTGACTGTGAGTTTCTGGCATCCAATGATGGTGATCGAGCGGCCGGTGGCAATTGAGTAGGAGACACTAAAGTCCGTTTTAATAATATTTATGTGCACATTGTATAGCAATAGTATGATAGATAGCATTAACAAAAGGGACAAAGGATTGGTGGGTGAGTTGATCAGCATCAAAATAGAAATGTCAAGTGTATGCATGCCAAATAAATATGAATTACCTGTGGATGCATGGTAAGACGATGTTCGATGTTAAGAAGTTTCATGAGTTAATTTATTATTAAACTCTGTACCCTGGTCAGATGTTACTACCTTTGGCAACCCCATCCTCATGAAGATCTATTTTTAAAAATAAAACATAAATACAATATATTTATATATTAATATATTTATTTATATACTCATATGCAAAGTACCTAAAAATCACCATTGTTACAGTAGATGCAGACTTATCCACTGTTGGAACAGCATCTACTCACTTTGTAAAGTAGTCTGACATTGTGAAAATATATCGACTGCCATCATCACCCGCAGGTGATATTGGGCCAACAAAATCAATACCAATATAGTACCATGGTGATTTTAACAGGTATATGATGCAACTAAGGTGCACCAGTGGTCATCTTACGATTCATTCGTTGGCAGATATCACAAGTGGCAAGCTATGTATGGATTAAATATCATTATTATGATTACGGAATGAACAAAACATCCTTTATGTACAAAGAAACATAACATCCTTTACGTAACCATGCCACATGTATCTTTCTCTCAAGTGATACAATGTTTTCATCAAACCTAAGTGACCTGATGATTTTGGGTGCACATGACATCCGTGAAGAATCCTTTTCCTCTCCTTTTCCTCTTGAATGTATAGCACAGTTGAAGCAACCTGAATGTAAAGAGTGTAAATGCAGTAATATATATGCTGGTATACATATACAAAACTATATACCTTCTTTTTCTTCATCATCTTGTAATGAAGTATACATTCTGAAATTCTTCCGAATCATCCGTTTTTTGTTTTTATCACTTGAATCTTTGTACTTGCCTGTGGTTTAATAGGCACAGCCACATCATCGCCATTGACTTCATTATTATCCTCTTCACTAGCGCCATTGTGTTTCCTATAACCATCGTTTTCACCATTTGCCATCATCTTCAACGTTTTCACCATCGCCATCATCTTCAACGTCTTCACCATCGCCATCATCTTCAACGTCTTCACCAGCACCGTCATCTTCAACGTCTTCACCATGCATCGCCATCATCTTCAACGTCTTCACCATCGCCATCATCTTCAACGTCTTCACCAGCACCGTCATCTTCAACGTCTTCACCATGCATCGCCATCATCTTCAACGTCGTCACCATCACCATCATCTTCAACATCTTCCCCATCGCCATCATCTTCAACGTCTTCACCATCGCCATGATCTTCTTCACACTAGCCATCGTCTTCACCATCGTTCACACCAATGTAACCGTCGTCACAGAAACCAACGCCATCTCATCTAAACAATACGAGCATGAACGTGCACTGAATCGTACATCGACAACCAAAAGGCCTATGCATATAGTATCGTACCATCTCTAGCCCTTTTTCTCTTATTTTTATACATTCTGTTGCTGTTTCTCATCCGATCGCCGCTGATCACTTCATAAAAACACGTGTTTAAAGGGGGGGGGGGGGGGGGGGACGCATGCGCGGACCAATTTAGTCCGGGGGGACCGATTTTTTCATAAAATATGTCCGGGAGGGACCAATTTTTGGGGGGACCAAAATTTTCGTGACACAGCCCCTTTATGGGCAAACGACTGGGGGCGGGTTCAATAGCCTAGTAACAGCCAGCACGAGAAAGCATTTAGACAGCATTAAATATGTATTTTAAAGGAGCCTGAGGGAAAGCATGGCTGCAAACATTTAGCCGTTTCGTTGCGTGCGCGAGCTGAAGTCCCAACATCGGCTAGTAGATAATAAGATAATGGGTGAATCCTTGGCAGTTGCAATCGTGGTATACCATGGAACAACCACGTTGTGTATCAACATCCGTGCAGATTCGCATGCATGTTTATTATTATGTACGACGAAAGACCACTAATTTGCTGCCGTCCGGCCCAATTTTCGGTCCGGCGGACCGTATTCCCTAAGGGAATACGGTCCCCCCCGGACCCAACTCCCTAGGGAACACGGTCCGTGTAAAATATTGTACATCCAGGGAATACAGTCCGGGGGAGGAGGCGGACTCAATTCCCTGACAGAAAAGAGATTTGATTTTGACAACCACTGGAAATCATATGGCGTATATAATTAAAATGAGAAATCGGTCCTCACCGAAATCGCAACCCGGCGTTAGCGTTTGACAACCATTGGTAATTATAATTAAAATGAGAAAACGATTCTCACCGAAATCACAACCGTTAAGGCAGACAAATTTATAATGAAAACAATTTTAACACAGAACAGAAATTCTGATTGATAATTTGGAAGTTATATAATGAAAGGAATTTAAAACCAAGACATAAGTTCTTTCATGGCATCAGATACTATAATAAATAGCTAATTTATAATTTAAAGACAGAATTTATAAAAAGAAAGCAATTTAAACACATTAAGACAGAAGTTATGTAATGAAAACAAGTTCTTTCACAACATCAGATGTTTAACTGGAGGTGGCTGTGCTCCTTTCTTCTGTTCTTGGCATGAAGAGTGTTCGAAAGAATGATTTTGACTCAATGTATACTGACAGAAATTCCTTGAGGATAATAAAAAGTTCATATGGAATAATTTGTTGTATGCATTCTTTGTAGGAAAATAAACCTCTTTTTTAGAGCATATTTGAACAATATACTTCAATGCAATCTTCATATCACTAAATCAAGAATGTTAGTATCCACACAATATTGGCTTACTTGTTGACATACATGTAAAGTGGAATTTTCCCTGCCTTCCATTTTTTTGGGTATGATTTTCATAGAAGCACCTCTCTGGCAGGGGTTCCACTGGCTTCACTTCTTCTGGAATTAAACTGGATACTAAATCTATATGCATAGCTTTGGAGAACCCAAAAACAATAATATAAAAGTAATAATAATGATAATAGCTACATGTACTGGCATGTTTTATACATTGTTTTGCTTACTGCGTACTACTTCCTCACACTTTGTAGGATAAGGCAAGTCACTTTGCACTCCTTCACACATGCTGATCCAAAACCTGCATGTACGTCAATGTTTCAAAACCAACAGTTGTATTTTAATCATTTGTGTGCTATTTACCTTCTGAAAAGCTGTAGTGACATCTGAAGTTGCAAGCATGGCTAAACATCATATTTTGAACAGCCGTATATGTGACATGTGGACTGTTGGGGTTGAATGTGTGTTAGCACAATTATAACTTGTGTGCTTTATAGCTTACCTTTGAAGAAGCCATTTTGCTAGCCAAGACCAAAGCTCAGAACTGTCTGTAAAATTAAATATTGTGGGTCTAGAATCACAACATTTAGATGGTGAAATTTCAAAGGCAAATTCTCTGCTACACACTCACCGATCAGGTAAATTTTTTTAACATGACATTCTTGGACATAATGTGGTATAATACAACCTTGCAAACAAAGATGCCGCAGTCTGAATGATTCTTTTGCTTTAGTTCTGGTGCCTACATGTATAACGTGATACAGCATTCACCCCGTGCACTCTGACATACCTTATGAAGTGAAATGGTCCACAAAATTCCTTCTCCTCGCATAGTACACATTGCAAAAAGTAACTGATACAAAAAAAAAAATCATACAATACTTGTACCCTTGAATTGATTCAAAATATGAATCATATATTAGCACACATTTTGAAGAGACATCAACAACTTAAATGGAAGCCATATACAGTGTATCAGCCACCGGCATACATGAACGAATGGAAGTGCATTAGACATATAACAAGAAACCAGTGGCTTGGAATGCTGCATGGCAGAAGAACGTAATCATATTCGCGAATACCACTTTCTTAAATGTATTGGAACAGTTCCACTAAAATTGTGCTTCATTAATAATAATAATATTATTTAAAAAGAGCAATTTTCATTTATACTGTCCAATTATAATTTGAATATATACGAGGTACCTTATCATTGTTTGGTTCATTCTTTCACACAATCCATTAGATTGTGGATGATAGGCTGACGTCATTCAATGATCGATTTCAAGCATAGGCAGTCACTTGAAACGTAAATACATCTTTCTGCAGCTTTGTGGAATGAGATCCATACAGTGTGTGTCATTTATAAATATGAATTGAAGTGCTTAGAAATGTACAACAATATAAGGATGGCATGGTGTGGGAACTTGGAGGTGTATATGAAGGTGCAGCTGGTGAGTGTGATATGTGGAATGAATCTTCAGCTGTGTGTGACTGTGGGTACATATAATGTTGATAAAGTAAATGTTTCCTCATTGATAAACTCACTGCCCTGGTCATGATTATGTCTGATGCTAGATAAAGTGTGCTGCAATGGTGCAGCTTCTGCATGGCCATTTCGAAAAGTAGTCTGTTGCAACGTAACAATTATGTACCATTTGCCACGTGGTGTAAATGTTAGTGGACCAATCAAATCCACACCCCAGAGGTTCCACAGGCCAGTTATGGGGATGGGCTGCATTGGTAGGTGTGGGGCTTTGATTGAATCGTCGTTTCTTTGACATGAATCACATTCGGTCACCTGCATAGAGATTTTGTGCAGCAATCCAAGCACAGTATGTACTTATTACATCGTGTTATCCACTGCATGGTCATAGTCTTTTTTTTCTAAGGCCTCACGGATAATGTGCAATGTGCTGTATATAATGGTATTGCGCATATTGTGTACACATATATGCAGTTTTATTCATTTAGAATACAACACACAATCCAAAACATTGCACATCTAACACCAGCCAAGGTGCACGAGGTACATATATTACACAAACGACTAATAATGCATGTACATGCGCAGAATACATGTATACAGTGCGTGTGCATGATGTGTGTGTGAGTATTGATGGTATATGTATGCATGCATGCACTTACCCAACGACGTATGTCCATGCAGATGCATGTGCGACCAGTATAGTATAGTGCCACAATTTGCCTTCGGTGCAGTCTCTTCCTTAATGGCCTAGCTCTACTTTTGGACGCATGATACTCCGAAAACGCTTTTTTTCTATCTCTTCTGTTAAATACACCGCTATTGCATCGTCATTCTTCCCTCCCAAATACATCAGAACATCGTCATGGCTTAGCGAGAAGTCTGTCGAATTAACGCTTTCGTATCAGCCACTTCTCTAACTACTCTATAGCGCATAATGCATGCATGCAGGGTACGTCCTGTCCTTTCGATACGACTGTACCGTTCCTTCACATCTTTTCTATTCCTGCATGGAATACAATGTAATTTTCTACTATACTGACACATGCACTGGAACAGAAAACAATTCAGTGCTACATTTTAAGTACAACTAACAATGAGTGCTCAGTCTCAGACGTTCATAACATAACCCACCATTCCACGGCCTTCTTGTTCTCAGTCTTACGTGACGCGCATGCACGTGATTTTAAATTGGTGATGTGGGATTTGTATAGGCACCAATTTACTAAAAGTAAATATTATCGCAATTATACAGACCTACATTTAGCAAATTAAATATATAAGGTCTCCATACATGCATGTAATATTTGACAAATAATACACTGATAACCATCTTGTTTCTCATCTTTTATGCAGTTTGTCTGTGAGCGCAACATATTTTTATATGTCTATAAGTACATGAGTGCAAGCCAACAATTACGCGGATGGTCCATGTCGCAAGCTTTCAAAGCACTTATACATGTGTGTACATCGTTGGCATAAGTGGGATTTCATTCTTCATCCGCACTATATTAGCCAACATCCTAATACCAGTTCAGCTACTCTCCCCTATCACTGTAGAGTATTGTCAGGTAGGTAGAATATTGATGCAACTGAACTGACAGTCATCTGAACTCTAATCATTCCTTCTACTGTCCCCTGTATAGGCCTATTATATTCCTGAATCATGGGCGGGATAAACTGTGTTGGTGCAAGGTGCTAATTAAGGCTTGTTATATCGTGTACCTTATACTATAAGTGGTATAGAATCCTTACTGTGTTATTGAGCAATTCTTACGGTGGCCCGGTAGGTCGCCACTTGAGCGCAAAACAATTTTTAAGTTAAGCTCAGAGCGCAAGGCTCAGAGCGCAAGGCTCAGAGCGCAGAGCACACTATGGGATGGCATAGGATTTCGTTACGTCACTGTTAATTCACGTGATCTACTTGCTGATCAGCTGATTCGTATTCCCCATGCATAACTGTTTTCATTGTTGTAACAATAGTTAAATATCTCCGCTTTCAAATAATACAAAACTTGAGAAACGATCGTCGTGTGGAAAGGACGTTATTTATAGATATTATATATGCTTCGTTAAACTATGCAATCGACGCAGAGCTCATAATCAAGTACTGGAGGCAGAATAACAGTATACTTGCCTATTTACGCCTCGTACGTCGGGTGGCTGTTTGGTTAGTTATAGCCACGCGTGTGTTTGAGTATTGCGCTCGCATCGTAAACATACATCCTCCGCATCCGTGAGCCGTTCCTTTGTACCTTCATTCATGAATTTAATTAGTAGCCACACCCGTTTAGCGTTAACAATCGTGAATAATTATGCTGTCGTTATTATTCAACTCACTGAATTTTTTGTTAAACGAATTGGGGTACTGAAAATAATGTATCGCGCCCATCATTTGGACCCCAAATACACCAAAAAAAGTGGCATGATAATTTTACTTCCTCGATGCTGTCGCGGACTATAGTCAAATATCAAATTAACCCTTTCTAAACAAAATTCTAAACATTGCTGCATTATGTGATTATGTAATGATCATAGTTATACTGCATAACATATACATGTATAACTTAAAATTTTTATTATGTAATATGAAGTTTGTGGTATTAGCAACAGAGAAGGATTTTAAAAACTCTACCATTGTAAAGTAATGTGTGAGGGTTGATAGAATACAATTGCATTAAAGCAACTATGCTTATTAGTACAATGGTATTTCCGTTTGTCATTGTCCGGATTTTGAATACTGAAGTTAAGAAAAAGATCATGCATAAATATCTGATAGTTTTAAAATATGAAGATATTTCCTTGCAATGACTAATTTTCATTCCACACAATAGCAAAATGTGATCTGAGCTGTAAGAATGGAGGTGTGCTACAAAGTGCTACATGTACTTGTGACTGTAGCAAAAGTGTAATATATAGAGTACCGGACTGCACATGTAAGGAAACCTTGCATAATATGTATATTAAATACTGCTCTCATTCTTACAGCATGCAAATGCCAAAATAAAGGTACCTGCAGTGGATCAGTATGTACCTGTCCACCTGGGTACACTGGAACATTGTGTGAGACTCCATGTCCAACAAGCTGTCCATCTGGTTATTACGTGAATAACTGCAACTGCGGTATGTACATGTAGGGGTCTCCTCAAATATCAAAATTACTAAACATTGGTGCATTATGTGTTTAGAATTGTTATGTAACTATAATCATGCACCATAATAACATATACACATATAACTGTATATAGTATGAAGCTTTTTCAAAGTGTACGTTTTTAACTCTACAATTGTAAAAAAAATTGCGTAGTTGACAAATGTAAATTGCATTAAACCAACTATGCTCTTTAGCAATATGTATTTTCTTATGTCATTGTCTGGATTTTGAATAGAGAAATGAATAGATCATGCATAAATATCTGATCTAAAGTTATTTCCATGGGATAACTAATTTTATCCTTCACAATAGCACAATGTGGTCAGAGCTGTAGTTTTTCGATTTGTGCACAATGTAGTACTGACATTTAGACTATCATTATTATCCTAACAAATGATTAATAATGGTAACTAATTTTCTACATCAATCATGATGCAATTTAAACAAATCTATACCCTCTGATTAAATTATGCATTGGTCCGAAACTCTGTCATTCCTAATTGGGATTACAAAAACCATGCCCACGTACATTGCAGTTACTACTATTTTGGTGTGAGTGTGGTCTGATCTAACAGTATCACTTCATTTGTTATTCATTTCATCCCACACAATAGTTCCGTGTGTTCTGTAAGAATGGAGGTGTGCCAGTTGTCTGTATTTTTGAATTGTGATATCTAGTATAGATCATGCAGAGTATCTGAAAGTTTAAAATAAAATAAATCACTGCAATAAGTAATTTCATGTCCCACACAATAGCAAAATGTGATCTGAGCTGTAAGAATGGAGGTGTGCTACAAAGTGCTACATGTACTTATGACTGCAGCAAAAGTGTAATATATGGAGGACCGGACTGCACATGTAAGGAAACCTTGCATAATATGTACATACAATGTTTTTATATGGTGCTCTCATTACTGTAGCATGCAAATGTCAAAATAAAGGTACCTGCAGTGGATCAGTATGTACCTGTCCACCTGGGTACACTGGAACATTGTGTGAGACTCCATGCCCAACAAGCTGTCCATCTGGTTATTACGTGAATAACTGCAACTGTGGTATGCACATGTAGGGGTCTCCTCAAATATCAAATTAAAATTACTAAACATTGGTGCATTATGTGTTTAGAATTGTTATGTAACTATAATCATGCACCATAATAACATATACACATATAGTATGAAGCTTTTTCAAAGTGTACTTTTTTAACTCTACAATTGTAAAAAAAAATGTGTGTGAGGGTTGATGAGAATTGCATAGTTGACAAATGTAAACTGCATTAAATCAACTATGCTCTTTTGCACTATGTATTTTTTTATGTCATTGTCTGGATTTTGAATAGAGAAATGAATAGATCATGCATAAATATTTATCTGATATAAAGTTATTTCCATGGGATAACTAATTTTATTCCTCACAATAGCACAATGTGGTCAGAGCTGTAGTTTTTCGATTTGTGCACAATTTAGTACTGACTATCATTATTATCTATTCAAACCTAAAAAATGATTAATTATGGTAACTAATTTCTAGATCAATCATGTTGCAATTTAAACAAAACTATGCCCTCTGATTTAATTATGCACCAGTCCAAAACTCTGTCATTCCTAATTGGGATTAGAAAAACCATGCCCACGTACATTGCAGTTACTACTATTTTGGTGTGAGTGTGGCCTGATCTAACAGTATCACTTCATTTGTTATTCATTTCATCCCACACAATAGTTCCGTGTGTTCTGTAAGAATGGAGGTGTGCCAGTTGTCTGTATTCTTGAATTGTGATATTTAGTAGATCATGCAGAGTATCTGAAAGTTTAAAATAAAATAAAACATTTTCACTGCAATAAGTAATTTCATGTCCCACAAAATAGCAAAATGTGATTTGAGCTGTAAGAATGGAGGTGTGCTACAAAGTGCTACATGTACTTGTGACTGCAGCAAAAGTGTAATATATGGAGGACCGGATTGTTCAAGTAAGAAAACCTTGCATAATATGTATATTTAATACTGCTCTCATTCTTACAGCATGTAAATGCCAAAATAAAGGTAGCTGCAGTGGATCAGTATGTACCTGTCCACCTGGGTACACTGGAACATTGTGTGAGACTCCGTGTCCTACTAGCTGTCCAACTGGTTATTACCTCAAGAACTGCAATTGTGGTATGTAGAGTTCATTTATTATTTTTCATATATGTAATTTGATTGTTCTTCATCCCTTTTGAAATTATAGAATGCTTCAGAAATTGCATGATAACTATGTATAGTTGCAGTAGTTACTAGTATATGAAGCTATTGAGATTGATATAACATTTGAGGTTTTACCAAGCAATAGTAATTTTTAATCTCCATTCTACTTGATAACTGAGAGAGCTGCATTGTAAGTGTTAGTGTACATGTATGAGGGTCAATCATAATATTGCTGTTCTAAAGTTTAAAATCTGGTGGAGTAGTAGTATCTTCTTGATGTTATTGACTTGATTTTGAATGGTGAAATTGTGTAGTTTTAATAGATCAAGCAGCAGTACCTAAAGATCTTAACTGAAATATCTGATTTTCATTCCACACAATAGCAAAATGTGATCTGAGCTGTAAGAATGGAGGTGTGCTACAAAGTGCTACATGTACTTGTGACTGCAGTAAAAGTGTAATATATGGAGGACCAGATTGTTCAAGTAAGGAGAAATAAGTACATAACTTGTTTGATATGGTATTCTCATTCTTACAGCATGCAATTGCCAAAATAAAGGTACCTGCAGTGGATCAGTCTGCACCTGTCCATCTGGGTACGGTGGAACATTGTGCGACACTCCATGTCCATCAGTGTGCCCACAAGGCTATAAATTACAAGATTGCAAATGCGGTATGTATGACATATACATATAAGTTTGTTCATGTTCCTTTAATTGCATGCAACCTAATGATTGTTTTAATACAAAATTAGTTGTTTTTTTATTTTTTTTTACTATAATGTTTGTTTTTTTACAGAACAAAATGGCGGCAAATGTGGTGCAACTGATCCTGGAAAGAATAAGTGCCCAAATAAAAAGTGCCCATGTAAAAAGGGTAAGACCGTGTAACTAAGTGTGGACATTTCTAGCATGAACAACATTAGATTAGATCGCTGATGTAGTTTTCGCACGCATGCAAAAAAATAAATTAGTCTTTTTCAATGCGTAGTGTGCATTCAATTAATTTTTTCTATATTATTCATTTGTAATACAAAATTCAATTGCGCCGGTGTGGGCTATGTTTATAATACATAGAGGATTTTCAGTTGCGTCACGCAAGGGCGGTGAATCTTGTACTTATTTATTACGTAATTCTAGTTCAACAGATTGATTGATCACCAATTCGAATGAAAAATCACTGAATCATAAAACATAACAAATCAATACATGATTTACTACTGAAATGATTTAGACTGTGAAATATAGTGGAGAATCGTTTATGCAGATTTGTATGGAGATTCTTCAAGTGTTTTATTAGTCAAATCATACGTGAAATAAATTGTAGAATCTACCCAAGATTTTATATATAAAAACATTCTCTCTGAGAAAGTTAGTGGTATATAGGATTTGAAGGCAATGGTGTTGTAAAAAGGAAGGGAACAAGGGATGGGGGATACAATCATTACGATTATGTTGCAAAATATATAAATTAATAATTATTGTATATCCAATCCCTTGTTGCCTTCACCACCATTGCTTTCAAATCCAATATGCCACTAACTTTCTCAGAGAGAATGTTTTAATATTTTCTATTAGTGACTATATTGCACATACGATTACATGGGTTTATATAACTAAATCCAGCCGTTGTTATTATGGCCTATAGCAACACAATGTTTACACATCTAGCTCGATCTGTTACCTTAGCAGCTGTACTAGATTGAAACTCGCGCTCCAACAGTGAGTGGCGGATCCCGAGAAGGGGGGTAGGGGGGGGGGGGGGGGGGTTTACAGGGTGTCTAGACCCCCCACACTCCCCCGAGCCTGAATATGAATATCAGTTAATGTATAATTAGCGCGACGAGCTATACATCACGTAGTCTCGGCCCCAGACCCAACGGACGCAGCTGCGGATGGATTACATCACCGCTACGCGTCAGTAGGGTCTGGAGACACTGGCAACAATGGGCTATTCCATTATTTAACTGTACACCCCTACAGATGACAATAATTGCAAACCAACCCCCCCGGGACAAAATAGAAAAGCACCCCTGGACAAGCTTATATTATACTTTGATCCCCCTGGGACAGACTTGTAAATGCCCCCTGGACAAGCGTCTATTTTGTCCCACCCCCCTGGACAAGCTTATATGTTGTTCCCCTCCCCCCCCCCTGGACAAGCCTCTATTATGCCTTCTGACCCCCTGGGACAAGCCTTTAAATGACCACCCCCCGGGACATATTGCCTATACCCCCCTGGACACTATTTATTGTCATCTGTAGGGGTGTATTATTAAATAATGGAATAGCCCAATTTCGTGGCCAACCAGGTAGGAATTTCAACCTGCCCAATCAGATTGCAGCAATGCAATAATTAGCATTCTTCGCGTGACTGTCACGCGCTCGCATGCTAATTAGTGCGTCTCACAATGAATTCCAGGGGCGGCGGAGCAGGGGGGGCAGGGGGGGCTATTGCCCCCCCAAATATCGAAGTGGGGGGGCTCAGCCCCCCTTGCGCTACCATCAGGTTATGAATAACTTTAATCTTATTGCGAGCGCGTGTTCTCCGAGATTGTTGTACTGCTTCAGCTTGTGACTGTGAGTTTAGTCTCGCAAGCCAGACCTACTTAACGATCGATATACAATGGACTGGGGACTAGGATAAGTACTAAATGTCTTGGTCCCCAGTCCATTGTAATCAATAACGAAGTAGGTCTGGCTTGCAAGGCTAACTGTTATGTTTTGTCAGTTTGGGTGTGCATGTGTATACGGATGAAATGAATTAAGGCACGAAAGATACTAAAGGCAAAGGTTACAAAGTGCGGTTTTGAATTGGGGGAACGAATTCGAAGAGAGTAGTTCTGTGAGTTGTCGAGGCAGCACCCTTAAAAACTACAAGACATCAAAATCAAACGCAAGTATATAGACATTATTTACCTATATTTGAGATCCTCCATGACAGAACTGAAGATTTAATAACTGCTTCATCTTGCATGTGCATAAAGAACTAGCAATCTGGAGGATGAATTAAATGATCGTGCAGCGAATTCGGTACATTTCCCACCAAAAAAAAAAGGCCCGTGCTTAAACGAGCGCATTGACATAATCATGAAATCATGAACGCAGTTGCGTGCTATTCTTTAAAATCTTGTTGGAGTACCGGTTCTTTTCTGAAATGCCGTTGAAACAGGGTACGCGGAAGCATGAACGATTACGAAGATACGCTTGTTTTTTTTAAAACACGGACCATTTTTTTCCCGGTGGGGGCAGAGGGAGGGGGGTACGGTACGCCATGGGTATGAAATAATTATCTTTTTTACCACTGCCCCCCCAAATATGGACACCCTCCGCCGCCCCTGAATTCAGACGTAATTACACTTGCTGCTAGAGCTCTAGGGTACGAAGACGTGTCTTCTGAACAACGCGCAGTGGTACAAGCCTTCGTAGACGGTCGTGATGTGTTCGTTTGCCTCCCAACCGGAAGCGGGAAGTCCTTGTGCTACTGGATACTCCCCGGAGTATTTGACAGGCTGAGAGGACCCGATGGCATCGTGGTAGTTGTAAGTCCTCTGAAAGCTCTGATGAGGGAGCAGGTTGAAGCGCTTAAAGGCAGAGGGTCTAGAGCTGTATGTGTGGGGGACGCTTTGTGCGACGATCAAGTAGGCCTTCAGGATGAAATACAGGAAGGTCGCTACCAGTTTCTTTTTTTAAGCCCGGAATTGCTGCTTACTAATCACAAATGGCGTGATATGCTCACAACCTCCGTATACAAGCAGCACTTAGTAGCATTCATTGTGGATGAAGCTCATTGCATCAAAAGTTGGTTAGTGTCTCACGTATCTGTTGTATGTGTATTTATACAACCACACACCCTCAAATTATAGGGGGCAAGCTTCAGAAGAGAATTTTTAAACTTGGGTGAAATTAGGAGTATTTTGCCAGAAAATGTGAGTTGTATGGCACTAACAGCTACAGCAACTTCCTCCACCCAAAAGTTAATATGCAAGACTTTAGGCTTGGTTATGCCTATTTTGGTCACAAAAAGCCCCAATCGACCAAACATTTATTATTCAGTTCAAGTAAAACCCAAGTCCTTTGAGCCTGTATTTCAAGTTTTGTTACAAGAGCTTAAGATAAAACGAACAATGACAGATAGAGTCCTGATGTATTGTCGAAGCTATGATGACGTTGGGGATCTATACCAGTGGTTCAGGTATCATTTGGGAAAAGAGGGATATGAGCCAATAGGAGCTTATGCTAACCCATCAGCTCGCTTAGTGGATATGTTTACTGCTTGCACAGAAAAAGCAATAAGAAACACCATACTAACTTACTTTGCAAATCCTGTAAGTCCGCTAAGGGTTATTATAGCCACTGCTTTTGGTATGGGATTAGACTGCCCCAACATTCGAAAAGTCATCCATTGGAATGCATCTGATGACATAGAAATGTACCTCCAGGAGACTGGAAGAGCAGGACGGGACGGACTTCCAGCCTTTGCGTACTTGTATCATAAAAGCAAATGCTCTCATACTGATGACAACATGAGCCTGTACTGTTCAAACAACAACATATGCCGCAGGAAATTTATGTTACAGTTTTTTGAACAGTCTCAAATAGGGTGTGTAACCGGTTATCAGGTTATTCGGGTTATTCGGATATTCGCAAAAACCTATCCGTTCGAATAGTAATTTAGCATTACTCGGAAAAATCGGTTATTGGATTTGTTCTATTCGAAATAACCGGTTTGGGCATCTCCATTTGGAGGTACTTAGGTATTCGTCGTCCGCATCCATAGGCGTAGGCCCAAAGTCATATTATTCATCGATTTTCACCGTACATGGTGATAGGTGATACCATGTACGGTGAAATTCAATGAATAACATGACTTTGGGCCCCCCTATGGGCCATCGACAATTCGCCCATTATTCGAATACATTTTTATGACCATATCCGGATATGCGCTTACGATATTACAATTACTTCTAATTTGAAACGTATAACGTTAACGTCACTGTTGTTACTATAAATATATACATGGGGACGAGATCTCGATCATGCTAGGGTCCCCAGCCTAGCACGTATGGGCAGTAATTCGAACTTGCCAAAAAAGATCTCCCTCTTCACGTGTCATGACGACGGACAGCTCCAGCTACAAATCAAAGTTAGTTCGCTTAGTGCATTTCGAACGAGCTGGTTTCTTGCATCAATCTCTCTGAGCTGATATTGCCGCGATCGTACTTAGTCTTTAATAGGCCTACTTAGTTACTAGTAGGCTCCTATTTTCAATTATAAAACTCGCGATGGTGAAATGGAGGCTGCATGGCTGGTGGTGCGTAAACATCATCTGTGGTTCTATTCTTTTGGCATCAAGTGCGATGTATACATCTGTAGGTAACTGGACCTCAGCGTGGCCACGCTAACTTAGGTCGGTACACGCCCAACTAGGTATGTGGTTAGGCCAAGCGATTTAGGCCTATGTAGGTAGCTGTGGTTGTGTGCTGAGTGCATCTGGTGTGATGTGGGGTTGCTGAGGCTACAGATCTGGTGTAATGTGCATGGGTAGTTGTAGTAGGGTGTTTGGAGTGATGGGGGTAGCTATGGTTGTGTGCCTCATGAAGGCATCTGGTGTGATGGGGGTAGGTGTGTTTTTGTGCTGAGGGCATCTGGTGTGATGGGGGTAGGTGTGTTTGTGGGCTGAGGGCATCTGGTGTGATGGGGGTAGGTGTGTTTGTGTGCTGAGGGCATCTGGTGTTATGGGGGTAGGTGTGTTTGTGTGCTGGGGGTAGGTGTGTTTGTGTGCTGAGGGCATCTGGTGGGATGGGGGTAGGTGTGTTTGTGTGCTGAGGGCATCTGGTGTTATGGGGGTAGGTGTGTTTGTGTGCTGGGGGTAGGTGTGTTTGTGTGCTGAGGGCATCTGGTGTGATGGGGTAGGTGTGTTTGTGTACTGAGGGCATCTGGTGTGATGGGGGTAGGTGTGTTTGTGTGCTGAGGGCATCTGGTGTGATGGGGGTAGGTGTGTTTGTGTGCTGAGGGCATCTGGTGTGATGGGGGTATGTGTGTTTATGTGCTGAGGTATCTGGTGTGATGTGGGTAGCTGTAGGACTGGGTCTTTGGTGTGATGTGTACATTTAGGTGGCTCAGTGAGCAGAAAACCTGAATAACCTAGGTATTCGGCTGGCATATTGTCAAAACCTATTCGGAAAAATCGATTTTCTGTTTTCAAGTATTCGGAAAAATCGATTTTCAGATCCAGAAAAACCTGAAAAATCGATTAGTGTTTTAAAAGTATTCGGAAAAATCGATTTTCATTATTCAGGGGAGGTTACACACCCTAGTCTCAAAGTACATCACCAGATTACAACTATCAATGCTGTGACATTTGTCATACACAAGCAGATGCACAATGATTCATTATACACTAATAATTATGTTCAATTTATTTAATTTGTTCCATATCTTTGATGAGTAAGTGTTTTTTCATCCAAGTTTTTCTAATTTATTCTTGTCAAATGAAGCCAACATATTTGACTTGAAATTTGTGTAATGTTTGTGTTCTCGTCCTTGAATAATACTAGCTACCTTGCATTCTCTAAGCTTCTGAACATCTTTCTCCCTTGATTTTCTTGTGTGTTGGTCTGACTCACTGTGAACATGATTGATGGTGTCAAACGTATTCAGTATTTCATTTATTGCTTTGATGCATTTCCCCACTCGTTGGACAGACTCTTCAGACACGTTGCTACTCAATCCAGCAATTGCACTTTTAACATTCCGGTTTAGGTGCTCCATATGTAGGTCACATGATATGTTCTTTCCAGGTTTTCCTGTGGTATTGATAGTTCTGCTCCACATAAGTTGAAATGCCATACGTTCTGTAAACCAAAAGTGATATTGGCAAAGTAGTTTAAAAGCTTCTAAAGCATAATTTTTCCTATCACAAGCCTTAATAATAGGAAGGAAAAATTTCCAACAACGATGAATCCTTCTTCCATCACCTTCACGTATTGCATCGTTAAATTCCTTTAGAAGCAGCCCAAGTGATATAACTTCACATGTATAGGCATAAACACCATGCATCATCTATGTTATCATTTTTTGTTTCATTAAAGGCAATGTCAACAAATGTTACTACAAGCTTCTTTGAAGCCTGTAAAATGATATCATTTTTTTCCCCCTTCATCCATGCTAGCAGTTGTTTCTGGTAAAAGATATGGTACATCTGTGTATGACTCCATCTTGAATATGCTCATGGCTGTGTTCACAATGTAACCATCAAGTATAGTAAGAATAAAATCCTCACTAGGTGCAACGTTATGAGAGGGATCATTATTAACATTTCTTCTATTAATGACATTACGCAGATGATATAAGGTACCACCATCATTTACTGATGATGTAGAGCATAACCTTTTCCATATGCACTGTGAACAAAATACATTACACTTTGTACAATATCAGAACAGATTACCTTACTTCTAGAAATATTCCTTTTGCATGCCAGTCTTCAATGACAGGTTGTAGGCCTTCTAGTCTTTCTGTAAGGACTATTGAGTTACCTCTAATCTTCTGACAGCCACGTGCACGTGCTACAGTAAGCTGGTCTCCTCCAAGAAGAAGGTGATGCATTTTTTGTACTTTGCATTCCTTTAAATGCCCATCATCTCCTATATATGACCCAGTTACTTCAACTTTTGGAACGTACTTGTGAAGCATATACATAATGTCCATCATTTCTTCATAGGTTGTTTCATTTTTTAGGAATACTCCTAACGGAACCTGCATGCATGTGTTCATACAAAAGAGTGATTAAAATAAAAACTTAGACACATATGTCTGTACACATGTACGTACCACTTCAGACTTCTGTGACATTTCAGAATAAAATTCATGTGTAATATGCTGTTTCTTAAAGCTTGCTCCAATGCTAGAAAAATAAGGTATGTAAGCTATAAGTATCCTAGCCACTAAATGGATGAAATTATCAGTGATTGTGTCTAGATCTTCTGACGATGGTAACAATTTTGATAGGTGTGGCAAAACGGATGATGAATCAACAAAACATGGGTTATCTTAGTTAGACATATCAATACGATCCCTGACTGCATAAGAATGAAAATAATGCAATGAAACCGTTTGACTATCAAGTCTGACATCTTGAGGGTTAATATTTTTATCAATATTGTCTCCTACAAGCTTAAATGTTTTAAAGTTACATGCGTTTGCAATCCCTACATGCTGATCAAGATTAGAATACTGTTCAGAATCACTGCTACTGACATATGATGTTGACTTGCCATCAACATGATCACTGTGATCTTCATCATCGTCCTGATCATCATCATCATCTTTACGTTCATCATTTTCACCTCCAAGAACATTATCATGAATGCCTTGCTCCAAAGATGCATTTTCCACATCACAATCTATAAGATGATTAACATCTTGAACATCACTATGATTACCACCATCAATTCTTAAGAGAAGCGTGTACTAAATCTTCATCAGCATGATCACCATATCCAGCGGCGTCTTCATTTGTAGCATTACACTGGAAGCATGCACAGATGAAATATGTGTACATGATAATATATTTAATGATTATAATTATTATAATAATATTATATTATATATTACGTACATACCTTATTGAGACAGGACATTAGATTTCTTTTCCACTCATGGACTTCACTGTCATGGTCAATTCCAAGGGTATTTATATACCGTATAGTAGATTTGTGTGACAGGCAAAAGTTTAGCTTGTTAATACGGCTATACAACTATTGGATGTTAGTGAACAATTTAAGTATATTAAAGAACTATATATAGTACCTGTTTAGATGCATGTCCTGCATAGAGTATTACAGATACCATTCTCTGAATGAGGTTCATCCTCTGACTTCTCATCCTCAGCATTACACTACAGACAATGCTTACTAACATGTTCCTGTTGGAAATCAGCCATTTGGGAGTTCCATAGCGATATTGTCTTTTGCAGCAAGCTTCCAGTAATGAAACTGTAGAGGGGGCTCTCTTTTTCAGTTCTTCAACTAATGTGGACCACAAAAAGGATTTCAAAGCTTCTGGTCCTCTATTTCTCAGAATGGACATTGGATTAAGTGCACATACTGACTTTAACTCTTTAGCCATGGCTTTCCCGACTTGCTTTATGATCTCTTTGCTTATTGCATCATGCTTCATGACTTGAACTGCAATGGAATTCACCTTCCTTCGTCCAATACTTCTACCACAGCAATTCACGGCATTGATTCCGGGCCCGAGAGAGCACGTAATATCGACCGGAAGAGCATGCTTCCGAGTTACGCGAGCCATTTACATCCGAAACCGCGAGTGGACCGATTTCATACGAATGATTTCACGGTCCCGGAAGCTAATTTGTACGCGCACGGATGAGTTCGGATTAATTATCGCACGCGTACGTGCAATTTTGAACGAAACCGGGCTAACACCGTACGAGGACCGCGTACTTGTACGTAAGAATTGTATGACGTATTGGCAATTCGAAGATACGTGGTTAATTTACGGGTTATGTCAATTAATTCCTTGTACTGAAATATGTTGCAGGTTTTTAAAATATATAATTTTTAGCTTCACACAGTACAAAATAACATAAGCACAATATTGATTGAGAACTGGGACAGATCTGTATATAAAAAAGAAAGCATGAATTGAGCAACAATTTTGCCAGATGACCTTACCTCTTGAACAGTACACGCAGGGGTAACATCTGATCTCCATCTAAGAATAATAAAAAACTATTGAACTGATGTAATTGTTACTTACCTTTCTTTGGTACCTCACCGTGCTATTGAAGTGAATCCTCATAGCAAATGCATAACTGGTAGGGTTTAGCTTGTGCTACTTTCGTTCTGAACTGCACACAAGTGGGATGGTCATGCATAAATGCGACAGGAGGCAGAGAAGCAATACATGCCACGATCTGTGTTGTGACGAAGGGAAAGTATAAATAACAACTATAGCGATGCACTCTTACTTTTAGCGCTTTTGTTCAGCCACGCACCAGGAATCCATTAATACTGTTCCCGACGTTACGTCGAACCAGCGAAATGGTAAACTCCCAGGAACCGCTTTTTTCAGCCACGCACCAGGAATCCATTAATACTGTTCCCGACGTTACGTCGAACCAGCGAAAAGGTAAACTCCCAGGAACCTAGCTACTGAACATCGTTACCAGGGCTTACCTTGTGATGTAGCGTAGTACTACCTCCAGTAACCAATTTTAAAACCTCGCCAGAATAAGTATCTAAGAACGACTTTCCCTGCAAAAAAAAAAAGCCTTCGATCAATTCAATCCATAATATAAGGATAACGAGTCATGGCCAGAAATTGCATGCCTTCATTACTAATTCCTGACGCGTTATGACGTTTTTCCCGTTTCATTACCGTGCACGCGTCCATTGAAATGTATGGAGGATGACACTCTTTTGATCACTGTCACTCAGGAAAAGATTCCCATGACAAGGAAAAAAGAATTTTATGATGAAGAGGATCATAAGGTATACCTCTGTCGTTAAACAAAAAAATTAGCCCTCTTCCTGACGCTTCCTCATCAGAATTTCAGTGTTTCCATAGACATGTATGGAATTTGATTTTAAAAATGAGGGTTTTTCAAGACATTTATGCTTCCTGACGAAAATCCAAGCTAGATATCAAAAAGGAAAGACTAACTGCTGTTAGTAAAACCATTAGGGCTGGAGTGTGACATATTCTAACGTTCATGACCCTTTTACCCTCGCTTCCCTGATCACTTTTATCATTAAGGTTCATATGTCTTTGTAAATACCAATATTCAATAATAATCGACAAACGCAGCGTGCGTGCCCTGCCGCGATGAAGGTTTTCAAAAAAGAAGACACAAATCACCGACCACGGTATGAATCCTAGCAACGAACGTTCGATACTTGATAGCTTGTTACACATGTGCGTCTGATTTCGACTGTTGTGCGTGTGCATGGGTGGCAATATAGATGCGATTGTACTTTTTTTTTGGTAGTAGGCCTACTCGGCTGCTCCAACATTCTTTTTAAGCCCTAGCTATAGGGCGCGATCATGTTCGGAGTGTTTTAGCTACCTATATGTACATGTACATGGATTCTACAACGGCTTGTTTTGGTTGCGTTGGTTTTAAACGATTCGATTCCGGCTTACTCACCTATATTGCCAATTCTACCACAAGGAGTTCGTGGATGTAATCCCTATAGCAAAGCCACATTTTTGCACCTGCTCTACCTTCATTAATATTTGTAAGGATGGGCATGTCCTTACGTGCAAACCTGACGCCATATTTTTGTTCTATTTTTTTGTTGCAACTAATAGTACTTACGTATCTGTATCTGTGCGTGTCTATATATTTTTTCATCTCTGCAGAATGAAAACTACCAATACAGCAAAAAAAAAAACCGTTCCACAGAGACAAACCTTATAAGGATATATCACGTGAGGAATACATGCGGTAACAACCTACTTTTTTACTATATCCACATGGGGAAGGTGGAAAGGGTGACAGCCTTGTGAAGGTGGAGGGAGGTAGTTTTGTGAAGGTGGAGGGAGGTAGTTTTGTGAAGGTGGAGGGAGGTAGCCTTGTGAAGGTGGAGGGAGGTAGTTTTGTGAAGGTGGAGGCAGGTAGCCTTGTGAAGGTGGAGGGAGGTAGTTTTGTGAAGGTGGAGGGAGGTAGCCTTGTGAGATAGCCTTGTGGAGGTAGAGGAGAGAGTGCCTTGTGAAGGTGGATGCAAGATATCCTTGTGGAACAGTTGGGAAAAGATAATACATGTAGGGCCTTCTCCCTAGAGATGAGGAATTTGATAGCACATCCCAGAGGCAGCCACTGGGATATGAATCAAATTAAGTTTAAAGGTTTCTGATGTAGGGTATGGTTACACTGCAAGTAGACTATGGTTATACACCATTTATAACTTTGATATAATCATAGATTGATCAGGTGCTTACTTAAGTAAGAATTTGCTTACTTAAGTAAGCAAACTTTAGCCCTAGACTCCCAAAATCCACGGATCGCCTGTGATGTTTATTAAGCAATTTTAGTACTTAAAAGCGCACATAATCAAATTATGTGCGCTTATACCAAAGTTATACATGGTTTCTTAGTGCATATAACCATAGTCTACTTGCAGTGTTAGAAGGAGATAGATCTACGTGTTACATGCATGTAGATGTAGGACCAAAGAATAATTGTTTAAAGTGGCTACAATTGTCACATCCTGTGGTGTCCAAAAACTCCTTGGTTTGGTTGTACACATAGCACAGACACCAGTTGTCTGCCAGGAGAGGAGGCTTACCTACATGACCACCTGGTATGGACCAGGGACTGGATACAAAGTTTTGCATCTCATGGACTGCGCCAGCCACCCTTCCAACATGCACCTGGTGAAAAACTTCAGCATAGGGTGTGTAACCGATTTTCAGGTTTTTTAGGTTAACCGATTATTCGCGATTACCTATTCGGTCGACTATGCATTTAGTAGAATAGCAGGTTACCGATTTCAGAATTTCCTTTAGTCGAAATAACCGGTTCTGTTTTTCTTAGTCGCGATTAGTCGATATTCGTTTCCTTAATACGCAGAAATTGGTACAAAATCGATTACCCCTTTTTATATGCCCTTCGCTTTTCCCGCCTGTAACAAGGGTTAATTGATGACAATAAACAGAAACATTGTTGACATGATGTAATGAACATTAGTCTGGGGACCCAGCTGATATAAATACTACCATCCCACAACAAAACACTCGGTGCCGCCTGCATGTGAACGTGCAGTGGGCACGGCAATTTAAATACGTTCGCGTTCTCTGCAGTATAGTACATGTGAGTTCATCCAACGCGCTACGTACTCTTCTTGCACAGCAGCACAGGTGTCCAAATACTTAGTTACACTGGCTCTTCTCCAGACGTTCGGACATAACATTATGAATAACGTACATGTCTTGATTGGTGGCTTTGTCATATGCGTAGAACGGTGTTCCACCCCCATCCACCCAACATGTTCTTTGGTGAAAAAATATCCATCCACCGCCATTGAATTATTCCCACCAGTGGGTGTGGCGTCACTTTGGAGTCCCAGTACTATCTTATAAGGGACTTGTAACTGTTTTAATGTTGGCATAAGCAGCAGATAAGCAAAAAAAACTGGCTATACGTGTATGGACTAGAGAAACTGTGATTTATTTGGCCTATATCAAAAATCGGAAAAAACCTCGTAAAACCTAGGTAATCGTTTGCAAATTAATGTTGCGCTAATCGCCAAAATCGATTTAATGTGTCTAATAACCGATTTGCAAGTTGCTATTAACCTGAAAAATCGATTGGACTTTTTTTCATAGTCGAAATAATCGATTTTGGTTTATGAAAAAGGTTACACACCCTACTTCAGCAACAACTCAAATGGAAGGCTTTATGTGGTCTAGCTATATGTACATGGCTCTGCAGATGTATGTAATAGGTATTGTAACAGTTGTGGTGTGGCATTTATATTTATTTGGTTATGTATTGGTTGTGTAATGTGTGTGATAAATGTGGAAAGTTCAGAAGGTATTACATGTACTAACAGAGAATGTAGCTGACCCAAAATCTTTGTGGTCACCTATTTAATTACACAGGGAAAAAGTTGAAAACACAATGGTTCATTTACTATATTTAACAACGTTTGACATCATATATTAAGTACAGTGGGTTTAATCACAACATAATACAACGTTAGTTTAAAACGTCGTTGGGGAAAATACACAACAGATGAACGGTATATGTTGTTGAATGTTGTATTTTGGCTGATTAGAGGTGAATAAACGTTGCGAATCTGATAAAACAACAGCAAACAATCATCGTGAAATGTGCATCACGTGACAATTAGAGCCACTGGCAATCGCAATCACCAGGCCTTTCATTCTTCACGCTCCGCCTTAGTTTCGTCATAAGCGTTTGGCGGTGATGTAATTCATCCGCAGCTGTGGGAATAAGGGTCTGGGTACGAGACTTAGCACAATGTGTTCAGCTGGTGGAAGACTCCGAAGTGTATGTCTTCCAGTGAGTTGGAAGACATACGAAGACATCCCGATCCAGTAGTACGTTTACGATGATTCGGAACTGCTTGTGTTTGAGTGTTGAATATGATCGTTCGCTGTACAACTCCATGACCATAATTGCTGATTGGTAGGCCTATTATTAATAACTTCTTAATTATAAAGTATGCAACTACTTCATACGCTTGGCTTCCTCCACAGGATTGCTGTCATCAATTGGCATAACGTTTTGCGATAATGTGTATCTCAGTATATTGTGAAGCATGTCCAGCTGTTGGCCATTGGGGAACAGGCACCTGTTTTCACTGCTGCACTGAGGAGTATGTACAGTACTGGTAGGTAAGTGGTAAGTGTTTTGCATTTAAGGAAGCATTTTAAAAATGCAAGCGTAGCATGTGTTATGACCCATAATGTGTGTGTGTGTGTGTGTGTGTGTGTGTGTGCATTTGACCAGTGTATGTACATTCACACCAAACACTGTTTAATCCAACCACATACACACTCACACACACTCTCTCTCTCTCTCTCTCTCTCTCTCTCTCTCTCTCTCTCTCTCTCTCTCTCTCTCTCTCTCTCTCTCTCTCTCTCTCTCTCTCTCTCTCTCTCTCTCTCTCTCTCTCTCTCTCTCTCTCTCTCTCTCTCTCTCTCTCTCTCTCTCTCTCTCTCTCTCTCTCTCTCTCTCTCTCTCTCTCTCCTCTTTGGTCTACAGTAGCCACCACACAAACGATTCAGATCATACTCTACACACAAACACACCCCCACACACACACACACTTTTCAGTCCAGCCACCCCTCCCTCACACACGCACTGTCACCTGTCACCCCCCCCACACAAACCTTTTGGGCCACACACACGCAAACGTACAGCTCCTTCCCATCTGTTTACTGCGCCTCCTCCCCTCTCCACTCCCCCTTCTCCCTTCTCCACTGCGCCTCTGTGTAGTGTGGACAGGGCTAAGGATATTTCTTCACTTCGAAATAATGATTAAGTCTCTCTCACACAATGTACACATGTGTTGTTTGCATAAATGTATGGGCCAATCTTCTCTTGTCATCCCCACTTCTCTCCTCCTCCACCCCTCACCCTCCCCTCACCTCCCAACTTACCCACTCCCCCTCCTCCTCACCTCCCTTCCTTCCCACTTCCCCTCATCCCCTGCCCTTCCTCCGCACTTCCCATTCTCCACCACCCCTCCCCTCCTCCCCACTTCCCCTCCTTCCCACTTCCCATTCTCCACCACCCCCTCCCCTCCTCCCCACTTCCCCTCCTTCCCACTTCCCATTCTCCACCACCCCTCCCCTCCTCCCCACTTCCCCTCCTTCCCACTTCCCATTCTCCACCACCCCTCCCCTCCTCCCCACTTCCCCTCCTTCCCACTTCCCCTGCCCTCCTTCCCACTTCCCGTTCTCCCCATCCCTCACCCTCCCCTCCCCTCCTCCCCTCTTCCTCCCTTCATCCCCTGCCCCTCCTCCCATCCTCCCATCCTCCCCACTTCCCCTCCTCCCACCTCCCCTCCTCCCCACCACCCTCCCTCTCTCCCTCCCTCCCTCCCTCCCTCCCTCCCTCCCTCCCTCCCTCCCTCCCTCCCTCCCTCCCTCCCTCCCTCCCTCCCTCCCTCCCTCCCTCCCTCCCTCCCTCCCTCCCTCCCTCCCTCCCTCCCTCCCTCCCTCCCTCCCTCCCTCCCTCCCTCCCTCCCTCCCTCCCTCCCTCCCTCCCTCCCTCCCTCCTTCCCTCTCTCCCTCCCTCCCTCATAGCCTATGTTCAATGTCTCGCTTCTCCTACTGATGTGAACACTACCTGCCTCCAACATTCACACTCTCGGGTGCCCAGTGCTCATTGGACCAGGGACCAGCTGTACCAGCGCTGCTCCTTCCATTAGGGAACGAGGCAATTCATCTGGACTGGTTAGTGTTTTGCATTTAACGTAGCATTTTCCATAGCAATAAATATGTAAGTGTGTAGCATGTGTTAACACGTTTCTCCATGCCACCGTCCACTGCTTAATCCAACCACACACACACACACACACATACTGTACACCCCACACATACATGTGCATGTACTACACACACACACACACTGTTTCACCAGCCACCCCCACACACTTACACACAAACTTGGTTCACACACACAAGCTCACACACTGTTCACACCCCACACACTCAAGCACACATATGCACACACTCCCGCCCACGCACACACACTGTTCACACACTGTTCATACCCACACACACACACACACACACACACACACACACACACACACACACACACACACACACACACACACACACACACACACACACACACACTGTGGTGTGCATTTGTGTGCATTGAACATCGTTTGGGTGTGGTGAACAGAGCCTGTAGGGAAGGAAGGAGGGGCATGGTTCTCCCCACCCCTCCCCCTCCCCTCCTCCTCCTCCCTCCCCTCCTCCTCCTCCCTCCCCTCCTCCTCCCTCCCCTCCTCCTCCCTCCCCTCCTCCTCCCTCCCCTCCTCCTACTCCCCTCCTCCCCACTTCCCCTCCTCCCTCCCCTCGTCCCACCTCCCCTCCTCCCCACTTCCACCACCTCCTCCCTCCCTCATAGCCTATGTTCAATATCTCCCCTCTCCTACTGATGTGAACACTACCTGCCTCCAACATTCACACTCTCGGGTGCCCAGTGCTCATTGGACCAGGGACCAGCTGTATTCATTAGGGAACAAGGCACATGTTTTCATTCATCTGGACTGGTTAGTGTTTTGCATTTAACATAGCATTTTGCATAGCAATAAATATGTACGTGTGTAGCATGTGTTAACACATGTTTCCCCATGCCACCATCCACTGCTTAATCCAGTCCAGAGCCAACCCCCCCGTCACACACACAAACCTTTTGGTCCGCACACACACAAACACACACACACAAACTGTTCATACATATACCCACACTCAAACACACACTGTTCACACCCACACACACACAAACTGTTTACCCCACACATACCCACATGTACACACACACACTGTTCACACACACACACAGTTCACACCCTCACACACTGTTCACACCCACACACACTGTTTACCCCACACATACTGACATACATACATGTACACGCACACAAACATACACTGTTCCAACCCCCACACACTCACACACAAACCTTTTGGTTCACACAACCCCACAACACACTCAAGCACACTGTTCACACAGGTCCACTGTTCACACCCACACACACACACTGTTCACACACACACTGTTCACACCTACACACACACTGTTCACACCCACACACACACACTGTTCACACCCACACACACACTGTTCACACCCACACACACACTGTTCACATGCACACACACAATGTTCACACCCACACACACACTGTTCACACCCACACACACTGTTCACACCCACACACACACACTATTCACACACACAAACACTGTTCACACACACACACTGTTCACACCCACACACACACACACTGTTCACACCCACACTGTTCACGCGCACACACACAATGTTCACACCCACACACACTGTTCACACCCACACACACTGTTTACCCCACACATACTGACATACATACATGTACACGCACACAAACATACACTGTTCCAACCCCCACACACTCACACACAAACCTTTTGGTTCACACAACCCCACAACACACTCAAGCACACTGTTCACACAGGTCCACTGTTCACACCCCCACACACACACTGTTCACACACACACTGTTCACACCTACACACACACTGTTCACACCCACACACACACACACACTGTTCACACCCACACACACACACTGTTCACACCCACACACACACACTGTTCACACACACACACACACTGTTCACACCCACACACACACTGTTCACACACACACACACACAATGTTCACACCCACACACACACTGTTCACACCCACACACACTGTTCACACCCACACACACACACTATTCACACACACAAACACTGTTCACACACACACACTGTTCACACCCACACACACACTGTTCACACCCACACTGTTCATGCGCGCACACACAATGTTCACACCCACACACACACTGTTCACACCCCCACACACTGTTCACACCCACACACACACACTATTCACACACACAAACACTGTTCACTCACACACAATATTCACACCCACACACACTGTTCACACCCACACACTCAAACACACACTGTTCACCCCTCCACACACACGCAAACTGTTTACCCCACATATAGTCACATGTACACCACACCCACACATAGATACATGTACTCTACACTGTACTGCATGCAGTCCACATCTTATCACCTGAGTCATAGCCTACCCTATCATTACCAGTCACTTCGTGGATGTCTCCAGGGCAGGGGGGGGGGGGGGGGGGGGGGGGGCCAGGACTGCATGACATTCAGTACTACTAAGAATATACATATGTACACATACACCCTCCCCCACTGGTTGAATTGGTCGACAGCGGAAAGCACCCCCCTCCCCCCGTAGTAATAAATACATGTATGCAAGTGTGTGTGGGTGTGTTTATGCATTTGGTGCATGTGCATTCACACCACACACTGCTCAATCCAACCACACACGTGTATACATGCACACACTCTATACTAACTACAAGTATGGTACAAACTACATGTACTAGTACGAAGCGTAAGTATCTAAATGTCATGCTTAACTATAAATCAGTGGCGTAACTGGGTGAGATTTTAATGAACATTTATTACATATACGTACTACACGTACGTGTAGCATGTTTGGGTACCCGGTATGTGTTTAGCTGGTGGAAGTACAATGTAATATGTCTTCCAGTTAGAAGTCATACGAGCACGATGATTTGAAACTGTTTGTCTTTGAGTGTCGAATATGATCGTTAGCTGTACACTTTCGATAATGTGTATCTCAGTATATTGTGAAGCATGTCCAGCTGTTGGCCATTGGGGAACAGGCACCTGCTTTCATTCATCTGGACTGGTTAGTGTGCATGTTTTGCAGCATTTTGCATAGCAATAAATGTGCAAGTGTGTAGTATGTGTTAACACATAATGTTTTCCCATGCCACCATCCACTGCTTAATTAATCCAACTACACACACACACACACACACACACACACACACACACAATGATTACACATACATTGTAGACCAAAAAATGTACAATTTGCATCAACTCAACCATTGTCATGGTAGCAAGATTGTTGCCATGACATACTGATAAAGAACGTTGCAGAGGTGATTTGGAGCATGTCTGAAGTTTACTAATATACCATGTCTAGCCTCGTTCCCAGGCCCTGTTTTATTAAAGTTACCAGGGTGAAAAATAGTTTTTCACCTCCGTAACTTAAAAAAAAAAAAACAGGGCCTGGGGACAAGGCTATACCAGGTCATGCTCTTGTAGCCCAGGTGCTTCTGACCTGCAGTCCACATCTTATCACCTGAGTCATAGCCTACCCTGTAATTACCAGTCACTTCTACCACTCTTCCAGACCCTAGGTGCAATCAGTACAAACATGTTGTCTACCAGAACCACACACTCATAGACATTTATAAAAAGAGGTCCCCCAGGCCAAGAAATTTAGAATTAGCCACTCAACACAGAGTGATACAAGGACATTGCAGAGGTGCTCTAAAGCATGTTGAAACTTTTTTAGTTCATAGTTTCCTAAGTGTTTGTGAACTGAAGTTAACGTCTGAGCTCTGCATACTCACAGTACTAGTCTACTGGAAGAAAGGTTTGAGGTGTTCGTAAGAACTACCTATTAAGTCCCAAGCCTACAAATTGTTTCCACTGATAAGTTACATGTATGTGATCAGTAGAGTAAAATGTACGTCACGTGATTGAAAGCGGGAGCAGCTGTTAATTAGCGCCTCGAAGATAATCGTTTCCTGCTGCTTACACATAGTTTCCACAGACCAGACTCAATGAAATGGGCTTCCGTGATGTGTAACTGAGGTACGATAATGATATATTTTTGTGCGTTGTAACGTTGTGTCTTTGCGCCGAGAAAAAAGTGTCGGTAGGTGTACCGTGTTTTTTTTTTTCTTTTTCAGAATACCGTGTAGTCTGCAAACGTGCGGTTCTATCTTTAATTTGGCTTTACGGGTAAGTCACTGATAGTCCTAAGGTCGTTTGTAATCGTCAGTAATTTCTTATCTCCTATAGCTACTCCCCCTCTACTAGTACCAAGTCTTCCCGCGTTTTGTATTCCTGAAAACTCATGGACCCAGAGGTGTGTGTATGTGTGTGAGCGCGTGCGCGAATGATTATTTTCCCTCCTAGATCTCGTCGCAATTATGCTGTGCGTAGCTATGAGAAACTTGGTACGTAAGTAATGTAATAACTGCTTTTATTTTTTCAGTAGCAGGTTCAATCTTCAAATGTAAACGAGGTACATTAATGTATGCGCTTTAAAAGTTGTGTCTTATGTTTACGTGTACAGGCTCGGTTTGAAGTGGTGCACCAATGGTTTGTGTACAGACAGACACTCTTTGCAGAAAACGCTGAAAGATACAATGTGTTAGGAGGTATATCCAATAGCGTAATATGTACATGTATTCTTTTTGAAATATTATGAAGTGAATGAGAAAGTTATGGCCTCAGATCAATGGGTAGTGTGCGTGATGTAGGACAGGGGACTAGGTATAAAGGGCGGGGGCAGGGGACCAGAGATGAGGGACAGGGGACCAGAAATAAGGATTACATCATCAAAGAGAATACGTGAGAAGAAATTACCATTACGTATATATGCAGGGGATCTCGTTAGTATCCAACTGATATCCGAACGGAGTTGGCTGCGTATAACGTTGTCTTTTGTCGTATTCTTTCTTTCCATACGTTGTGCCTTGATGTACATTGTAGTGAAATTCCATAACGTTGTGAAAAAACCACACATTGTGAAAGCACAATTTTGTTGTGTTTTATTATAAGCGAACACAACGTTGTACCACACGATTCCCTCGGTTTGACAACAAAAACGCATTACTTATTCCACGTTGTGAAATAACTATTTTCCCTGTGTTAGGGTGGTGGCATGTGGTCATTAGTTATGGCTGTTATGTAAACGTTTCACATGCATGGCCCTCAGGACTAGTACATACTTGTAGTTTCTATCCAGCATCCTTGCCATTGTGTATGAGTCATGATCACTAGGCTTCATGCCATCGGCCATCAATCTGTTCATTGATGACAGATCAGAGCTGCATCATGGCATCCTTTTTTGTGCCGTATTTGTAGGAGTAAAGTAGATAGACAGGTGCATGTATGTGATCTTTTCTTCAACTGCATGCCCATGCAAGTCCTGTGTCAAGTGTGTGTATGTGTGAGTGTGTATGTGTGTGTATGTGTGTGTGTATGTGTGTGTATGTGTGTGTATGTGTGTGTATGTGTGTGCGTGTGTATTTGCATGTACATGTGTGCGTATGTGTGTGTGTATTTGCATGCACATGTGTGTGTGTATTTGCATGTACATGTGTGTGTATGTATGTGTGTGTGTGTATTTGCATGATCATGTGTGTGTGTGTGTGTGTGTGTGTGTGTGTGTGTGTGTGTGTATTTGCATGTACATGTGTGTGTGTGTGTGTGTGTGTGTATTTGCGTGCATTGTATTTGCATTTGCACAGCAAAAACAGTTTGGTGTATTTCACTCAAAACGGCAAACTATATCACTCTGAATCAGGATTCTGAGTGATATAGTTTGCGTTTTGAGTGAAATACACTAAAAATTTTTTGCTGTGTGGGTTTGGGTGCATGTGCAGTTCCTTTCAGCCGCTCAATCATAAAAAAGTAGAACACACGGCATAACAAACACACACATCTCAGGCCTACTGCTGAATACGTTTATGGCTGTTCATCCTTCTTGTATACCCTAGCCAAAATTCCGGCGGAGCTGGATAGAAATGAGTACAGGACTTAACCTCGTAGCAGATATTGGGTCTGGGAACGAAACTGCTATGGAGTGAGCGCGAGCGACCTTGCCTGCCAATGGCCCTTTGCATGAAAGATCGGAAGTACGATAAACGTCACGTCTGGAGTAAAAACCACAGCGGTTGCCTAGAGACATTGTGTCACGTCTGCGGACCTTTGCGTAATAAAATGGCAACGCTCGGAGTCTGCTCAGACATTGATCCTTCGGACGATCCAGTTCCTGATCAAACTATGCTGCCAACAGTAAGTTTGACCGATTCTGACATACCCAGAGCCTTTTTAAAGCCATCCATTTAAAAAGGCTCCGGGTATGTCAGACTCGGTCAAGCTTACTGTTGGCAGCAGAGTTTGATCAGGAACTGGATCGGCCGAAGGATCACCGTCCGAGCGGGAAGGAATGACTACGAGCGTTGCCATTTTATTACGCAAAGGTCCGCGAACGTGACACAATGTCTCTAGGCAACCGCTGTGGCTTTTACTCCAGACGTGAGTACTTCCGATCTTTCATGCAAAGGTCCATTCATCCATATACAGTCATTAATCGACGATATACAGTATAACAGAGCCAGGACACAGTGGAGAGTCCAGCTGTGAATATCCGCCGCCATGTGTATGTTAATTCTTTAGCTAGTCAGTGGAAGGCAATATCCTTAACACACTTCCACGAGAACTTTTAGTATTATCAAAAAACAAGCCAGTCGACGTCATCGTGGTCAACGTCAGAGCGCGCGCGATGCACATGCAGATAGATATATATATACAATACATGTCATATAATTATAATTATAATTATATAGGGACGGAAACGCCCATGCATCTTAACGAGCGAGTCTCGTAGTCACACCTATATATCATATTATGTAGTAGCTACTCCACAGCAGCGGTTCTATTAGCTCGACCTTCGCTATCCAGTTGAAGTTCGATGTTCTACGTCTGGCTAGCGAGACTAGCGTATACCAAGAATTAGATTGATAGCGAGTGTAGAGCTATTACATTGTATATCCACAATACTATCAGATGGGTACAAATCTTGGTATAGGCCTAGGCTTGATACCCGACTCTCCGCCAAAAGGCTACGCCCAACTACTATACAATGGATCAAAATGGTTAAATAACAGATCACGAGACCTCTAGAATGCATCCAATGGCAGGGGCACGAGTACAACTAAATGTTTTGAGTTGCGCATGCGTATGCTTAGATCACTAAAATCGACGATAGCTGTAGTTTGGAAGGATTTTATGTAACAGCGATGCCTATTCCTAACTTCCCTGCCATGCAGACATACAATGCATTTATTAAAAAACAATAACAATTATATATTTTAATAAATTAATTAGCTATTTTAATAACGTGATAAATCTCTAAAGTACCTAGTGAGTTTAATGGTGCAATTAGATTTTTTTTATCACAATCGTACGCCGAGTTATGCATCGATGTCCACAATTTCTGGACATGTGTAGCTAAAGGTGTAACTCACCTGACATCATTATAGTAGTCACGAAGCTATAATATAATGTCCAGCTGTGGTCAACGGATTCTGAAGATATTCTATACGTCGCTGAATTCCTGCCGGCTCAAATGCAACATATTACCACCCACTTTCCTTACGAACGCGCCAAATATCTCAGTCACGTGAATTGGTCATTGAATACATAATTCAATTAACTTTCAGCTAGCTCTGTACATGTACATACAGTATATGCGTACATGTAACAACTATAAACCAATCAATTGTATTAGCGCTCACACCGTAACTGGAAAGTCACACGACGTCGAAAAGGTAGCATGCATTGCTTCACACCCCCCTTCACCCGTAAAAGGCGTGATAACCGTATTGCATATATTGATCTCTCGTCCAAACAATGCAACGCCATGCCCATGGCCGTTGTGCAACATATGCATGATCATCATATCATGATCATATTAGTGGATATCCACTCTCTAAATTTGTTATTGTGCCACGCCCACCATTGTATATTATTAATCGATTACATATTTATATACTACTATGCAAGAGAAAGTGACTCCGGGAAATGTTTATGTATATATCTTACAGTTGTTTCACTTGTTATAATGCCCGATACTGCATCCTTACATATGCATGTACACACGTATACATGTATGTATATGGATGTGTTAGGCTGTATTCTTAGCAGCACATGTACAGGACGCATTCTATAAAGGGTTTTAAAATCCTCTATAAAACCACTGTGTAACTGAACATTAAAATCATTAATTGCCATCCTTTATATGTCGGCAAAGAGCATGATGTAGGTTGCTAAGTAGTCTTATTTTTTTCATTTACTGGTAACGCATTATATACATGTAATAGAGAACCCCTGCATGTGTATGAGTTATATACTGACGATATATACCTACTGAAACTGTATTTAAAAAATTATTATTTCATAGGAGCAGTTACTATTAAACGGTTTTTTTTTACTTCTATAAGTAATGTATGACTGATATCAGTTTTACTTTGCTGGTGTACACCAGGATATTGGATAGATATTAAAAATTTAAAGGATAGATATTAAAAATTGTATATTGTAAGGATCTGTTCCAGTGCAACACCACAATCTCAGTTGCTACAATGTCAAAGCATTCCTTACATTATTTCTCACATGCATTTCATATTAGTTTACAAATCCATTTGCATACATTACATAAAAAAGTTTAATGTATTAAATGTGCAATGCATCAAGCATTATTGATATTTGAATGCATAATACAATACTTGTACACATGATATGGGTACAATCTTAAACATACACATGTAGCCTATGGTTAAATCAAAATAGAGAATGGCTGTGGCATTGGCCCTCACTAGATAGAGGTTGAGCCTGCCATAGATGTCTGTCTGCATGTAAGAGTGGCAAGCTGTGATGCCAGATGAGAGATCACTGTTTTGACTAACAGCAGTACTAGTAGTGTATATACACAAATCCATATGGAATTGAGCTTGGTCAGCTAGGTATAAGGATGGAGGGGCGGAAAGGTGGTGGGGGTGGGGCACACACATTTTTTGCTTATTATATAAAAGTGGTAGGATAATATGCATTAGCTTCTGTGCGTTTTACTGTCCGAGCGTCCATTTTGTCAGAAAAATGTAAAAGGTTTTGAGTTTTAAAGTCTCATTCCAGATCAGAATAGGAACCATTTCTGATGAATGTGCTTATATAAACCAGATATCTTCCATATATGGCTTGTTGACATGTCTGGACATAGGATAGCAGCTGCTTGCATTGTAAGGGCTGACCTTGAAAGCATGAATATGATTAGGTGTGTGTGTGTGTGTGTGTGTATGGAATGTACATGTAGATGTGTGAGTCAGTTTCTGCCTTCAATCTGTGGATCCCTCTTTCCAAGAGGATCACAACAAACACCTAAAGCCTGAAAAGGGGCTTTGTCCCAACACAGGCAAGCCAACAGTGTCCTTCATACACCCTGGCTGGCTTAATGTACAGCATGTTGCTGGTGCCATGCATGTCATTAGCCCAGTACACCTTGAAATTCATTCATTTTAAAAGCACCTTTACAAGAATGCAGAAAATATTCAAATCAGTTTTAGTTTGTGTGATCCTTCATCCCTGTAGACATGTTCAGCTCCAACCTGTCGTGACGGATGACCAAAGCACTTCTAGTAATGTTGCACACAATCACATACACAAGCACACATCACACATATGAATACATGATACAATAAGTGCACATTACACGGAGCCACAAGCACCATAGTAATACGTAAGGGGGGAGTAGGGGTAGTGGTAGGTAAGGGGAGGAGTATGGGTAGTGGTAGGCAAGGGGAGGAGTAGGTAAGGGGAGGAGTAGGGGTAGTGGTAGGTAAGGGGAGAAGTAGGGGTAGTGGTAGGTAAGGGGAGGAGCAGGGGTAGTGGTAGGTAAGGGGAGGAGTAGTAGGGGTAGTAGATAAGGGGAGGAGTAGGGTAGTAGTAGGTAAGGGGAGGAGTAGGGGTAGTGGTAGGTAAGGGGAGGAGTAGGGGTAGTGGTAGGTAAGGGGAGGAGTAGTAGGGGTAGTAGGTAAGGGGAGGAGTAGGGTAGTAGTAGTAGGAATAGGGGTAGGCATAGTTTCATTTACAATGTAGCTTGGTGTGTGTGTGTGTGTGTGTGTGTGTGCATGCTGTAGTAAACCCTTGAATAAGTACGACTAAAGGGGGTGAGGCGTGCGTAAGGAAGGCCCCTCGTTACATTACTGCAGTGTTACATGCACTGGAGTGTAGGGACGGGTCAGTTACATTTTTTATAAGTACACGGGGGAGGGGATTGAGCTCAGCCCACACACACTCTACTATGTATCACACAGAGGCGCATATCACATACATGTATAGAGGCACTCATCACCTAACAAGCACATATATCACACAGGTACACAAATAAACATTAAAGTCCACACATCTCAACGTCAATACATACCACCTACCACTTAGTCTACATACATTCTTATTACACCACACATCCCATTCATCTCCATCATGTTCCTACATCACCACTGAACACTCCCTCTTTCACCATCATCCCTCCCCCACCCTCCATCACAACAACCCACCCACCACTATACCTCTATCACCACTATACCTCCATCACCATGTACCCAATCACCACTGTGTTCTACATCTTCTTCCCACCCACCATCACCCCAGTACCTCCATTTTTCATCACATCACCACAGTACCCCTCCATCCACCGAGCATCCAACTGTCAACAACTCTCAAAATCACCTAGCACACAACGCAAACTATACTCAAACAAGCTGCATCACCCATTATATACGCTAAACACATGAAACAGTCCACCCCTCCACCAAAAGTAATTGTAGGTGTGTGGGGATATACATGTATATGAAGCTTGTGCTAGCAAAGTTAAAACAAAACTTGAAATGCAGTAAAGCTTCATTAGTGGCCTAGAAAATACGTGAATGGGTCAAAATAAGCTGCTCGTACAAGTAAAGGCGTAATATAGAGTATGTGTGCAATACTTAGAACTAAAGAGGGAGGCAGGTGGAAGGAAGGCCCCTTGCGTTTGGCCAAACATTCTAATATGGGGAAGTACCTTGTTACACTACTGCAGAGTTACATGCCACTGGAGCATGGGGATGGGTCAATGAAATTAAGTACGCGGATGGGGAGGGAGAGAGGGGGGTTGAGCCCCTCAGCCCACACATACATGTACGCTATGCCTATACATGTATCACACACATATCACAGAGAGGCACTCATCACATGTAAAATAAATTTCCCAAAGCCTATACATACCACCTACAATTTCCCACCACTTAGTCTACATAAAATCTTATTACTCTATACATCTAGCAAATCACCATCTGTTCCTACACCACCACTGTACCCTTCCCCTTTCACCATCATCTCTCCACCCATCCATCACAACTGTACCCTCACCTACCATCAACACTGTAACCTCCACCCACCATGATACCTCCATCACCACTATACCCCTACATCACCCAGCCACAACTGTGTTCTACATCACTATTTCACCCTCTTCCCACCCACCATCACCCCAGTACCTCCACTTTTCATCACATCACCACAGTACCACTCCCACCATACAACTGTCAACAACTCTCAACATGATGTCATCTAGATTCACCTAGCAAACAACACAAACTATATATCAAGCTGCATCATCCATTACATAAGCTAAACGGCTGAAACAGTCCGCCCCTCCACCAAAAGTAATTGTAGGTGTATGGGATATATATGAAGCTTGTGTGAGCAAAGTTAAAATATACCTTGCAATGCAGTAAAGCTTCATTAGTGGCCTAGAAAATACGTGAATGGGTCAAAAAGAAGCTGCTCCTATAGATAAAGGCGTATTCAGACAGAATATAGTATGCGCATGCAATAATTAGAACTCACTCCAAACTTTGTCTTGGTCAGCTGCTGTTTATCATATCTCTAGCTCTAGCGTAACACAAGGACATTTGTAAAATGATACATAAGAAAAGAACTCTTACTTTGAACAGAGATAATATATATTTGAATTAGGACTGAAAATACGAAAGTCCTGTCTTTGCATCGGAGCCGATGAATTTCTATACAAAGTAGGTATTGCAACAAAGCACAGGTCTTATAATACGTAGAAGATACTGCAATAATGGTAGAAAGTAACTTGCCACTACAAATTTTGCTTCTGCTTTTGTTAACATCGTATCTCTTACGAAAATATTCTACGGCCTGGCACAAATATTTAGATTAGCCCGGGTAATCGGTATTGGTTAATGAAATTCCCGTACAGTTTCGGACGGTGCTGTTTCAAAAAATTCATCCTTCCGGTGATCGTGTATGCACGTTTCGTTATCTACACGGATGCGTGACTGAATCCGATATTTGCAATGACCCGCGAGCGGACGCCTGAATTGCTGTGTACCTAGCCTTTTCAGTGCGTTGCTTAAGGGAAAGAGCCTTGTCCTTCTAGCATGCTTCACAACCACCTGATGAAATTCAGATAAAACACCCATGTATGGAGGTGTTAATTCCAACGTCTTACCGACACAGATGGTGATAAAGTGCCGGCAGCTGCTAACTGTGAAGATGACCTCTTCCGACTGGGAGTACTACCTGGAGGCTGGGATGTTGTAGCTGTAAATCCTAGATGCACCCCTGCACTTATCGTAGCTGCTATGTCGTTTTCTATCTTGTCTAGCTCCTCCCTTTTTTTACTGCATCTATCAAGTGATGTGAAACAACACTTGCAGATTATCATTGAGCATCCAGGCTGCGTGCAGCTAGGAACTCTTCTGTCAACTATTTCTCGTCCAAACGCATCATACATGAAGCGCTTTAGCACTGGAAGCACATGTATTGTTGAGCTGCTATGCAGAATTCGACAATCTCCGCTGGCTGTACATTTAGCGCACATAATGCATGACGAATCCATCATTTATGATTTTAATTATTCTTTTAATGGAAGTACATTCATATCTATAATGCGCGTGACAAGCAGTTGACAAGAGAGCGATGAATTTAATCATATGGCATTCCTCGGGCCACGAAATTGTTCCAGACCCTACTGACGCGTAGCGGTGATGTAATCCATCCGCAGCTGCGTCCGTTGGGTCTGGGGCCGAGACTATACATCACGGTGGTCTGCTCTCATTTAATGGGCTACGCCGGGGCGGCCAGGGATATAGGACCCGCTCTAGAAAACCACCCCCCTAGCTTTAACTACACCCCCATCAGGGGCGGATACAGGATTTTGTGTTAGGGGGGGCATATAGGGATGGGAATGGGGGCGTGCCCCTCCGAACTTGCCAGGGTGTAAGGGAAAGCGCATTAAGCACCATCATCTCCGCCCCAAAACCCTAGCCGCTGGTGTGCTTTTTTTTTTGCACATTTGTAAGTTATAAAACAGGTATTCACAGATACAAATGATTAAAGATACCTATAACTGTCGACTATAGCTGTCAATGATAGCATCAATATTAAGTTCAATATCTTTGTGCACATACAATAACATTAACGCATTAAATTTAAATCTGTCTTCTCCCATAGAGCTGCGATAGACATTTTAAATAAATCTCAAAGAGGAGTTAGCTCTTTCCCTCCACTTGATGTTACTGAGGTCAATAGCAAATTAGCAATAGCTTAATGATAGTTGTAATGGATGGATGTATACCTTCCTGGTTCGCTCTCAAAACTTTCTGGCAATGTTGCCAAATCAGGGTCTGGAAGGCACTCAAGAGTGGACTCTGCTTTCTTCACTACAAAATATAGTAAAGTCTCACTCGTATGATTAATGATTCATTGGCACATACACAGCAATGGTCAGCTGACGCTTAGCCATGGGATCCGGATGACGGCGGACTCCGCAGATCTACTACATTCCTGGCGGCAATTGAAATTGAAATTCGCGATGTACGAACTGAACGCTGAACGAATGTACGAACTGAACACTGAACAAATGAACGAACTGAACGCTGAACGAATGAACGAACTGAACGCTGAACGAATGTACGAACTGAACGCTGAACGAATGTACGAACTGAACGCTGAACGAATGTACGAACTGAACGCTGAACGAATGTACGAACTGAACGCTGAACGAATGTACGAACTGAACGCTGAACGAATGTACGAACTGAACGCTGAACGAATGTACGAACTGAACGCTGAACGAATGTACGAACTGAACGCTGAACGAATGTACGAACTGAACGCTGAACGAATGTACGAACTGAACGCTGAACGAATGTACGAACTGAACGCTGAACGAATGTACGAACTGAACGCTGAACGAATGTACGAACTGAACGCTGAACGAATGTACGAACTGAACGCTGAACGAATGTACGAACTGAACGCTGAACGAATGTACGAACTGAACGCTGAACGAATGTACGAACTGAACGCTGAACGAATGTACGAACTGAACGCTGAACGAATGTACGAACTGAACGCTGAACGAATGTACGAACTGAACGCTGAACGAATGTACGAACTGAACGCCAGGCTAAACGAATGTACGAACTGAACGCTCAAAATCACAATTATAGAAAAAGTGCCACGTGTCAGGGGTGATACTTAGCACGTACAACAGGTCTAGCGCCTGCAAGATCTTGCAGGCGCTAGACCTGTTGTATGAAGGTTAACGAGTTAACCTAGGTTAATGTGGGAGGTACCTAACGCATGCGCAGTCCGATAGAAGAAATACCACGTGGCGTGCGACACACTTGGGTGGTGATTCTTTTTTTTTTTTTTGTTGTGAAATGACTGAAGAGGCGGAACTGCAGAGAATGGTCCAAACCATGGTGGAGAAGGCGTTGGAAGAGGAAAGGGCGAGGACGACGAGCAGACTTCAGTCATCGTCCGGTAGGAGTATACCCCCTCCCCTTTAGTTCTTGATCTCCCCAACGGGGATGACGGGCCTCGGCTCATTAGGTTCCCTAGTTGTTGTTGGATAGCGTTCTAGACACTAGTAGTATTCTTGCGAAACACTAAAGCTACTCAGGCGAGTAGAGCCCATACCCCGGCGGGTATCGCTAAGCCGAACGCTACTCCGGTGAGTAGAACGCACTCGATCCATACCCCGGCGGGTAACGCTAAGCTTGACGCTACTCCAGCGAGTAGAGCCCACTCGATCGATACCCTCGCGGGTATCGCTAAGCCGAACGCTACTCCGGTGAGTAGAACGCACTCGATCCATACCCCGGCGGGTAACGCTAAGCTTAACGCTACTCCAGCGAGTAGAGCCCACTCGATCGATACCCCGGCGGGTATCGCTAAGCTGAACGCTACTCCGGCGAGTAGAGCCCACTCGATCGATACCCCGGCGGGTATCGCTAAGCCGAACGCTACTCCGGCGAGTAGAGCCCACTCGATCGATACCCCGGCGGGTATCGCTAAGCTTAACGCTACTCCGGCGAGTAGAACACACTTCATCAACACCCCGGCGGGTGTCGCCAAGCCTATCAGCACGCCCGGCCGCATTAATACCGTTAGCAAACTCAAAGAGCACGGTGCAACTTGGTGATATAGCCGGCCTTGACCAAGGCGGTCCTATACGCGATAATGGGGAGGGTCGGGAAGCAGCGTAGGTGGATGGCCACTTTACTGCTCGCTCACCACTTCATTCTAGGTGCAGATCTCGGGTCGATGCCGTCGGGCCCCACACTGGCTCAGGCCGATATTCCAGTTGTAAATACGCAAGGCGATGCTGATCAGACCCAGTCAGCCCAGAGCACAATGCAGCCGGCGGTAGCACACAGCATACCAGATCCGCGTAACGAGCCAGCAGTCTCGGTGGGTGAGGGGATGGCTCCAGTACCTAGAAAACTGGCAGAAAAAATATGGAAATGGGAGTTTGTGGAGATGAGCGAGATGGTGGCAGAAAACTGGTTACAGAAATCGGACGAACCTGGCACTGGGCTGGTAGCGGTGAATCGTCGCAAGCGCCTGGTGACTGAGCTGATCCCATGGGTACAATGTTTTGCAACTTACACGAGCGTAATGTCGCGAAGATTCCCAGAATCGGTACCGGAGCTGCTAGCGTACATGACGGGAATCATTCGGGCAAGCAGGGAGCACGGCCCAACTTGGATCGAATATGACTCGGCCTTCAGAAGGCAGGCAGCCAGCACGGGCAACAGGGTATGGTCCCGGATAAACCCTTCCCTGTATGCTGTGAACTTCACTGGGAAGGCACAGGGCATCCCGCGCTGTAGCACCTGCGCGTCAATTGACCACGTCGTTCGGGATTGCCCGTATTCGGCAAAAACCGACCTTGAGAGGACGCTGGAAGCGGTGCTAGCAGCGTGCTCAACAAGACCTCGTGCTTCTGGCGAGATCGCTACCAATCCTTCCCAGGAGATATGCCGCCGATGGAACGAGATGCGTTGCTCCTACCAAAGCTGCCGCTACCGACACGCATGCCTGGGCTGTGGTGGCGACCACCCACTTAAGCAATGCAGCCGGCCTCAAACAGCAGGCATGAAACGCCCTAGGCCTTGAGCATTGGGACATAAGTGCTAGCATTGTCAGGTGGCACGCATGAGTCATTGCATGACAGTGTTATGGTTAGGTGTTAACTGTTTAGCTGATCAAATATTTGCATGCCGTTCACTTCACATATGTCATCATTTTTGGCGCAGGCGTCTATCAGTACACAGGGGACCTGCTGGCACTCGAACGCTGTAGGGCCACTTGGGATACTCGGCGTATACCACCACCCAAGTGGAGTCGCATCACGACACCTCTAGAGTGGTCAGAGTGGGAGGAGGCGCTGAAATCCCACCCAGACCAGCAATACAGGGCCTATATAGTAACGGGACTAAGAGAAGGGTTCCGAGTGGGGTTCGACTATGCCCACCATAGTTGCCAGAGCGCTACCAGAAACATGCATTCGGCTCGCGAGCATGCCCAAGTCATCCGGGAGTACCTGGCAGTAGAGTGCTCAGAGGGAAGAGTGGTGGGACCGTTGTGTCCACCGTGGTCACAAACGATACAGATCAGCCGTTTTGGAGTGATACCGAAGGGAGCGACAGGCAAGTGGAGGCTAATTTTGGACCTTTCCTCGCCAGAGGGAGCCAGTGTCAATTGTGGTATCGACAAAGAGCTGTGCTCCCTTAAGTACGCGACAGTGGACCAGGCAACTGAGTCGGTCGTCCGGCTTGGCCGAGGAACTCTGATGGCAAAAATAGATATCAAAGCGGCGTACCGGCTAGTACCTGTCCACCCGGAGGACCGATGGAATGAGGTCTGCCCCCAAGATCTTCAACGCAGTGGCGGACGCTCTCGAGTGGGTTTGCAGAAATGAGGGGGTGCAAGAGGCTTTACATTACCTTGACGATTTTATGGTTTTCGGAGCGCCAGACTCATCGGAGTGCAGCGACTATCTCCTCATCTTAAGATCGGTGTTTTGGAGACTGGGAGTTCCAATTGCAGAACACAAAACGGCCGGGCCGTCGTCCAAGATAACCTTTCTGGGAGTCGAGATAGATTCACAACAGCTAACTCTTCGCCTGCCAGAAGAGAAGCTGACTGAGCTTAGAGCACTCGTATCATCGTGGCTATATAAGAAAGTAGCAGTGGCGCGCGACTTAAAATCCGTGGTGGGCAAGCTCGAGAATGCTTGCAAAGTGGTCCGCCCAGGGAGATCATTTCTTCGGAGAATGCTGGACCTTCTGCGGGGTGTCCACAGTAACCGGCGGCTCATTCGGCTAAGCGAGGCCTTCAGGTCTGACCTAATGTGGTGGCACACATTCTTGGAGGTTTGGAATGGCGTTTCGATGATTCCTTTTGGTGACCCTCAACTAGCCGATGTTGTGGTGCACACTGACGCATCGGGAAACCTGGGTTGTGCGGCATGGTGACCGGATGGCTGGCTGCAGTACTCATGGCCACCAGAAATGGTGGAGACGCACATCACACCGAAAGAGGCGTTACCAATTGTGTTAGCCTGCGCAGTTTGGGGAGAGGAGTGGAACAATAAGAAGATCCATGTCTATTGCGACAATGAGGCGGCGGCCATCAGCTTGAACGCGGGCAGCTCGAAGGATACGTGGACGATGCACTTGATCCGGTGCTTGTTTTTTATTAAGGCTAACTTTGGGCTAAGGTTAACCATCTCACATATCCCGGGAAAGGACAACAAATTAGCTGACGCTTTGTCTCGCAATGATTTTGCGTATTTCCACACACAGGTTCCGGCAGCACGGTGGTACAACATCCCTCCACAGCTGGAGAGCGTCTTGGTGACCACCCGACCGGACTGGACCTCGGTCAATTGGGCGCAATTATTCAGCAATTGTTTTCGGCGGGTATAGCGGACTCGACCAGAAACACGTACAGGTCAGGAAGTGACCGCTATATCAAGCTGTGTGCCACATTGGGTATCGCACCATTCCCAGTATCCCAACGTTCACTATCACTATTTGTCGCGTCTCTATATAGAGATGGCTTAGCCGGCTCCACAGCCAAGACGTATTTGTCAGGCATCCGATTTGCACAGATCTCCTTGGGGGGGAAAGATCCGGACATTGGGGGCATGCCACACCTCGAGTACGTCTTGAAGGGATTCCGCAAGCTGGCAGTGGGGAAACCTCGCCCGCGCCTACCCATAACTCCCCCTATCCTGAGGAAGATGTGGGGCATATGGTCGAGGGTACCGGAGAGATGGGATGCATCCATGCTTTGGGCTGCTTCTTGCATGTGCTTCTTCGGCTTCCTGCGATCGGGGGAGATAGTGGTGCCTTCTGATGGAGCCTACGACCCGTCCGCCCACCTCAGTTACGGAGATGTACGAACCGATAGCCTGGTTAACCCGTCCTACATCACGGTGGCAATAAAGGCGTCCAAGACGGATCCTTTCCGAAAAGGAGTGACGGTTCACATTGGAGCGACGAAGAGCCAGCTCTGCCCGGTGGCCGCAGTTTTAGCCTACATGGTCCAGCGGGGATCACAAGCAGGACCTTTCTTTCTATTTGAAGATGGTCGCCGTTTAACGCGGGACCGCCTGGTGGCAGAAGTCAGAAGTGCACTGGAAAGGGCCGGGGTGGACCCCTCTCACTACTCCGGTCACAGTTTCAGGATCGGAGCAGCGACTACGGCAGCAGCATGTGGTCTGCAAGACTCCCTGATCAAGACACTGGGGAGGTGGGAGAGTGCAGCGTACACGGTTTACATCCGAACCCCTCCATCCCAGTTGCGTTCAGTAGCGGCAAAACTGATTGCCCCCCAGGCCGATTTGGAGCAGTTGTAATGTAGATGTGTGTTGTATAACACGAATCACAGCCCAGGCAATTCCGCATGGGATTTCATTATCGGGACCTGGGTCAGGGCATGCAGAGGGCACTAGAGCGATCACCTAACTACAGCTTGGGGGGGAGGGGTCTTGGCATATACCCCTCCTTGGGGAAAAGGGGGGACTTCACGTCCCACCCCCCCAAGCTGGCATAAGGGGTGGGGCTACTTCCCACCCCCATCCCTCTCCCCCCTAGATTCCTCCAGATCAGAAGCTATGCAACAGCATTGCTACGACTACTCAGTTACCGACAACACATTAAATGAAGGTTAACGAGTTAACCTAGGTTAATGTGGGAGGTACCTAACGCATGCGCAGTCCGATAGAAGAAATACCACGTGGCGTGCGACACACTTGGGTGGTGATTCTTTTTTTAATTCTTCTTTCTTTCTCCAGACTATCATAGTCTGTGACTTCTAGGGTAGAAAGGGAAAAGGGGGGACTTCACGTCCCACCCCCCCAAGCTGGCATAAGGGGTGGGGCTACTTCCCACCCCCATCCCTCTCCCCCCCTAGATTCCTCCAGATCAGAAGCTATGCAACAGCATTGCTACGACTACTCAGTTACCGACAACACATTAAACGTGCTCGAGCTAAGACAGTGCGGCGCTGATTACATGTAATTAAAATCATTACAATGGACAGGAGGCGTATCCTTATTAGTTAGGGGGGGCATAGGCCGGGTTTGCCCCCCCCCCCCCCCCTGTATTCGCCACTGCCCATGTGACTGCACGCACCTAGCAAGGGTTTGGCAAGTGCTGGGCTCGATTCCCTAACTTCCATGTCAAGCAACCCGGAACTGGGACCTGTGGTGGGTTGCAAACCGCACCCCAACCTGACTTGGTAGGTGCCCAGCATGGGAGACGGCTTGGGGGAGCCAGGGTAAGACCCTGGAGTGCCCAACACTGGTCACGGCTCAAGGCCTAACAGGCCAGTAAGCCGGAGAGATGTGTCGATACAGACCCGATGCTAGCTGAATTGTCGCGGGGTGGGCGGCGGTGCACGAATACACCAGCTACACCACACTCCACTCCAATAACTCATGCACCCATAAGGGGCAATGCGCATGCGAAGGCCCAGCCGCCCCTTTGGCCATTAACCTCACTTAACCTCTATTTAATGGGCTACGCCGGGGCGGCCAGGGATATAGGACCCGCTCTAGAAAACCACCCCCCTTTAACAACACCCTCATGTGACTGCACGCACCTAGCAAGGATTTGGCAAGTGCTGGGCTTTATTCCCTAACTCCCATGTCAAACAACCCGGAACTGGGACCTGCGGTGGGTCGCAAACCACACCCCAACCTGACTTGGTAGGTTCCCAGCACGGGAAATGGCTTGGGGGAGCCAGGGTAAGACCCTGGAGTGCCCAGAGGGGTAGCCTATCTACATGTAGGGACAGCCCTGACCCCAAGCCTGTTGGCATTGATAAGGCATGAATTTGTAGGGGCCATCCATTGATTTGCCTCCCCGCAGCAGCTAGCCATACCCTGTCAGGGAGTGGTGCAACAACATGCACAAATGCTGACAGGGGTTAAGAGATTACACCAGCCTAATGGGAACGCCCTGAAAAATATCCTGTTGCCAAGGTAAGCACACGGAGCTTGTTGTGTAAATGGCCCCTAGTGAGACTCAACCTGTCTATACTGTAGATAAGAGTGCTGCTGCATGCAGACATAGTGGAACTGAAGAATCCCAACCATCTGGGCTGATGGTGAGCAGAAAGCTTCAGGCCAAATCCAATGCTCCCAGCGAAGAGAAAAACCACAGCTGCTGAACTTGTGATGGGAATAGTATTCAGTTTGCTCTGGCAGGGCCTTGGACCTTCTCCGATCAGCACCCATACACACACCAGACCAGCTAAACACCTTGAGTCCATACCTCCTTAAACGCAGACCTTTAATGCTTTTCCAGGGCACGGAGGGAGGCAGCAAGTAACAAGCACTCACACGCCATGTTTTACTCCCACCTGTGCCAGCAGTGTTTGGCATGGAGACCAAAGATAGAGGTGATCAAATGATAATTCAATCAGGCCAAATCAGGTATTCAACTTATTGGCACTTCAGCTCACCTCCCTGAGGACAGGGTAGAAAACGTGTTGAATTAAAAGCAGTATCAGGCCACTGTAGGCCCCACGTGGTGTCATTCACACTCCTGCAGCCGCCTGAAATTGAATGCAAATTTTGTTAGCCTTTATCTCTTTGACAGTCAAGACGGATAACGTAGTTAATTGATTATTTGCCAGTAATGTTTTTAATTATGGCTACCCGTACGGCCGTTGCTTAGTAGTCGCTGTTCTCGAAGAATCTCGCGGTTAGCCTCCTTAAAAAGATACTATCTATGATAGAAGAGTGTTTTATGATGTTTGTTATGATATATGGTGTACTAGCTTGAAAACAATCGGCAGCTAACAAGACCCGATTTAGGTCGAGCGAAGCGGGCAGAAATTCGAAGCCGTATATTGCGCATACTACGAAGCAGTCGACAAAAACACCATAGTTCTATCCCTTGTTGTTACATCTAACGTCCAGACGTTTTAAAAAGCTTCGCTCGCCTATGTTTTAGTAGAAAAGGCGGGTGCTAATTCGAAGCTGCTGGTGACGATAGAGACGCCATTACGTGTACACCTGCAGCTGTTCGTTCCCGCTTTCCTTTCAATTAAAAACCAACGCTCCGGTCATAGCTCTATGCCACTAAGGCTTATTGGTACACGGAGCGTGTAACCGTGCGACACAGACTGGTTTTCTATATGTGTGCATATATATATGCACTTGGCGGTAAACGCGAATTAATTTTTAGTATATATATATGCACTTGGCGGTCAAAGAGTTATAATATGATTTGCTGCAAATTTAGCAGTTTATTTTTTGCAGACATCCATTATAGGCCTACAATGGAAATTTTTTAAATGCGAATATGCCAATAGATCTGCACAATAAAGATTGCTGGATGGAATCTGAATCGATGGATGCACACGGTTTAGTGAATGTACTCGGTTTAGTTGATGTAATGGTCAGTAGCTACATTTTGTGAGTGTATTCACATTTAAATTCAACAAAAATGCAACGTTTTACGGATCGTGACCCTTGTGTGAGCAGTTGATATAATCCAAAACGTTTCATACTGACATACTTGTAAAATGGAGGGGATATGAATCAAAAGTCACTATACTGTATGAAATACATGTAATTAAATATTGTTCAAGTTAACTATGTTTATATAGAAACTGATCAGTCTTAGCATTGTGGCGAAACACTCACACCCACCTTGCAGGATGCTAGGAACATCAATAATAAGTTTTCAATAATTTAAACTGATGCACCATCCTAAATCCAAATTGGTATAAAGATGCTTCATTTCAACATTTAAAATAGGCATCTGGTTTATTATTGACTGTTGCATATGACCAATCGACATGCACTACTTCTTCTTTACTTATTATCTGGATTGAGCTTAAATAGAATAAGATTTATTATGATGGTCACCAGTGCCTTAGTGTTTGGCATATTTATTCCAGTGCTGACACATACTCAGATGTGATACCTTAAAAAGTTACAACCACATAAGAAAAATATATCACTAAAAAAGTTATGAATATTTGAAATCATGCACCACTATTGACAATAATATAATTAAAAGAAGGGATATATAGAATTTGGTGATTTTTAAAGTAGAACAAGGGTTGAATGATATGGAAAAACAGAATAGTCCTATACATGTCAGTAATGTCCTACAAAATAATGTATTTGTAGCATGTGCGTATGCATGAATCTTAAAACATAGTGCGGTGAACGAAATATTAGTAGTTGCATAGTTAAACACAAAAGCATAAGAAATCAGAAGAAAATGAACCAGCATGTGTAAACCAATGCCAAATTAGGGGCAAACACATGCACAATGGTTCATTTTACTAGCTATTTATTACACCATACCATACTATGTTACATGTACCTAATTAGAAATGTGTTATTATTAAATTTTGTAGCTTATGGTGTCCACATGACATTTGTAATAATTATGCTTGTGAAGCAAGGACCAATTAATAATGAATTCATAAGCATGACATCCGACTTTATTCTGTTCTCCAGACATGCTATTAAATGTACATAACGCACAAATGGTGCAGGTTTGTAAGTTGATACCCACATTCCCAGGCCAACCAGCTAGTTAGAGTCAGGGATACATTTTACTTCAACAACTGTTCATCGCAATTTCAAGCATTACCAAATCAGACATCATTATTATTATTCTTTTGCAATAATTGAGACAGTGTTCAGCAAAATCGGGCTTGTGCGGTCATAATTTTATCACTAACAATTGCATGTTACTCTAAAAAATATATTTTTGCAACAATTCAACATAATGTGGAAAACGCATCAAATTTGGGTTGCACATAGAAGATTTTTATCACTATAAAAATTGCATGTTACACTAAACAATATATCTTTGCGACAATTCAACATTTCTCCATGTACGAGTGTGGAAAATTTGGGTTGTACATAGAATAGTCCTGTAGCTATTGATGTGTTCTGTTCTTTAATTTCTGTATCATCCGTTAAGGAGATACTGTTGAACAAACTACGTGCACGTTTTCCATCAAATCGCGTCCCGCTCAATGTATGGACTATATCTTTGGGCGGAAAGACATGCATGTAGTTTGCTCAACTGTATCTCTGTAACGGATGATACAGGAATTAACGAACAGGACAAATTAATAGCTACAGAACTCCTCTATATACACTTCGAGCGTTTTCAACATTCGTACATGGCAAGATGTAACCTGTTGGATTAGCGATTTCTGCACTGACAGCATAGAAAATAATTAGAGCTCCGAAATGAAAAAAAAACATAGAGAAATCATGCACAAAATATAAAAGGAAAAAGTTGTACCGTTGCGACGATGTGTGGCTTAGTGTAACGTGCAATTTTTATAGTGATAAAATTACAATCCGATTTTGCTGGGCACAGTCCCAATTTATGCTGTGATATGTGAAAAAGGAGCAGAAAGGGCTATCGATACTAGTATTTTCAATGGTATAATATAAGCAATTCGACTATAGGTTAAAGGGATGCAGAAATGTTCAATGATACTGCAGCTGCTTACCTGATTTACTTGTTCTGTTTGTCACTATGATTGAAGCCAATCCCTCACCAACAGATGTGTTGGCAGTCACATAACACTCATATTGTGTGTATGGGAGGAGGCCAGTGTTGAATATAGTAGCCAGTGTTGTCCCATTGACTACAGATCTAATGGTTTGCATATTTGGTCCAATCAGATGTGCTTGTGTAGCAGAAGTATTACAATGCAGTGATGATGCCATTCTTTGGGATGGGTGGGGTCCAACTAGCCATAAGTTGGTTTGGTGAGCCAGAAACAGAAGCCAAATAAAATGTTCAATGGAGCAGATGGGACTGCAGGGAAATAGGTACCAGGTGTAAGAATAAGAATCTCATAATAGTTGGAAGTGTGTAGTGGGTGTATCAGACTGATGAAAGGGTTGTGACAGATAAACATTGACATGCAGGATTCATGGAGTGGTGAGATCATTTGAAAAATTGGACTCTTAAATAATGTGTGTAACAGTGGATGAAGATTTTTTAATTTTATTTGTGCATGCAACTGCGCATTCTGCTGGTATCTAGTTGTACCTCTTGGTTGGTACCTGTACACAAGCTTTGGTCCTTAAAAGTGCTGAATAAGGCCCCATGGTTAATGTACCTACATGTACTTGAATCAATGGTTTTATACTTTATACACTAACGCCATCCTACTATATTGATGTAACCATATGGAAAATGAATCATAGTCGTATATTTAGCATACAAATGTACTAAAATACATTTTTTTCCCCCTTAAGCTTTACCTGGTATTTTACACAACTATTGCTCCAAATCCTACATACCACAAACTTGCTTGCAGAGAATGTTGTTAGTAACTTGATATGTAATTCATATATTTGGTGGTTTTAAAAAGCTTGCTATATCATGAATTTCTTAACGCAGCCCTTAAGATCTATGTTTAACTTAGTAGACATGCTGAAGGCAAAAGGAATATGGGACAGTTTCCGAGAAAAGGGACCTAGCGAATATTATTATAAAAATGTGATAAAAATAGCATTACGTTTGAATTGCTAGAACGTTCGAACGGTTAAAGTTATCACCTTCCTATTTTCGAGCACTTTATACTACACCATTTTTCTATGGTAAAGTACATTTTAAGTCTTGTACATGCTCCATGCCAGTATCGCTACGTCCGATACCCCAAGAGGTTCAAACTCGCCATAACTTTCAGTATGAATACTCAAATCGCTCCAAAGTCGGTTTATACATAGAGAGGTCTCTTAGCTATTGGATTGTTCTGTTCGTTAATTTTTATGTCAACCATTACGGATATACAGTTGAACAAATTATTTGCACGTTTTTCCGCTTGATTCGCGCCAATGATATAACCGCCGCCTCCCCATACATTGCAATTTTCCCAAATCATTGGCGGGAATCGAGCGCCAAAATGTACACGTAGTTTGTTCAACTGTATCTCTGTAACGAATGACATACAAAATCAACGAACAGAACAATCCAATAGCTAAGGGACCTCTCTATGTACAAGCCGAATTTGGAGTGATTTGAATATTCTTACTGAAAGTTATGGCGAGTTTGAACTGTATTTTACCTTAGAGAAATGGTGTAGTATAAATTGCCGAAAATAAAAAGTTAATAGCTAATTAATTAATTAACCGTTCGAACGTTATAGCAATTCAAACGTAATGCCACTTTTTAATAATATACGCAAGGTCCCTTTTTATCGGAAACTGTCCCATATATTGTATCTGCATCGAAACAAAGATGGTTAATTACTTGTCATGGATATGGATCCCAAAAGCTGGGCCAACCGCATGGTCTCCTCTTGAGATTCAGAGGAGGTGCCCAACAAATCATCACTAGTCTTTTGGGGAGTCTGCCCGTTTTCTGTGGTTTCAGCTCCAAGTAGCTGTGTGGCAGAAGGGGCATGATAATGTTGAACAAGTTTGGTTTTTGCAGGTTTGGACCAATTTCGTTTGTGAGTAGTTTGTAAGTTGTGTATAGTTTTACTGTTTGTCTGGGTTTCTTTTTCATTTTTAAGTGTCAAGATCAGTGTGGTTGTGTCTGTAAGTTTATCAGATTGGTTTCATGGTGTAATAAAATATTCTGTGGGTTCCATGTATAGTTCAGGCCAGCGCGCTTCATATGCTGTATGTGTTTGACATGCTTTGTTTCTGTTTGTTTCTTTTGTTAGTAGGGAAGACGGGTGTTCGGGTATCGGGTTTGTACTGTGATAGTAGGGTTTGCTTTTGATGGTATACCACCGTGTTCCCCCAAGGCCGTAGAATTCTGTTATTACCACGTTGGGATCTTTTTCTACCATTTTTTTTAGAGAGTCCTTCACTGCTTCTTTTTTGTCTAAAATAAAGGTTTAGGCTGTTCTTTTTGTACATGTATAAGAAGGTTTGTGGCCCATTGAGCTAATTGTATTGAGCGGTTACGTCACGTTTAGATTAAAGAGATTTTGGTCAAAGCCATACATGTATGTAGCAACAAATACCACCAATGAATGCAATCTGTTAAAGACATACGTCATCGTCTTCTCGCATGTTGACCTCCACCATTTCTTCTTTTCTTTCTTTCTCTCTTCGATCCGTTCCTTTTCTGATATTCGCGACCGGTTTCGGACGACGTTTACGGTCCTTCGTCAGGCGTGTATAGTACAAAGGAAGGTGACTGAACACGTGTCGTGAACGGAAATTATATGGTATTACTCCCACGCATTTAAATTGGATCATGTGTCTAATTACATGCAATTTTAAATTTAATTTTGTTTGGTGTGTACTAGGTTGTCTGGATAGTTTGAAGGGACTCTGCAATGTTTGTAGGTGTCAAGATGTGGAGTATCATCTGGGAATTGGAGCGGAGTTTCTTTTTTGAGTTTGGCTCTGACCAACATGTCACGTAGGGACGGGTTTCTCTTCAGCGCTATGCGAGGTGGTTCTGGAAAGAGTTGGTTTAAGAGCGGTTCTTTCTTGACATCCAACCAAATTTTCTGGAGCTCTTCTTTGACTGTATGTATATGGTTGTTGTATGTAAGGACCATGGTAGGGGTGCTTGGTGTTTTTGGTAACCAAGGTTTCTGTTTGTGTATGGTGTTTTGTCTGTCTTTGAAGCGTATTTTTTTGAGTAGTGTTTTGACAGCTTTATATTTGTATCCCCTAGCAAGGAGAGCTTTCTGTAGTTTTTGGATCTGTTCCCTGAAATTTGGGGCACTTGTGTTGGTTCTGAGGAATCTGTGTGCTTCACCAAGGACTATGCTTTTTCCAGTTCCTTTTGGATGAAATGATGAACTGTGGACATAAGTCTGTTTGTTTGTTGGTTTTGTGTATGTTTTCATGTCAAGTGTATGTTTGTTTTTGAAATTTGCGCCCTTGTATATGGTGACATCTAAAAATTCAATTTCAATTGGTGAGCACTTCCCCGTGAACTTTATGGTTGGGTGGAGTGTGTTGCAGTTTTGTAGGAATGTTTCAAATTCTGTTTGTGTTCCAGACCACGTGATTAGGATATCGTCTATGTATCTTAGCCATAGCTTGATCCTCTCTGCATTCAGTTGTATTAGTCTTTGTTCTAGTTCTCCCATAAATATACCACTGTATGAGGGAGCCATGATGTTTCCCATGGGGACTCCTCTGATTTGTAGGTAGTGTTCACCATTAAATTCAAATACGTTGTTTGTGGTGACCATGTTTAGTAGGTCAGCCATGACTGGTATGTCTGGCATGTTTAGGTCTGGTTTGGAACCTTTTAATTTGTTAAAGGCTTTAAGGGCAGTTTGATTCCCTTCATCTGTGGGTATGTTTGTGTACATGTTGGTGATGTCAACCGTACAAAGGAGTATGTCTGTCTCAAAAGTTTTGTTTTCAATTGTTTGGATGAGATGTGTGGTATCTCTGATGTAAGAGGGTAGGAGGATCACAGCTTGTTTTAGCCAGTGGTCTAGGAAATTAGACATGTTGGAAGTAACACTATTGACACACGAACATATAGGTCTGTATGCATGTGGGTTTTTGTGAAGTTTGATGAGGAAGTACATCAGGCTGGTTCTGTGTTTTTCAGGTGGGTAACAAAATTTGTGTTGTTGTTTGTTGATTAGGCCTGATTCGTATAGTCCAGTTTTATTTTTATGGTCTGTTTGATGGTGTTTGTGTTATCTTTTTCAAGTCTGGTATATGTTTGGGGGTCAGCTAGGTGTTTGTGGCCTTCATCCACATATTTTTGTCTATCCAGCAATACAATGCAACTTCCTTTGTCAGCTGTGTTTATGATCAGTTCTTCATGTCAAGAAATTGTGGACATCAATGTATAACTCGGCTTACAATTGTGATTTTAAAAATCTGATTGCACCATTAAACTCACTAGGTACTTTAGAGATTTATCAAGTTATTAAAACAGCTAATTAATTTATTAAAATATATTATTATTATTGTCTTGTAATTCGTTAATTGTATGTCTGCATGGCAGGAAAGTTAGGAATAGCAATCGCTGATACATAAAATCCTTCCGAACTAAAGCTATCGTCGATTTTAATGACCTAAACATACGCATGCGCAACTTAGTTTTACTCGTGCCCCTGCCACTGGATACATTCTGAAGGTCACGTGATATGTTATTTACTCGTTCCCAGACCCTATTTATTGAGAACACCTTGTTTGTCAATAAATAGGGTCTGGGAACGAGACTAGGCATGGCTAGCCTTTTGGCGGAGGGTTGGGTATCAAGCCTATATTTGTACCCGTCTGATCAGTATTGTGGATATAATAGCACTACACTCGATTGCTATCAATAATTCTAGGTATACGCTAGTCTTGCTAGCCAGACGTACATGTACTTCAATTCCCAAGGAAAAATTTCACGCATGCTCATGCATGAATCATGCATGATTTTCGGACACTCCGTACTCTACCGTAAAATTGCATGTGCCTTGCAAGCATCATGCATGGTCATGCATGGTCATGCATGATTCATGCAAGATTCTTCCAAGATTCTTTGCAAGATGCCATGCGTATTTTTTTTCCTTGGGTTGGACTGTGAGCGAGGGACGCATGTTGGAAGTAATACGTAGTATTACTATATACATGTAGGCTTGAAACCTCCAAAACGCGAAGGTCGAGCTGATAGAACGGCTGCTGTGGAGTAGCTACCACGGTGTCACTATACGAGAGTCGAGAGTACCCCGCTCGTTTAGCGGTTAAGATGCACGGGCGATTCCGTCCCTGCATTTGCATCGCTCTGACGTTTACCACCACGACTGGCTTGTTTTTGATAACATACTAGAAGTTCTCGTGGAGGTGTGTTAATTTAGGACATTGCCTTCCACTAGAATTCACATATGCATCGGCGGCGGATATTCCCAGCTGAACTTTCCACTCTGTCCTGTTATGTATATGTATATCGTTGATTAATGGCTAGCCAAGGTCGCTCGCGCTCACTTCCCTAGCAGTCTCGTTTCCAGACCCAATATACGCAGCTGCTCTGCTACGTATACGAGGTGAAGTCTGTCATGTAGTATTTCTTTCCAACTCCGCCGGAATGTCGGTCAAGGTATACAACAAGGATGAACAGCCGTAAACGCACTCGGAAGTAGATCACATACATGCACCTGTCTGTGTAATTTGCCCCTACAAATACTAAGCAATGGCACAGAAAAGGATGCCATGATGCAGCTCTGATATGTCATCAATGAACAGATCGATTGCATGAAGGCACAGCTAGGTAGAACTACATGTATGTATGTACTACCATGCATGTGAAACGTTTACACAAATCACCACATGCCACCACCCTAATTAAATAGGTGACCACAAAAATGTTGACAGCTACAATGTACTCTGTTAATACCAGCCCTTCTTGAACCTTCCACAATTATCACACACACGTCACATACACAACCAATAGATAACCAAATAAATACACCATAACTGTTACATCAATCACCTACATGTATTACATACATCTGCAGAGCCATGTACATATAGCTAGACCACACAAAGCCTTCCATTTGAGTTGGGTGCTGAAGTGCTTTCACCAGGTACATGTTGGAAGGGTGGCTGGCACAGTCCATGAGATGCAAAACTTTGAGTCCAGTCCTCCCAGGTCCATACCAGGTGGTCATGTAGGTAAGCCTCCTCTCCTGGCAGACAACTGGTGACTGTCCTGTGTGTACAACCAAACCCTCAGCCTCAGAAGGTAAAGGTGGACAATTGTAGCCACTTTAAATTGGTTCTACATCTTCATGCATGTAACACGTATTTCCTTCTCAGTTTTATAGACCCTTTACATCTTAACTTAATTTGATTCATATCCCAGTGGCTGCATCTATCAAATTCCTTATCTCTAGGGATAAGGGCCTGTATTATCTTTCCTTAAAACTGTCCCAACCAAAGCTTACTCTTGTTCCACAAGGATATCTCCCATCCATGCACCTTCACAAGGCTCTCTCTCTACCTCCACAAGGCTATCTCACAAGACTACCTCCTCCCTCCACCCAGAGCAGTGTGTGTGTGTGTGTGTGTGTGTGTGTGTGTGTGTGTGTGTGTGTGTGTGTGTGTGTGTGTGTGTGTGTGTGTGTGTGTGTGTGTGTGTGTGTGTGTGTGTGTGTGTGTGTGTGTGTGTGTGTGTGTGTGTGTTTATATATGTATCACATGACACCTATATATGGAATCACATGTTCATGTGCTTTATGAGGTAGTATAGGGAAATCCACACACCTGGGATATGAGGGCAGTTACAGCCAGTTAGTGGTGGATCACGGAAGACCTTCTAATGAGAAGGTGTTGCTATAGAGAGGTTCCATCTGGAGGGTCGTTGTCAGCTCATACAGGAAACCACTCAGTACGAGAAGATCGCGCGCTGACTATACATCCGCCACTGGCCTAAAAAGAATAGTTACGTAGTAAAATCATTGCCTTGCACATGATAATATTATTGGGCACATATTCTTATTTGGCTCGTCTTTGTCCCGTATCAGTGTTTCGCTTGTCCGCTTCAAATTCTATATAAAACGATAGCATTTACAAATGTGGATATGCACGCACCCTTTTGAAAAAGTAGCAACAGAAAATGCACGTTTCCCAGCTGTCATACTCATAGAGCCATATCACGTGGTCGAATATAGAAAGTTATAGGGCCTTACTTCGCCATAAGTGTCTGTGATGCCTTGGTTTTCCTGAAATAGACGTAACGTTTAATGTCCATCGGATAGACATAGACCACTCCGCGTTTGACAGACCATAATCTTGAAACCAGGCTTGAAACGGCGGCGGGCCTAGCTAGGACTTAGAAGCTCTATATTAGTATCCCAAGCCAACGAAAACTCAAACAAAGAACATACCAAATTTGCGCGCAGTGGAGTTTGTTACTTCCAACTGGGCCAGAACTGAACGCCATAATTTTATTGTCATCCGCGGGCGGTTTTTAATTATTTTACAACCAAACATGTACCCTGATGACCAAAAGTGCCCCAGGAACCCAGGGAAAGAAGCCTATGGGCATATAAACCTGCTAGAAAGTTGCCTGGATCATTTTAGTATCTTTTGAAATCTGTATAACTTACCTTCCTATCTTCAGTTCAGAGCAAAATGAAGAATAGTGATGAAAAATCATTATTAAAATAGCCATTTTCCATACATCTCTATGGGAATGTACTAATTCTTCTGAGGAACCCAGCAGAAGGGGCTAAAAATTACACCAACCCAGAAGAGTGAAAGGTTTTTATGCTATCCCTCATTTGAGTCCTGTAAACCTTTACTACCGGCTTTCTCTGATATATGGCATTCAAAAATTAACTTTATCCCATACATTCCTATGGACGCGTGCGCGGGAAATGTGACGGACGTTTGCAAAATTGGCCAGGAATTGCTAATGAGCGTCCGAAATTTCTCGCAATGAGTTTTCATTTCCGAGTTTTTTGATGAGGTTCATACCATCCTCTGGAAGGTTAGGCGTACCTATGGTAGGCTTGATCTGGGAGAGGGTTGATTTTATTCTGTTGATTAGGTTTTCTAGAGGTGTATAGTTTGAAGGTCCAGGGGTCTGTTTGGATTTTAGTCTAAAGGGATTGTTGCTTGTTGGCACATCCCTATACTTAAATCTTAGTCTCATATTTCTAGTGAACTCTGTAATGTCTGTGTCTGTGACATGGTTTGTATAGGGGTTATATGGTACGAAGCTGAGACCTCTAGAGAGTGTATTTGTTTCATTGTCTGAGAGTTGGTATGACGATAGATTGACTACATTGTCAGGTTTGGATTCAGTCTGATTGCACAAAAACACATCTCGGTAAATAGCTAGTCGTTTTCTATGTCCAAGTCTTTTTCTTCTATGGTAGGGTCTTTTCCAGGTTTTGGTGGCCTCCTTGTCTTGTGTTGGGTCTTAATTCTCTGCCAGCTTCCTCGTCTGGGTGTCTGGGTTTTCTGCCATGCTGGTTTGTGGTAACCTGTGTCTGAGGGGCTAGTGAGATACATGTGTTAGTTGTGTCTGAGTCTGGTACTGTATGACAATGTGCGTGTATGTTATACCTTTCACTATCTGTCCTTGGTCTTTTGTTTCGTGGGCCATCTGCATGTGATTTGCTCTGAGTGGCCAGGTCTCGCTCGTCTTTGACCTTTCGTGCTGCACCCGCTGCTGCCTTGAGGAGTTCCTCATATGTGCCTTTGAGGGCTTTTTTCTGTTTAGCGTTGGTCTCGGAGGCGTCTATGGCCTGGAGTGTCTGTGTCTGTAAGTCTGTAGTCTCAGCTATTCGTTTCTCAATTATTCGTTTGTGGTGTCGTTCAGCCACTTTCATGAAACCCAATGTGCTCACTCTTATCTGCTCCTGCCACTCTGCTTCAGTAGTGGCATCAGCGTACATTAGCATCATCTTGGGGGCAGTTAGGAGACCTCTAACGAGGTTGCCCAACTCTATGGCTTTGGAGAGGTAGTCTGCGTGATGAGATGCATGGGCAATGTCAATCATGAGTTTTAAATCTTCTCCACTGTCTGTTGTATAAAACGTTTTGTTACATCCATGGACGGTGGGGTACCACGCGATGACTCTTCAACATCCCGGGCACACGCAGCACGGGAGCACGCCAAAATGTACACGTAGTTTGTTCAACTGTATCTCTGTAACGAATGACATACAAAATCAACGAACAGAACAATCCAATAGCTAAGGAACCTCTCTAAGTACAAGCCGAATTTGGAGTGATTTGAATATTCTTACTGAAAGTTATGGCGAGTTTGAACTGTATTTTACCTTAGAGAAATGGTGTAGTATAAATTGCCGAAAATAAAAAGTTAATAGCTAATTAATTAATTAACCGTTCGAAATGCCATTTTTTAATAATATACGCAAGGTCCCTTTTTATCGGAAACTGTCCCGTATATTGTATCTGCATCGAAACAAAGATGGTTAATTACTTTTTGATTTTAGGATGTTTTTGTCTTTTGTAATACATGATTTCACTGTAAATCAGTCCACAAGGTTACCAAAATTTTATTTATAGTCAAGTGCTGTGAAACAGGATATTGTTACCTGTTTCACTTGTTGTACTGTTGGCTATTAGTGATGGTTTTCCCTCACCAACAGATGTGTTAGCAGTCACATAACATTGATATTGTGTGTATGGGATGAGGCCAGTGAGTTTAGTACTCCCGTTGACTACAGATCTGATGGTTGGTATATTTGGTCCAATCACCTGCTCAGTATATGCTTGTGTAGCTGATGTATTACAGTACACAGTGTATGCAGCGATGATGCCATTCTTTGGGATGGATGGGGTCCAACTAGCCAAGAGTTGGTTTGGTGAGCCGGAAACAGAAGCCAAAAAAATGTTCAATGGAGCAGATGGGACTGCAGGGAAATAGGTACCAGGTGTAAGAATAAGAATCTCATAATAATTGGAAGTGTGTAGTGTGTGTATCAGACTGATGAAAGGGTTGGGACAGATAAATGTTGACATGCAGGATTCATGGAATGGTGAAATCATTTGGAAAAGTAGACTCTTAAATTAATTTAAATAATGTGTGTAACAGTGGATGAGGATTTTTTTTTTAATTGTGCATGCAACTGTGCATTCTGCTGGTATCTAGTTGTACTTTATGGTTGGTACCTGTACACAAGCTTTGGTCCTTAATAGTGCTGAATAAGACCCAATGGGTCTGCTGTATCATGTGTAATGCACCTACATGTACTTGAATCAATGGTTTTATACTTTATACACTAACGCCATCCTAATACATGTTGCCACCAATTCAATGCAGCCTCACTACTGGATCCATGCTTGGCCTAGTTGTTATACAGGTCGGACAACCCGAGAAGTTCCCCAAAATTGTTCATGAATTATTTTTCGCACCGAATGCTCAGTGCTCAATTTGATTGCACAGGCTTGTTAGGTGTTATAAATAGTTGTACCTATAAAATTTAAACAAATAGCGCTCGTTTAATCTTCATGTTATGATAAATAGACGACAAAGCAGCGATCGCGCCAAAAGCGCGCGTAAATTACGTTTTCATATCACTGCTTGAGCACCGCCATCAGACTTCATATAGTAAAACAAACACTCAGCGAGGGTTCATACACGATTTCTCTAAACTCTAAACTGATTTAGAACTGTTAATTTCAATCCGCAGTGGTGTTATAGACCGAAGTATTACACCTACTAACCCGAGTTAGATCAGGGTGTTGGAGGTAACGCACAGACACACAAAATTTATTACGGATACTATAATGATATTGTAATAATGCCACAAAGAAGGACGAGGATTGCATAAAAGAGCCAATAGATACGGAGAATTAAAAGTTTATGAGCTAACAACCTTAGATGTTATTGCAGCGCATAGCGCGCGTCATGATTATTTAATTTGCGGTGGTACATATATAGTGACTACAAGCTAGAATGATATCAAACATATGCAACACACATGCCTGTACAGATTTGATGAAAGGATAACATTGCCCTGGCTGAATTCAATGCCACTGTCATTCTATATGTTGTATTTGATGCGCTGCACGGCCGTCGACGTCATTCGACGAACCTGTGCTATTTTGCATGCAGTTAATATCATTGGCTTACTGAATTGAACACGACTTGCAATGTCTCCGCTGCTTGCGATCGGTTGTGTTATTTGATGCTGATCAATTACTTACATGCCACGTATACACTCGTGAAATCACGACAAAGAAGTAACTCCACTGTGTCAATTAAATACACATGTCAATGAATTTTTATTATTGTGGTTGTGGTTATGCGGCCAAGCTAGTTATAGCCTGTGCCTAATTATAGTGAACAACCTTTGCTATAACCGTTTATAACTCTGTACAGGTTCACAGCCAAACCATTTAAATAATATTGGTATGACACATACTTGTTGTACTTCATAGCATAGCGCTTTATTACCAGTATAGGTGAGCGATTGGTTACTACGCAAAGGTTTGAATAATTAATTAGAATTATTCATAAACTTCAAATCATCGTAGCCTCTTTAGTACGAAGCTTCAACTGAATATTTTTGAGTTGTTATAGTAGTTCCTTCCCCTTTACCAGGAAGTGTTTACGGAACTGTTTGGCTGTGAATGGTTCGGGAGATACTTGAGTTGCACGCATTTGGGGAACTTCTCGAGTTGTCCGACCTGTAGCATTATGGTATGCATTATTGCTGTGTTAATTATGTGGTACATAAGATTTTAAGGCAATGGTGATGTAACCAAGGGCAAAATAATATGGAAAATGAATCATAGTCCTATATTTAGCATACAAATGTACTAAAATAAGTTTGTATTTTTTTTCCCCCCCTTTGATTTAACTGGTATTTTACACAATTACTGCTCTAAATCCTACATACCACAAACTTGCTAGTAGTAATGTCTTTAGTAACTTGATATGTAATTCATATATATGGTGATTTTAAAAAGCATCATATTACAGTGCCGTCCACCCACAAGTTCACACTCGCGCGCGCGTGTATTCGAGTCGAGCGCGAGTCAATTAGCGAGTGCAATTAGCCCTCGATACGCGCGCTGTTGCGAGCGTCACTCAAATACCTATTTACGGCATACCTACAGATGATTTCGTTAGTTTCAAGCTATTAATAGTATATGTTTTTGTTCCAGCTGCTTTGCTTTGAGTTAACCTTTAATCTCCCGTCGTCCTACGCGTAGGATTAGCGTCCTACGCGTAGGACGTGACTAGATTCTGTATTATAGGTTTTGGAAACAGCTTTTAACGGCATAAATATACTTCAAAATATAGTGCAATGGTAATAGAACTGTAATATAATTCTTTCTACTGCTATCATAGCATCTATCATGCAGTCCATCACTTGGTATTTGATGAAATTGACTTTCTCTGCGGTTTAGTTAAAAATGGCGAAGCCGATTACAGTTGGAACTGCAATTGTAGGGAAGAATTAAAAAAAAACACTAGGAAAGCTTGGAGTGGTTGAGCAGGTATCTGGCAGAGGCCACAGCAAAAGATTTGTTATAAAATGGAGGAATTCAAGCACTACAACAGAATCAAGCCGGGGTATTTGTTTACCTAGCGTTTTTGAAGAGTCAAGGAGGTTTGTAGAGGCAAGGGGTAATAAAAGGCGTACTGAAAGTGAAGAAGAAGATATGGACACGCAATCTGCATCTACTGATGATGATAGCGATGAGGAAAGTGATGAGTCCTGTGCAGAGCAGGTAGAAGAAGTTCCGAGGTTGGTACCGTGTGCTAATTGAGCACCCGCCCCCAGATGTTATTCGTATTGTTTTACACTTTTATAGTGATGATACGGCCGTCACTGAAGGTAACAGGCCTAACCTGTCACCTCATGGGCGCCAATGGACACCAAGAAAAGAGTTGTTAATTGACCCTGGATCAAAACACAATGTCCACAGTGCTAGATTTAGATGGCCAGAAGCTCAAAGGGGAATAGGAACAAAGAAAGAAGTGGATTATTTTTATCAATTTTATCCTGTTCGAGGAATTGGGAAAACTTTGGAATACACAAGCGTGAACATGCTCACACACAGCTATATTACTTACCAAAGGTGAGTTTTTTAAGTACCTTGGGTTGCGACTTGCGATGGCATGTGAGCCTAAAAGGGGAGCCATCCCTGTGTATTGGGATGAAGGTTTACAGCCTGGCACAATACACAGTGGTGCAAGCTTTGGTGAATGCTTTGGGATGTCCAGACATCGATTTGAGAACATTACTCAGTGTCTTTCGTCACCGCCTTGAACTTGTAAAGCACTCACCAGCGTATTCTGGTACCAGAGGACGAAAGCAGCATAAATGCAGAATATGCTCTGCTAAATCATCATATTACTGTGTTGGTTGCTCAAGAGTGAAAGGCAATGACCTATACGGGTGTTGTGAACCAGCAACAAGAGACTGTTTTAAAATTCACCTAAAGATGTTAGGGTTTGCATAAAACCTAGCACAAACCAACATTGAAAACATGATTGTGTGACTGTACATGTGGTAATTGGCTTCAAGTGGTGTTTTGAAAGTAAAGTATGTATTCAAAATATTGTTGATAAATAAGAAAACATTTCGATACAAACATACGTAACATTATACTATTACAATATCAACGTAGAGAGATGTCAAACAGTTGCGATTGAGGGTTGCCCCATCATCAAGTTGAAATGCACTTGTCCAATTAATGTAGCTAAAACTTGTTGTCCTGTAGAAAAGACTGGGTAGTACACACATAAACTAAATATGCAAATCTCTTTTTGAGACGTGTTTCTTTCTATGGTTGTACCACAAATGTTTCATGGAAAATTTCTATGCTGACTATTTATACAGTAGCACACACATCAACCTCCATAACATAACACATGCCATACATTTTTCTGTAACTATGAATTTTTTTCCATTATGCATTTTTAAGAACCGCATCTGTTGTTTTAGATAATACGGACCAAGGGTGTAGTATAAAAATAAGTAAAATAAGTGCATTGGCACATGAAACAATAGTAGAAATATGGGTGCAAAATAGTTTCATTTGAATTTAGGAGACATTATAAACTAAATATGCAAATTGCATTGAGACATAAAAATGATGTTTCTTTCTATGCTTGTACCACAAATGTTTCATGAAATTATTTTGCACCCATATTTCTACTATTGTTTCATGTGCCAATGCACTTATTTTAACAATTGTTAGATTATTTTTATACCACACCCTTGGTCCATAATATCTAATACAACGGATGCGGTTCTAAAAAATGCATTATGTAAAAAAAATTCATAGTAGCAGAAAAAAGTATTACATGTGTCACTTTTTAAATATGTTTTATGGAGGTTGTTGTGTGTGCTACTGTGCAAATTGTCAGCATAGAAAATTTTCAATTTAGGAGAAATGTTTAAATATTGGTCCTACGCGTAGGACCATTACCTGGAGAATTAAGGTTAAGGCGCGCGAGTCATTATTGCACTCGATCGAGTCGCGCGCGAGTCGAGTGCGAGTCGAGCGCGCGCGAGTGTGAACTTGTGGGTGGACGGCACTGTACAAATACAATGCTTGCCATATCATGAATTTCTTAACACAGTCCTTAAGATCTATGTTTAACTTTGTAGACATGCTGAAGGCAAATAGGATATATTGTACAAAATGTATCTGCATTGAAACAAAATGCATGGTTAATTTATATGCAAGATTAGGATGGTTTCACTGTAAATCAGTCCACAAGGTTGCCAAAATTTATTTATGGTGAAGTGCTGTGACACATGATATTGTTACCTGTTTCACTTGTTGTACTGTTGGCTATTTGTGATGGTGTTCCCTCACCAACAGATGTGTTAGTAGTCAAATAACATTGATATTGTGTGTATGGGATGAGGCCAGTGAGTGTAGTACTCAGCATTGTTCCATTGACTAAAGATCTGATGGTTGGTATATTTGGTCCAATCACCTGTTCAGGATATGCTTGTGTAGCAGATGTATTACAGTACACAGTGTATGTAGAGATATTTCCATATTTCACAAAAGATGCAGACCACATGGCAGAGAGTTGATATGGTGAATTAGGTAGGAACAGGAGATAGTGAAAAATTCAAAGGTGAAGATGTAACTGTAAAGCAAGAAGTAACACAAAAATCTTTAATCTTATTAGCAATGCCTTTGAAGCAATGATTGAGCCATACCTGTTGTTGTTATGACTGCATTTTGTACTGAAAAAATCCACTGACCAGATACCAAAACATTGCTTGTACTGGTGATGTTAATTATAGCAGGTGTTCTTGACCCTGGAATATTTGCGTAGTTCACATTGTCTCCAGCATTAAACCCAACCTGTGCAGGTGTTCCCCAAAGACCTCCATCCCCTTGTGAAGCGTCACCAGTCGTCCACTGTATCAAGCCATCAGCGTACTGGAATATTACAAATGATCGAACATTGTCTGTTGTCAAGATGCACTGAAAGGTGTTAGTCTGGATGCAAACAGATAGATAGAATAATGTATGTTTGTCATGTATAGTATCCAAATGTGCACCAATGTATAAAAATCAGTGTGCTTGAAGAAAGTATGGAAGTGAAAGTGATGAATGTATGTGCAGGAAATTTGTTTTTAATGTTGGGATGTTTTGTATTAGGTTTTGTGTATATTTATTGTATTAAAATTATGGTTGCATCCAAAGTGTCACTGCATACATACAGAGTTATAGTAGCCAATATGGTCCTATATATGCATACTGCATTCCTAAATGTGCAATGTGCTTAATACTTACCTTGTCTGTATGGTTTTTATAGTAGCCAACATGGTCCCATGTTGCAATAAATAACCACAAAGGAGTAAAGTTTGGTCCAGTTATGATGGATGGGATGTCATTCACTGCTTTTTCCAGAAGGGCAGAATCATTTGTAGCTCTGTACCACACTTTGCCTGTGCCTCTTGTGTCAACATCAGCAAAAAATGGAGCTATCATAGGGTTGCCTTGAACGGGAAATGGTATTGGAGTGTAGTTACTATAAGCTGCATTCAAAGTCAAGTCGCCATTGCTGTTCACCTGTATTGTTCACAGAATAAGCACAATAAGCACATGTATATTTGGTTCAAGTACATAACATAATAGGATAGCATTTTGTCTACATTGTGTGTAGTCTAGTTGTATGTTTATATTCTACTAGTGTACATGTACTTGCATATGTCTATGTAACTGTATTATATGATATTATCTGAAGTGAGTTGCGAATTTTGCAATGCTAAATTGCTATGCAATTTAAATTTTTTTAAAGTAAATTATTCCCTGCTGGCCAAAGTTTGTTCTTTTCTCGCTAAAAATAAAGGCCACTACTTTGAAGCACACCCCAATCAAAGTCTTGTGTGATCTATGGGAACCTCACGGTGCCCATAATGCCCCATCACAGCAGAAGGAAACTTAAAGAGCCTGCTAAATTTGGTTATTTCCTCAGCCAAGATTGGTTTGCACGGAAAAGCTTGCAGAATACTACATAATAGTTAGACACTGGAACCGAGGGATCTACGTGATTTAGAATCCCCAAGGGCCCTGGGCTGTAGCATCCCGAGCTGTAGCGAGGGCGCTACTAAGGGCCCGAGGGATTCTAAATCACGTGGATCCCGAAGGTGACCGTTAAAATTATATTGCGCATGCGTGGTTTCCATATCAACGGTAAAATTTGTTGACTTGCTCGTTGAAGACTTGCCGTCGTGACTCGCGAAGTAGAATACTAGAGGGCGGGTACTCAAGTATGGTGACCCGACTAAGATACTAGAGCATGTACTCCGATATCAGTCTACCACTTCGAGGATACGGGAAAATAAAGTTCATCGCGGAAAACTGTTGGTGTTCATAGCGCAATTTTACCTTTTTAAATAAAATAAAAACATCCGATTAGTTAAGACCTGGCTACATATATAAAATCAACTCTTGTCCCCAGACCGCGGGTATTCTAAGTGCCAGCGGGCGGGTATTCTAAATTCTCTACGAAAAATATGGTACCTGCAATGGACCAATCAGATTGCGAGATTCCATTATGCTGTAGTCTAATATCTGACGGGCTTGCTCCCCTCAATAATGCTACTTGGGAACTACTCAAATCAAAACACCCTAGCTCTCCTCCATTCACTCCTCCAGATGGTCCTTACACTCCACTCTCCCTATAGGCCCTGATTTCAACCTCCTACCCATCATTTACTCCTTCCCAAAGGCCACTGCTACTGGCTTCTCAGGCCTCAAGATACAACATCTAATTGATGCTGCACTAGCAATTCATATTGGCTCTTCCCTGAGGGATATTGTTAACCTTCTTGCAGCAGGCAAAGCTCCAATGTCAGTTACATTTGTAGCTGGTCAAAGCCTCAATGCTTTGAATAAGTTTAGACGTGGCTCTCCACCTGAAACCAGGCCTTTTGCTGTTGGGGAATTAACTCTCAGAAGGCTAACAGGAAAATGCTTGTGCTGCATAAAGCATACAGTATTTTTGCGCCCCTTCAGTTTGGTGTAGCCTGTTATTACAGCACAGAACAAGTGGTACATAGTCTTCGAAAGTGCATTGAGAAACACTGGGGTGATGAGGATTTTGTCGTGCTAAAAGTAGATATGAGGAATGCTTTCGACAGGCATGTCTATCTGAATGTTCCATATTTTTCCCAGAACTCTTCCCAAGGGCAAGTTAGTGCTATGGTTCACATCCTTATTTGTGGCACTCCCTAGGACACCTCTTTAAAGGCAGGTGTGAAGCAGCAGGGAGATCCAATAGACCCTTTGTTTTTTGCTTTGGTTCTGCACAAGGTCATTGCCACTATCAAGGCAGATGATGACTGCCTTTGTCTCATCCTCCAGGCCTGGTACTTGGATGATGGGGTGCTTGCTGGCCCCAAAAAAGCTGCTCTTCATGCCTTCTCCATAATTGAAGATCTTGGCACATCACTGGGTATTCCTAAAATTATTGAAATGTGAACTCTTCAGCCATGGTGATATGTTCACTTCTGTCATGAAAGCTTCATATGTACCACACCTTGATATTCTTGGTGGGGACTATCTGTTCTGGAAGTGTGTTGAATTTATGAAGTTGCCAGAAGATGTCTCAGACATTGACCAACAGATGACCTTTAATCTGCTGTGTCTTTGCAGTGGCTACTGTAAGATGGTGCATTTAACCAGATCAACCCCCCCCCCCCCCCCCCGAAGTGCTGCCACAGATTCTTTGAAGGTATTTGACTTGTATAAGGAGCTGCTTCTTGATCTACAGATCTCCCCGAGGCTGCCAGGTGCCAGTCTCAACTGAGCCTGGCTTTGCCACTGCAGATAAACATGCAATCAATACATAGAACAGCTTTGTCCCTACCTCAGATGCTATCTCTCCAGAATCTGCCATCAAGTCTCCTCGATGATCACAGAAATCTCTTACCCACAAGCTGGATAATTTGCCTTGTAGTAGCCTGAGTTTGTATGACTCAGCTTCTTCAGCAAACAATGCTCACCTCCTCTCTGCCTCGGCATTCTTGGCAACTTCATGGGTTTCAGACCTTCCTTCGTGTTAGCCTGGCCTGCATTTGATCCTTGTGAATTCCACACAGCTATTTCATGGTACAATGTAGCATGGTTTAGAAACCACAAGAGCTTCCTGACGTGTTGTCTACTGTGTCCTCAAAATAGCCTGGGGTACCATGCATTGTCTTGCAGATGGGATGGTGACATGGTACTCTGGTATAACCAGCTGCTTGATGCATGCATTTGTAGATTTTTGCCATAAGGCAAACCTTGGAGTGAAGATTGAAGCAGGTAGTGCACTAACCCTGATCTTACTAGGTCTCGTCCCACCAATGCTTTAGTTAATTGGATAGGTGGGATCTCTGCTGCTTTTGATATGACAGTGACATTTCCTCTCCCACCCGTGTCACTTTGTGAATCAAGTGTCACTGCAGGAACAGCCACAGTACTGAAAATGCAGAGGAAGCACCACGCAAGTGTAATGCTCTTCGATGGAACTGCATCCCTCTTGTTGTGGAGAGCTATGGGAACTGGGGTCTTGTGAAGCAAGGCAGCCTTTCTCCCATTTAGCTTCATGCCAATACTACAGTGCCAAGGGGAGAGCACACCTAGACTGATGCGATTTATTTTACTTGTGCCATCATATCAAAAACTGAGAATAAGCCTGTAATTTATTCAAGCAAACTCCAATATGCAGGAGAAGGAACTCTATAGGCCTAGGCTAAAGAGAGTGATGTACATATTCCACCTGAAGAAAGACTTTTTCTGCACTATGATATAAGTAAATTACCAAATTCTTGGTAATGGCTAGTGCATGCGCGCTAGGACCCATATGGAGAAATCAACGGACACGAAAGTTGCGGTTTGTAAATTTTTGGATTTCATTCCGCGGTACGTTCCATAGAGAATGTATGGCGTTTTTACTAACTTGATTATTATTTACTTAACTAACAGACCTGCAACTAATCATGCTAATTAAGATATTCCATTAGTTATAACTAATGAACAGAGGGGGGTTAGAACTTTTGCCACCCTCTGAAACAATTCTACAACTATCCAAATAATATAATATATGAAAAAAAGTGGATGTTGTCGTGAAGAATTTGGGGACCATTTTTAAAAATAGTAAATCAGTTTTGGTGCAGTAAGGCGCCATTTTTAAATGGCGTTTCTATGTGTTGCCATAGATATTTAGTAAAATCAAGGATATTCCATAGTTAATAAAATGAGACTAGCCAGCATTTTGCAAAGCTGAAGTCGAGCAGAGGGCGTGGTGGGCCAGGTGCCGACTAGTACATGCCATGGAATACTAAAAGCTTCGAGTCTGTGTTTTCTACAAGACAGATCGATGTATTGAAATGATGTTAGGCTGCTTACCTCGACCGGCTGCTCAGACAAGAGATGTAGGCCTACACGTAGCTGTAGCTGGATCTGAGCTATCCGAGTGCATCCTGAGGTCTACAGGGCGACGAGGGTGCATGGGATAGCTAAGAAGGATGGCAGGGGAGTGTGACGCGTCAACGGAAGACTGGTTGAGTTAATACGTCGAGCGGCTAGAACATTTCTTCCTGGCAAATAAAGTGGAAGCCGAACAGAAAAAGGACGCTTTCCTCGCCTGTATACATTTGGCCTGCTCCGAGCGCTCGTAGCACCCCAGAAATTGAAAGACCGAACGTACGAGCAACTGGTCGCAGCCTTAACGACACACGTAGCGCCTAAACCTCTAGTCATCGCAGAACGTACGGTTCCACAAACGGGACAAAAGGAGGGATATGTGGTATGCAGCAAGTTTGCAGAACTGTGCGTTTGGTGCGACGTTATCAGAGACGCTGAGAGACAGGGTGTTCTTTGGTATGAGGGACGAGGGGGTACAGAAGAGACTCCTCACAAAGGCAGACCTCACTTTTGCCAAGGTGCTGGAGACAGCGGAAATAGCGGAAAGGGAGACTAAAGACGCGCAGAACAGTTGCAGAGTGTCACAAAACAGGAACAAGACTGAAGTACATCAAGTGGCAGCACCACCAAGAAGGGGGAGACCGTCAGGCCTAGGGGCTTGCAACAGGTGTGGAGGAGCGCATGATACTCAACAGTGCAAGTTCAGAAACAAAGTTTGCAGGAAATGGGGGCAAATTGAGAGGGCGTGTTGTGCAAAGAAAAGGGCAGAAGGAACAGGTGTTGGAAAGGGTGTACCCACTAGAGACCACTCTGTGAAGGAACTAAAGGGGGACGATGAAACCAATGAAGAATGGGACAGACTGAAATGGGGATCACTACATGGCCTAGCAAAAGACAAGAGATATGGAATGAAACAGAGGACAATGGGTAAACCTATATGTATGTGGAGTTCATCATGAATGAACAACTGCTATGTATCAATACAATTGGTTGTACCCCAAATTGTACAGGCCTGTACAATTTTATAGGCCTGTACCACTGTACAGGCCACTACCCCTCCCTGTACACGCCATTACCCTTGTGCAGGCCTGCACCCCTGTACAAGCCTGTACCCTTGTATAGTCCTGTACACCCCCCCCCCCCCCCCCCCCAAGTACAGGCCTGTACCCCTGTCCAGGCCACTACCCCTCCCTGTACACGCCATTACCCTTGTACAGGCCTGCACCCCTGTACAAGCCTGTACCCTTGTACAGTCCTGTACCCCCCACCCACCCCAGTACAGGCCTGTACCCCTGTCCAGGCTTGTACCCCTCCCTGCATGTACACGCCTTTACCCCTGTACAAGCCTGTACCCACTGTACAGTCCTGTAAACCCCCCCCCCCCCCGCCAGTACAGGCCTGTACCCCTGTCCAGGCTTGTATCCCTGTACCCCTCCTTGAACATGCCTGTATCCCTGAGCAGGCCTGTACCCCTCCGTGAACAGTGGTACAGGCCTATACCTCTCCCTGTACCCTTTCACAGGATTGTACTGCTGTGCATGTATAGTTCATGTCTCTACTCAAAGCATGGCTTTATAACCGGACCTCTTCTGTAGTTTTGGGTGGCCATCACTCCTGAATAGACTGAAACACCCTTGCTAACACCAGGTCCCTTAATTGTTGTTGTTCTTCGTAATTCTGCCACCTCGACCAGGAGGGTTTGTTAGTTGGGAATGTCCCTCCTTCCTCCTCGTCCATTTGTGCCATCTGCATGTCGGCCACCACTGGGAGACGTGAAAGTGCATCAGCATTTGTGTGCTGAGTGGTACTCTTGTACCTGATATCAAGACAGGGCTAGCCTACCGCATATACCAATGCAACCGTGCTGCTGTCACTGCTGGTAATCCCTTTTCAGGGTTGAGAATGGACAACAAGGGATGGTGGTCTGTCACCAGTGTGAAATGGGGAGGAACTGTGATGTCCGGAAACATTCAGTGATTAGAGATATATAGGATCACGTGTGTGAATGTGATTACGTGTATGATTCAGTATAATGAATGAATGGTTGTTGATGTTGTGAGCTATCCGAGTGCATCCTGAGGTATCGAGTGTCTGAGAAACAAACCAGCCTAGGACGCCATTGCATGTGGTTGAATATTTTGAAACATGATCACATGTACATGTACAACAGTGCTTTGTTGTGACACCTGCAGTTAAATTAACACAACAGTAACGCTACATTACATCCATAGTGACATCCATGCACATGCACTGTTCCTTCTGATTGTTCCTGCAGCTAGTGAGCGTTGTATGTAAAAAAATCAATTTAAGCTGACACTTGAACTCCCTGAAATAAAAATGTAGTGATTACTAGAACACACCTGAACACACATATTGCATACTGTAGAAGAGAACAGGTTAACTTACGTCCTTTTCTTCAACCCAATATAAGTGTCTTCTTAAAACCACTTTACAACACTGGAAAGCATGGTATTATTCAGTTTTATTTTGTTTTTAAAAAACAAACCCAGCTAGCTTACCTTTTTCCTTTCATACACAATCCTTTCAGTCTGATAGTACTGCATTTGACATGCGCTATAAGATGAGAGCCAGGGCCAGCGGGGTGAATGGAGATAAGGGGAGGAAAGGAGAGAGGAGTGAGAGTGATGGGAGGGAGGGGGAGGTAGGAAAATTGACGGGATGAGGAGGGAGGGAGATGGAAGGGGAGGTAAGGAAATTGAATGGAGGAGGAAAAGAGAAAGTATTATTTGTTTTTTTTTGTACAGGTTGTGGTGGCAGTTTGTATATGCCAAAACATTGAGTGTCTGACTGGCTAAATACAATTGAGGGATTCATGAAAGTTTGTGTTATGATGTTCTACTTCCATTGCTGCAGTATTATTGTAGGAAGTCTTCCCTTCATATGTACAGTTAAATGGCATGTTTGTGAACCCTGGATTAATTGACAAAACAGCAAGTGACATGCCACGTGTACACCAGGGGGTAGGTACGGTAAATCCCTGGTATTATAGGAAGTACTTGCATGTAATGGTGTGCTTCTTGTACACGTAACATCTGTAGCAAATGCATGACTGGAAACCGTAAGTGATACTGGCAGATGTTGCCTATTCCTGCCTCCTCCTCCCCCACGTTCAGCTGATGTGTGTGTGTGTGTGTGTGTGTGTGTGTGTGTGTGCATGTGTGTGTGTGTGTGTGTGTGTGTGTGTGTGTGTGTGTGTGTGTGTGTGTGTGTATGTACATGTATGTGTGTGTGTACATAAACACCTGCTGATCCTATCTTATTTCGATGTTGTTTGTACAAAGTAACAAAGGCCCAATGTTATGAATTTTGTTGTGTGGCCAGACTGTGCTGATAAAAGGTCTAGGTCTGTACATGTACATACAGTGAATAATCTCATGCACAATGCCATGCATCTTTGTGCAAATACAACCCCTAGGCCTGGTTTTGCTGGTTGTCCTAGGGAAAAGCTGTGTCCTGGAAGTTCATAGTATGTTAACAGATGTGCAGCACTACTACTTGTGTCCATACATGTACATGTATGTACATTTTTGATGAGCCCCAGGGTTATTCTATTGCCTGTCTACTTGTTGCCAGCTAGGCTTGGAGTACTACAGTTGAGAGCCTTACTGTTGACAGTAATGAGAGCAAGGTACTACATGTAATGCCGTGCATACTAAAAATGAAAACCTTTAGGGAAGGCCAACAATATAGGGAGAAGGCCACTTATAGGGAGAAGGCCAACTGTATAGGGAGAAGGCCACTGTATAGGGAGAAGGCCAACTGTATAGGGAGAAGGCCACTGTATAGGGAGAAGGCCAACTGACCAACAGTATAGTATATATGTATAACATGTACATGTACATGTAAGTTGTCAAGGGAGGTGTGTCCATATATGTATGTACGAAGTGGGCCCATAAGGTTATTCTATTTGTGATAACTAATGCAAACACTAAATGGGCATGGCATGTATGAAGCTTTGGCATAGCCCCAGAACCATTATCCCTTGTTAGGCCAGTAGGGGCCAAAACCAGCTTAAGGCTGGCTTGTGGTTTCCTTGTCCACACAATGGATGTGGTTGCTTTGCAAAACTTAGGTAACCACTAACTATCTTTGAAGTACCACTGCATGTACATGTAGTGACCTACAGCCAAAAAAGTTGCATGAAGGGCATACGATGACTTGGCTACATACATGTATAGAAGGGTTAAGGTTACCACACGTACATGTAGGTAACATGTTGCATGCAACTCAAATGAATATAGCGCATGGTAGCCTTTTAAAGCACAGCCTCATATGCAAATGTAGTAATATTAAATTTACCAGAACTTTTGTGTAGGTAGTCAGGGTTAGGGTTTATACCTGTATCTGGTAGCCACCAGATGAGAGCATTTTTGAAATTAGTCCTGGGTACATATACTAGGTACAGGATTATGTAACAGTAGATGGTGTCTATAAAGATAGACAATAGTACATGTAACAAAGAGTACATGTACAAGTTAATGTACCTCTCCAGGCCCTTAAACAGAAGTACTTTAACATGCATGTTCAAAGACTTCTGATGGAGCCGTCACCCAAGTGATGCATTGTATGTGTACAAAGGATACCTCCCCCCTTTCTGGGGGATTTGGAGAGGTGATCCAATGACACCACCAACACCCCTCCAGGGGAGTGAGGAAGTGTTCTCAACACCAATGCATGCAAAGAAAAATTAGCATGTCCAAAAATACCATGCGTACTCTAGTGCATGTAACCACCATCACAATAGCCCCCAAACAGCCATTCACACACCTGTTATCTGTCGTCACTGTGTTCAAAGGACTGGGGAAGTAGCCAGACCAGTAAATACTTTGGTTTGTAGTACTGCAGTTAGTAGGTCTTCATTGATCCTCTGCTCCTCCAGTAGTATGGTAGCTCTCTCCTGGTAGATTGTTGTGTCTTGTTGTGGTTGTACAGCAATCTGTGTGTGTGTGTGTGTGTGTGTGTGTGTGTGTGTGTGTGTGTGTGTGTATGTGTGTGTGTGTGTGTGCGTGTGTGTTTGTGTCCAAATTATTATTATTTATATCTGATGTATATGGATGTACATGTAAGTACCACTGTGTACAGGTATATGTGTGGACATCATTGGTGTGTGTGCCCATGTTTGAAGCACACAATACACAGCTCTACATCAGCGTGTGTAGTGTGCACATGATGGAGACACTTGTGAATATGTGCATCGCCACCAGTAGAGCTACTACATTGAGTGTCCACACTGTAACTGAGCGTGCGTGACTTGCTGGAAGTGTCCATGCACGTGTGTGGTGTGTGTGTCCCACAGGTCAGCTATACACATGGTAAACAAAGGGACAGAGATGCTACACAAATGGACAATGCTCAGTGGTTCATATAGGGAGAAAGCCAATAGTATAGGGAGAAGGCCAACTGTATAGGAAATAGTATAGGGATAAGGCCGACAGTACACATGTAGGTAGAAAGTCAACAGTATAGGGAGAAAGCCAACAGCATAGGGAGACGGCCAACTGTATAGGGATAAGGTCAACCATATAGAGAGAAGGGTCAACAGTATAGGGAGAAGGCCAAGAGTATAGGGAGAAGGCCAACAGTATAGAGAGAAGGCCAACAGTATAGGGAGAAGGCCAACCGTATAGAGAGAAGGCCACCAGCATAGGAAGAAGGCCAACAGTACAGGGAGAAGGCCAACAGTATAGGGAGAAGGCCAACAGTATAGGGAGAAGGCCAAGAGTATATAGGGAGAAGGCTAACAGTATAGGGAGAAGGCCAATGTATAGGGAGAAGGCTAACAGTATAGGGAAAAGGCCAATGTATAGGGAGAAGGCCAATGTATAGGGAGAAGGGCCAACAGTATAGGGAGAAGGCCAACTGTATATAGGGAGAAGGCCAACTGTATAGGGAGCAGGCCAACAGTATAGGGAGAAGGCCAACAGTATAGGGAGAAGGCCAACTGTATAGCGAGAAGGCCAACAGTATAGGGAGCAGGCCAACAGTATAGCGAGAAGGCCACCAGTCTAACACTACAGGAAGAAGACCAACAGTATAAGGAGACGGGCAATTAACGGTCCGGGAGAAGGCCAACAGTACAGGGAGAATTCCATACAGTACTAGTATAAGGAGAAGGCCATATCTCCTCCCCCTTCACTGCATCGAATATATGCCTGTTCTGCACATACTAAATTCACACAGTATACTCACCAAAACACTTGAATCTCAGAAGTTGAAATCATGCAGGGCAATCCGTTTATTGCTGCCTCCACATCTCCAAAGCTACGATTGTGTATTATCATTAATAATTCATCTGCAATTAACAGTTAACTAGTTGCAACGTACGCAATAACTGTAACATAATCCCAGATGACGCAAGGTATTACGTTATGACATATTGTTTATGAATAAATTATGCGCGGTAGAAATTAATTTTTTGTCTTGATTTTACTACACGAATGGTTCATTTCATAATTATATAAAACACAGATTCACAATCAGACCGATTTATACTAAATTATAAATGTGTTTAAAATTCAATTTAAAAATAAAAGCATGATGACCGCCTATGAATGGGCCATTTCTCCATATGCTTGCCAATGGACACCAGGCCCAAGGCCTTTCATCAATATATATAAATATATACTGTTGTTCCGATCATGCAAAAACTTACGAATATATTTGTGTATGGAATTCCAAAAAAAATGGTGGTTCAGGTAGCGGTATTGCACTGGACGAGTTATCATCACTGGGAGGCAATACGGCATCACCAACAGCTGACCATACGAATAGAATGAGCTCAGCGGGATTGCAGCTCCAAATGGAATGCACAGCATCAACAATAGACCACACACTGCCATGCAAACAGTTCGACTCTGAAATTGAGACATGGGAATATAATAATTTTTGCTGGTAATTACGCCACGTAAATAAACAAAATATTTATTTTCTTCACAATGGTAATTATTCTGTACTTGCTTAGACGTTATAGCAACAATCTCACTGAACTATGAAGATTTATCTGTGTGACATGAATGTTATAAGCAGGTGTGATTATGATATATGAACTTAAAAAAATAATTCCATTAACCCACGGCATTCTTTAACTAAAATTAAGACAAAAACATATCCGTTAAGTAATTAATGCGCGGTTTGCAAATTAACGAATATAATATACAATGTATACATGTATATCTTCTCATAGACATGTATGGGGTACTTCAATACCGTAGCTTTTTTTTCCACCACATTAATCAGATTAATGCACTCATTGTATTAAAGTGTGTACATGTCAAATCTGCCAGTTTATTGAAATGGTGTTATCACGGAGGAAAGTGCCCGTCGGAATAAATAATAATTGTCCTCCCGGACATTTTACTCCGGAGTCCCCCAAGGCGGGCAATTTTGACTTCAAACTATAGACCGCAGCCAGGTGGTGTAAGTTGAATCACTACACCGATGAAGGCGATAAGGACTGAGGCTTTTCAGATATTGCATATGACTTATAGCTGCGTATACATGGATGAGAGGACAGGTACCCTGCACCGCTAATGAAAAGAGAATCCTTCCCTCAAAGAAAATAGATAATCCACCTGTTAATGCACTCATGTGTGGTCTTATACATCATATAAGTGATGAAACTGAATATATACTTTTCATACTACTGACCTATATAGATCACGAACATTGATTGTGATACTGCTCATTCCTGTCTATAATTGATGTATTAATTTATGATAATTCAGTATGGCAGTTCATGCATATTGAAATCATAGGGCACATCAATCCGCGGCGAAGAACAAACTGTCTAGGGACACATTACTATATGCATGGAGTAATTTGTTCTAGGACATATCACTCCGGAGTAAATTGTCCGGGAGGGGATAGGGACATGCAGTTTACTCCAGATGAGGACAGCTTACTCCCGAGTAACGTTTCCTTCGTGACAGTTCCAAAACTAATCAACCACTTTGCTGTGTCTGACACGCATCGCCGCCATCGCGTAATCAGTCCGCCATATTGGTGCTCGTTTACTATAGAAAAGTATGGGCTGGGCTTATACTTGTGCGTCAAATAAACGTGTAGATTATTGTGAAAACAGGTATTTACTTGTGCTCTAGGAATATTATACTACAGTATCAAAAAACGAGCATATGCCCATACATGTCCACAGGAAAGTGAGCATATGAGTCCATACAAGTTGAGTAGAGCATTTCACAGTAAACCGAGCACATACAACATACAACATTTCCACAGTAGACCGACCATAAGCCCATACAACTATACCAAGTTGATACAACATTTCAACATTAAACCGAGCACGTACAACATGCAACATTTCCACAAGCATAAGCCCATACAACAGTTTCACAGTAAACCGAGCATAAGTCCATACAAGTTGATGTAACATTTCAGCATGCAGTAAACCAAGCAAATACAACATGCAACAAATACAGACATGACATCTGACGCCTAATCCACCACGTTCATGAATGTCATATAAATAGGGGACGCGCTATTAACGAGACTCCTGAGTCCTGACGATCGAATGGTTTATGTAATCGTACTCGTGATGGGTAAATTTGCACGTAACTATCTGTCTGAATGGATACATCAACTTGTATGGACTTATGCTCGGTTTACTGTGCTTCAAACTGATTACTTGATCAATAACGTAACTCTCGAGTATCCATGACACCACGCACAGTAGTTAGCTAAGTGCACATTTACCCATCACGCCTCGTAGTAAGAGTATAAGTACTACGACATACCTTTAGATAGGTACTTTAATAAATTTTTCAAAATGAATAAAACTAGAACTTTTATGCACAGCCTAAAAGAGCAAATTGAATGCATTAAAAATATGCTTTTGCCACGGAAAACAGATTACTATTTCAAAAGTTATAACGTTTCAAACATTGTGTTGCGGGTGACTAACAATCTACGCAATGTTAATGGACCGCGATACAAAAAACTGTGACCGCTTGACTTCTCCATGCAGCTACTGTAAAAGTATTCAAGATAATGATGCCATAATTGCATAAAATACAACATAGGTACTCTTTATAAGGTTCACAGGGTCAAATACCCATTACATCTAAATTTAGGTATCTCATTATATAATCTAGCTGCCAGTACTGCAATAGCCCGTATAGCGATATCATAATGTTCTCCCCTATTTAATCACAGCCATCATCCTTCCAATGTGTACTAATTACTTTGAGACTTTCTTGATTGATTTACACATATATGTCCATTGTATAGCACATTTTGATGATCCACATACCTTAGGTGGTCAATATACAGACTGATCACGCCCATAGGACATCAGGAGAGAGCTTGACCATCACCTTAGGCAGGCATCGGGAGAGTGCAATGCCTACTCTTACTTGCTACAAAGGCTATCAGTTGCAGTACAATGTGGAAATGCTGCTTCTGTTATGGGTTCTGTTGGCCAGCGTGCAGTGGTAGACTTTTTTCTGTATCTTTTTTGTGCATTGTTTATGCTTAACTTTATTATTTTATTATTACAAATAACTGACACGTTGGATAAAACGCTTTAATAATATTACATTAATTTTTTTTTCATTATGAGATATTAGGAAACTCATTTGATAATTCCACTTCCTTTTCTGCCACACATTGCAACTTTTTTTCTATCTTCCTCCTTGAACTGTTCTCTTTCTTATCTTTAAGTTGCTGAGCTTGCAATATACATGTACCATGCTCCACCATATACCATCTATATCCTGTATTACTTGCATCTGAATATGCAATTCTAACAGCTGATGGGCTGTGCCATATAGATTGACCATTGACTTTTCCTATGGGCTACTTACTTCCACCATTTTTTTGCATCTGCTGATAGACTGAGAATCTCACACCATGCATTGCAGCATAGCATACAACCGCCCTAGTCATAAATCTGGCTATGGGGCCCAACACTAGGCCCATTGAAATTATTTTACCAATCAAGCCGGCTATGTGTCTAGCATCTGCATAATCCTGCATGCAAGCATCCTTCAATATTATTTAGCTTCTTATCAGGTATGGACACGTGCCCATGCTCCAGACCAGATCAATGGTAAAACCAAGCCACTGCAACTTCTGTGCTGGGGCCCATGTTGATTTAGCCTCGTTGACAACAAAGCCTGCTTTTGACTTTGTACTCTTTACCCACTGACTAGTAATGCCTGCCTCCCTTTCCCCCGCAACGGCACAAAAACCATCCTCCAAGTAAAGAATGGCTTTTTGGCCCTTACCCCACCACAATTGCACTAATGGCCACAATAGTTTAGTAAAAACATATGGTGCTGTAGATAACCCAAATGGCAACACGGTGAAAACAAAGTACTTCCCTCCCCACTCAAAACCCAAATATTATTGGTGATGCAGCACAATATCAACATGATGTTAACCAGACTTAAGATCAAACAAAAACATCCACTCACCTGCTTTGAATAGCAACATGGCCAAAGGCATATCCTCATACTTACAACTCTGTTTCAACAGAAAACGATTAACATGCCTTAAGTTCACTACTAATCGTTTCTTCCCACTACCACTACATACAACTGTGCGGGTGTTTGGCCACTCTGTCAACATATCCACCCTCCAGCAATTCTTTTATTGCTATCTCAACAAACTCAGCTTCTACAGTTGCTGAATGCTGGTTAGCACGACAGTAGGGTGTGGGTTCTGCTACAAAAGGTAATACATCATCTTTAACACTGACCATGCAGAGATCCCCAAGAACCCAGTTCTTCTAGATTGCCCGATGCTATGGAATGTGGTGGGGGCGGGTGCATGAATGATGGCATCTTCATACTACACGCACACACACACACACACACACACACAAACACACACACACACACACACAAACACACACACACACACACACACACACACACAGTGTGAAGAGTTAATGCGCACAATGATGTCAACATTTTAACAACAAGGGATCTGCTTTGTTTTCACTTTGTACGTCATCCCTGCAGGCATTGCAACATGGACGTCCCATACAAAGAGATGCTTCTGAAACTTCCTGCTGGCCTTGAATTGCCATAGCAACAGTTCCTCCATACAGCTGCAAAAACAATACACCAAGTCCTGTTGCTAGCCGATTATACACAGTTTATTCAAGGCAAGAGAACACAACAATGCATTGGAGCGTTTCTGTTACACGACATCACAGCTGTCCCAACAGTATGTCCTTGGAGGTTTGTATAGGTATAGGGCCAGAGGCGATTGTAGGAATATGGCATGCATGGGTATAGGCCCACCCAACAAAGTACTGCAATGGCACAATAAGTCACACACACACACACACACACATGCACACATATAAACACACATATACACACACATAACATACATAAATACTATGTGATACACACACTTTTTTAGATGTCCACACTCCAAGTTAATTAAATACACTCCTGTACTGATGCTTTGTTCCTTCTTCATTATGTGAGGCCGGAACATAATGTACAAGAAGAACTTTTCTGTTCCTCCATCTCGCTCATTCCTGGCAGTCACACTCACATCTGACAAAGATAAAGAGAATTTAAGGGAGTACCCACTGCAGGTCACCAGACCTATACATCTGGCCACATGGACCAGAACAGCAAGTACAAACTGGCTAGGAGGTTTAATATATATCTGTGCACAACCCATGCATGCATGGAATGCACAGAACAACTTTTAATCACCATACGTAAAGTGTGGTTTACACAACATTAACGTTTAATGGACATACTATACACATACTGTAATATCATCTCGTGCCTCTCACTGTCCAGGTACTCTCCAGCAATGGTCACCAGTAGGGTAGAGGTACTCAGACCAAAATGTTTCAGTGCCTTCTCCCACCACTATGGCATGCAAGAAAGATGGAAGTGGTGACGAGGGAGTAGAAAGGGGAGGGAGGAATGGAGGAGCTGAGGGGAGGATAGGGAAGAAAGTGAAGTTCATAACATACCACCTACTGATATCAAGGAAGCCTGTAGTGTCCCTAGCAGTCAGCATCAACAGATGGTACAGAAACTATTCTCTTGCTTTCATCAGTGTAGAGGAAAGCATGCTCCCGATATCTCTGGATGTGTGTAACACAACTCACCATCACTTCTCCACCCACCAGCACCATCACTGTTCACCTACCAGCACAATCATTGCCCTACTCACCATCACTATTCTACCCACCATCACCATCACTGCCCCACCCACCAGCCTCACCATTGCTGAAGTACACTACCTTGTCAGCTCCTCAACAGACACTTCTCAAGGGAAAGGTATACAAACCTGCCTATTCCAACATCAGTCATGCTGGCTACAATCTGTGTGTTTAGTAAACAGTCTGACAGGATCAGTAAATCATACCAAACTCTTCATATGGAGCATATTGACCAACAGGTTGTATAGAATAACATGTATCCAAAGTCACCAGGGTACCCATGCCCTACCCAAGGTACCCTAATTCAAAAACCTCCTCAGTTTCCCCCACACAGTGGGTAAAGCTATAAGACACAGTCCCCAGACCATAGAGCTACTATATTCACTGGTGTTCAGTATAGCACGGTGATGTGATAAAGGTAGTATGGTATAGTGAAAAGTTGGTATGGTACAGTGAGGAGGTGGGAGGAGGTGGTATGGTACAGTGAGGAGGTGGGAGGAGGTGGTATGGTAAAGTGAGGAGGTGGGAGGAGGTGGTATGGTACAGTGAGGAGGTGGGAGAAGGTGGTATGGTACAGTGAGGAGTGCGAGGAGGTGGTATGGGACAGTGAGGAGGTGGTATGGCACAATGGCACTATTCTGTTTCTGTAATGAGTTGGGCCGGTGTATGATTTTCCAGAATTAACTTTATTTCATCAAGTGTGCACAAGGACATGGGGACATAAGGTGGGTTATGGTATGATCTAAGAGGAACAGCTTAGGGTTAGTGGATTATCAGGTGAAATATTTTTACATGGAGCATTGCAATAACCAATTATTGCATATATTTTTCAGGTTGCAGTAGCAATACCCTTTGTTCTGATTAATAATCAGTGGTTCCTCTTCCCCAGCCCAAGAATTTACAATATCCAATAGCAGGCTCAGCAGTGAGGCGTGCCACCAGATGATCTTGTAAGGCATGGGGACCAGCTAGTCTGTCACTGTACCAAACACCATCCAATATATGTCTATAACTGGCAACAGCCGGCTATAAGATTGCAATGCATATTACTTACGTTCATAAATCCTACCTTGAAACACAGTACTAATGTAAAATGATTATGCAATGAAGAATAAATAAAGAATAAATGTAAACACTCCCTACCTCCCTTCCCTCCCAATTATAACTTCCAGAAGAATCACCTGCAATAACGCTGGAATGAGATTTTCATACATTTAAATAACACCGAATCCACCATGGCAGACTCAAACTCATCAAAAGATTTGTACACAATTAGTATTCACATCTCACCTTCCCATGTAGATGTGCAAGGGTATGGAGATTCACTGAAGGTAAGCTGTAGTCATCCAGAAGGAGAGGAGCCAATGCTGCTTGCAGCTACAGTGTGATAGCATGATCTGGCTGCCAAGGTAACTGGGGAATGCAGAAACAGCAACTATCACCATGGAGGAGTAGTTCTACCTCCACTTGATCTCTCCACTTTGAACACCATGTACCAGGATGATCCCGTCGGGTCCCCACAGGACCACTAGACATTCTCACTGATATACAGTATATGATTACGTACTAGCTGATTCAGCATAAAAACTATCTCTGTGCTGGAGGGGAGAGGAAGGAATAGGTGTCACCACACACTAATATGAATCTACATACATTCTTCACCAGTGGATCACATAAAGTACCATCCAATGCTACATGTATATATTCTAAACAGTTTGTATGCTATTTTATGGGATTTTTTTTGTTGATAGAAACAACTCCCAGTGAATGGACAGTACCCACATAATAGCACGTACACCATTACTAATTTATAATTTCATCACACAGCCTCCCGCAACACATACACACATTGGTGCACACCGAAGATGTCCAGTGCACATGGACTCAATTCCCTACACCACAATCTCTGCACTGGAGAGGAGAGGGTAAATAAGATGAAATCACACAAGAGATTGCACATAATGATAATACTCCCATGGTTCATCACACAGCTTCCCCATACTGACCACCTGCCATCCTCATATTCAACAGTTTATCCCACAAAAGATTGTACCAGGCAGAAGAATTTACACCACCCATTACATTTTTGGTTGCACCAAGTTTGCCAACAATGTAACTGCTACTTTTACTTTCTGGATATAGTTTTATGCATATGTTTTTTTTGGTATGGTATATACAATGTTAGGTCATCTCAGTGCATATTGATCCCTCTAGGACTCTAGGTACACACCCATTTTGAAAGGGCCTTGATTTGAATTCATGCATTTCTTAAAGCCCAGTATTAATGAAACAGATTGGAAATACTAATTTCAATCACTTGTAATATAGTTTATTTATTTGGTGAGGGTATATCATGCCAGAGTTTTAGACAATAACAGTATGGAACAGTTCAAAATTGAACTTCGTGATTATAAGGTAGTGGCACCTACTCTAGTTCTCTAAGTGCAAAACTGAAATACTTATGTCTTCATGCAGTATGCATTTCTATGCATGCACCATATTTCATTTAACATCACCTTTTTCAATAGCACAATATTATAATACATACTGACTCAAATTAGTGCTCATTTTAAAAACAAAGCACAAGCACACAATTCTGAATAAACTAGATAGCTAATTATGATTATGAGGTCACAGTACCTTCCATACCAGATGGTGTATTGCACGACTTACATTCATCCTCTTGACCAAAGTTGTAACCATTTACATGCATGCATGTGGCATTGAATCGTACATGTCCACTTTGATATTTGTTACTAGCAGATTGTAAGAAATCAGTTTTTTGACAGATCAATAAATAATTTCAGCTTTGTTACTAGAAGATTGTGATGAAAGTACAAGTGAATGCATTATATCATTGCAGGTGATTATGAAAAGGCCTCACAGTCTGAATTAAGGTACAACGGAAATGTGTACATAAATTGACAATATTAGCAACAAATAAATTATAAGGAAAGCACCACATCAGGAAACAATGCATATAACAAAAAAGAAACGGACAATGCCTCAAAAATAAGTTGGCATAATTTTAACTGAAGAGGATTTATGCATGGTCCCAGGTTCAATCAAGAAGAAATTTATTAATCACAGTTTCCAATTCTACATTGTTGAGGGATCTTTTTGTATAGAGTTTTCAACCGATACATATACAAGTCAGTATAAAAGTAAATAAAAGCATTCTCTCAGGTTGGTGTTATTAAATATATGCAGCATATGAAAAAACGTAAGCAGTGTCTTACACATCATTACATTAGTGCTAAATATGACATTTGAATTTGATAATATGAATGACAGAGTCAAGAAAGTTGACTTAAATGTGATACCCATATGGGACTAGCTATGACATTACAATGCTTTTTCGGGTAGTATCTAAAAGGCCAGTATATATTAATTAATGGCTGGATCTATCCTTTAGTTCAATTAACGTCGTGCTATGAAGCTATTCTGACAATTCCAAACTACTGATTAGGTATGTGATTGTATAAAAGTTAAATTTTCACCAGGATGCTAATTGAAAACACTTGTCTAACCCAAAGTAGCCCTTACCGCATGTCAATACCCCATGCAGTACATACAAAAAGGTATTACGTTTCATTACACTGCTGCATGGAGTGATTTATTAATTCGCCTTGGCCTACGGGTTAGTTCTGAATTTGCTTACCTATAGCTAACAGCTATACGTTACAAAACAAATAGGTCATTCGGTCAGCTTGAGATAACAGTGTGGGAGGGTAAATTGTCTTCCTGCCTACAGCATTCAGTCTATACTAAGTGTTTTCGTATGTCATCCAAAATAATAACATCTGCACAGTGATGCACATTAAGTACGTGTTGCAATAATAAAGCATGCACTATCAAACAAGATCTTCTTTAGCTTAAATGTACAAATTACATGCATGGATTATGCTTTTGGTATCAGTATAAATTAATAGATCAGGGAATTACCGATATGCCAATCAACTTAGTCAGAGGCCGATATAAATGTAGTATTTACTTCCAATGCGTGTGTATACTTATTTCCACAATATTTACATGTAAAGTTCATCTTCGTCCCTTGTGTACAAGTAAAACTTCAACATGGAAAATTTAGGCCGTCACTTTAACACACTGTTAATACAAACCTGTTCAGTGATACGAATCTCCCCATAGTGCATCAGTGTATTAATGTATTCTACTCAATGTGATTACCACTGATGCAACGGTAAAAATATCATGTTTCCGCATCCTGCATGTAGGTTTGGTAGGATCCTACAACTTACAGTCCTGAATTTGCAAATGAAGAAGCCTATTTGCAAATGTAGGACTGTTATAGTTGTAGGATCCTACCAAACCTCACTTTAACACACTGTACCTTGTTTCCTTGCTTTTTGCACCTACATCCCACCAATCACTTTCTCGATAGAGAAGTTTTTGATTTACTTGTTGCCCTAATTTTTTTTTCTCTGCCAGGAGTGATCATAGCTTTGTGTATTCGTTGCAATGTATAGGACGCTTAGATTCCTCTTATGTGTAATCTGGGTATATAGAAGGCTTTTTTATTTTATGCAATTAACGGAGCGCGCGCGTACGTTGCTTGGTTTCAAATTACTAATGGCAGCTGCTGCGTATCAGTGAACAATACATGCACACGTAGCTAGCTGTAGATAAGCGTGTGGAAAATAGCAATCTTTATATGGACTAGTTCAGTTTTAGGTGTTGTTTAAAGGAACAACTATTGCTTCTTTTGTTGTTTGGCAGCGTATCATCACCGCGATTTGTCGGAATCGAGTGACACGTGCAGCTGTCGAGGTGGCCGTGTAGGACCTTAAGTTAAACATATATAGGCTTTGCCGAAGGGTATGCCAAAGGGTTTCTGGGTATTGTATTAGTCCGATCCACTCACTGAACTGTGTAGAATCCGTTTCGGGGTTGGGGTTGGAAGTAATAACTACTTGAAGCATACTGGCAAATTAGAACCGGGCTCAAAGTACCGAGTCCAATGTTTCAGGCTTCTATCTTAACCGCGTTATTCGATTCACTAAACCCCAATAGGCAAAAACATATATAGTAGATATTTGTAGCTTTAATTTGAACCAAAAGATACAGGTAGAGGGGCAAAATGGGACACTACATCTTCTTGTATTGCTACGAAACTTGCCTAAGCTTTAAATTGTTAACAAATGGACTACAACGTTTCATGCGAAACTACCAATTACATATATATAATTAAATTCACCACAGACCACAAAGCCACGTGTCACTTATTATAATGGCGTCGACAACAACTGCGACCTGTTGGCACTTAAACGCTGTAGAAATACTCTGTTGTGGAAATCTGGAGTAGACGGTATACATGATGAAACCCGAGCTCAATATTAGCAGATGATGAGCTCAGTGGATCTGATCACATCCAACATTTGGGCTCTATATGGATATTATGACGTAAGTCAAGCGCATGTAAGGGGCAGTGGTTGTTTTGAAAGATGAAATGAAGAGAGCTGGAGAGAGCTGGAGGCGAGACACGTGAAATAATTATTAGTGTGCGTGCTACACGTATAAGTAGAATTTCTGAGCTTAGCTTAGAACTGCTGATCATTATCCATGCAATGCTTTTGGCATTTGTCAGCAACAACATAATTGATTACATCATTTATTTCTTGTTTGTGTTCAATTTCATTTTGGGGAGGCTGTGTGATGTTGTATATGGTGCATGTGAGACTCTGATGAGGAATGAGGAATGTGGGTTATATGGTAGAAGCATATGCAGGTTTGATGTCATCCTGCTTGTAAAATCCTGGGAAAGTTCGATGGCAGAAGATTGGTATTAACACAGCCACACAGAAAACGTGCTCATACATACACGGGTTACACAATACAGAAATCAGTTAATCAATTATTATTAGATAATAATTGTTATACTCCACACTCCTCCGCTTCATTCAAAAGCCAGGTTCTGCATATCGAGCCGGCTTCCGAATAACACGACCACTTCTTGTTTTCACACTCTCTGCCTGGTGCTGTCCTGTTGATGCGATTGACTGAGCACCAGTTGGGAGCATAGTAGGTGGCGGAAGCTGGAGGTCACTTTCTGTGTGATGAGGAGGATGTTCAGGATTGGTCTCCCCCCCTTCCCTTGTAGATGGAGCCACCATGGTCCCCGTATCCCGATGAGGTCCATCATCTTGATCCACAGGCTGGGGTAACTGCGAGGTACACTTCATTGTAGTTTCAACTCCTCCATCCCCAGCAGTATCCACACCATCCGCTGTTGAAATTATTGCCCTATCTCCATCTAGTTCATTTTCTTCCACTTCACTTGTCCTGATTCCACAAGGATTGGACTTCATTTGATCCGAATGCCTTCTCCACCTTTCTCCATGGTCATTCAGTACTACATACATTTTGGTGCCTGCTTTCTCCTCTACCACTGCGGGCTGCCAAGGCCCCCGCCCCTGTCTGTAATCCCGAACCAACACCTTTTCTCCTGGGTAGAATATATGCTCTGTAGCTGCCGATCTTGTCATCACCTGTCTCGTGGCTGCCTTCAGCACCGTGCCCCGTAAATCTGGTCTCAGCAGATGCAATCTACTCCTCAAGTCTCTTCCCACCATCAATGTTGCAGGGGTCACCTCTGTGGTAGCATGTTGAGCATTTCTGTAGTTCAACAGGAACTGGGCCACCCTGTGTTGCAGTGTTCTCCTCTCATGTTTGGAAACTTTCAGTGCTCTCTTCAGTGTCTGCACAAATCGCTCAGCGAGACCATTGGTTGCTGGATGATATGGACTGGATTTTACATGTTTTATGTTGTTTGCCTTCACAAACATCTGGAACTCTTGTGCTACAAATTGGGGCCCGTTATCTGTCACTAATTGCTGTGGAATGCCCCAACGTGCGAAAAGGGACCGCAGTTCCTGTATAGTTGTGGATGCTGTAGTGTCCTGCATCATCACAACCTCTGGCCATTTTGAGTAAGCATCCACTGCCACCAGAAAAACTTGGCCTTCAACTGGACCTGCAAAATCCAAATGTACCCGCCGCCAAGGACCTTCAGGATATTCCCACGGGTGTACCGGAGTCAGTTTAGGGTCCTTTTGCATCAGTTGGCAGCCTGTGCACCCCTGAGTCACCAGCGTGATATCTTGGTCAATATTAGGCCACCATACATGTGAACGAGCCAAAGCCTTCATCTTTACTGTACCCTGGTGTCCACCATGTAATTCCGTCAACACCTTCTGTTGAAGCTCTGAGGGAACTATCACTCTTATCCCCCACATCAAGCATCCCTGTTCTACTGAGAGCTCCAGACGTCAATCAAAGTAGGGTTTCAATTCTTTTGTGATACCAGGTGGCCATCCAGATTGAACAAATACCAACACCTTTGACAACAGTGGGTCATGATTTGTAGCCTGTCTCAAACGATCTGATGTAACTGGTAAAACGTCCACCTGTTTTAACATGAAAACATCCGTGTCATCCATTCTCTTCAGCCTGTGCTCCACCTCCAATGGAAGCCTGGAGAGTGCATCAGCATTTGCATGTTGCAGTGTACTCCTATACTGGATGCTGTAAGAGTACTCTGACAAAAAGAGAGCCTGTCTCTGCAGTCTGGATACTGCTGTAGCTGACATTGGTCTGCCTGGATTGAATAATGATGTGAGGGGCTTGTGGTCTGTAACCAAGGTAAATCTGCGGCCATATAAGTACTGGTGGAAACGTTTAACCCCCCAGACCACGGCTAATGCTTCCTTGTCTTCAGCTGGGCTCAAGGTTCGGGATGCATAGGCAACTGGATGCTCCACTCCATCCGCCAGAACATGAGAAAGTACTGCCCCCAGGCCGTACGGGCTTGCATCACATGACACTGTAACGGGGAAGTTTGGGTCAAAATGTGTAAGTATGATATCTGAAGCCATTAGCTGTTGAACTCCCTGAAAAGCTGTCACACATTCTGGAGTCCATGCCCATTTGATATTCTTTTGCAGTAGACGATGCAGAGGTGCCAGTTTGTGAGAGAGATTTGGCAGGAACCTATGATAGTAGTTAACCATTCCCAAGAAGGCCCTTAGCTGAGTTACATTGTGTGGTTGTGGAGCTTCTAGGACAGCGTTCACCTTCTCAGGAACCTTATGTAGACCCTCTTTATCGATGCGGAATCCACAGTAGGTGACCTCTTTTTGGAAGAATGAGCATTTTTTCCTATTCACTGTGAGGTTGTACCTATTCAGTCTTTCCAGTACCCGGTCCAGCAACTGAAGGTGTTCTTCCTCAGACGAGCCTGCTACTATTATATCGTCCAGTAGGCACTGAGTCTTAGGAATTCCTTCCAGTACTTGCTCTATCGCCCGTTGCCAAATGGCAGGTGCAGAGGCAACGCCAAACGGCAAGCGGTTGAAGCGATATAATCCCCTGTGAGTGCTAATAGTGGCCAGTATCTTAGATTCTTCCTCAAGCTCCATCTGTAGATAAGCCAAATGAAGATCAATCTTGCTGAATGTGTTGCTGCCACCCAGATTGGCCAGTATATCTTCGATGCGAGGCAATGGATACTGATCTACCTTCAAGTGTGGGTTAAGCGTGGACTTGAAGTCCCCACAGATGCGCACTGATCCATCAGCCTTTGGCACCACCACGATTGGAGTTGCCCACTCACTCCAGGATACTGGGATCAGAACTCCTTCTTTAACCAGCTTCTCCAACTCCAACTCAACATTTTTCCTAAGGCTGTACGGAACTTGACGTGCTTTCAAGAATACTGGGGCCACACCTTCCTTTAGGTTGAGACGACCCCTGATGTTAGCCAACTTGCCAATAGCCTTCTGTTGAATGCTTGGATACTTTTTTAACAGGGCATCAATCCTATGCTGTTGACGTTTATCACTTGGGTCACTAACTGTTAACTGCTTAACATCGTGCCAATCAATCGGAACCTTACTAAGCCAGTTCCGACCCAGCAATGGTGGTCCTCTACCCTCCATAACCACCAAGGGTAAGCGGGTGCAAATTTAACCCTTTTTAACGTTTACCCTGATTTGTCCTTTGGGCTTCACTTTTTCTCCTGTATACATTCTAAGTTGAATCCGAGTCCTCTCCAAGGGAATAAATCTGAACTTTTCTTGATATACATCATAAGGAAGTAGTGAAACAGCTGCTCCAGTGTCCAGTTCCATTTGTATGGGGCTTCCTTCCATCTCCACAGTGACTATTGCTGGTTTATCTGTGGTCCATTGGTGGGTCCCAATGGCGTATAGCGCACATTCTTCATCTGAGCCATCATCGTCCTGTTTCACATCACCCTCTAACTTCTTGACTGCCTGCGTCTTCTCTTGCTGATCCCTCCATTCCTTAGTGTGGCCACCTTTCCTCTTCCGGGCCCTACATGCTCTTGCAATGTGACCCTTTTTCCCACAGTACCGGCACTCTTCATTGATGAAATGACATGTCTGGGGACTGTGGGAACCTTCACAGCGGTAGCAATGTTGTGCAGGGTTCCTCTGAAGCTTGTGCACTTCTGCCTCAGCCTCATGGAACTGAGCTGCCTCTTTAACTGCTCTTTCAGCAATTTCAGCTTGCTCCAGGGCTTTCTTGAAGGTTAAGTCTGCTATGGTGAGGAGGCGTCTTTGAACCTTCTCATCCCTCATGCCACACACCAATCTGTCTCTAAGGGTATCTGACAGGGCATTGCCAAAATTGCAATGTTCTGCAAGCTTTTGCAGGCAGGCGGCGTACATTTTAATGGACTCACCCTCCTTTTGCTCCCTTTTGTGAAAACGGAACCGCTCTGCAATCATCAGAGGCTTTGGAGCCAGATGAGCTGTCAGCGCCTCCATGAGTTCCTTAGTTGTCTTCTCCCCCGATTTTTGTGGAGCCACCAGCGCTCTTAGGAGGCCAAACGTCTCCCGGCCAATGCAGCAGAGAAAGGTGTCTTTCTTCTTCTCCTCTTCTATCCCATTCACAGCAAAGTAATGGTTTAATCGCTCTAGGTAACTAGTCCAGTCTTCCGTTGCCGAATCAAACTCCCCAATCTTTCCTATAAGTCCAGCCATAGTTCCGCACTATCGCTTCTATCCCACCCTCGTCGCCAATGTAAAATCCTGGGAAAGTTCGATGGCAGAAGATTGGTGTTAACACAGCCACACAGAAAACGTGCTCATACATACACGGGTTACACAATACAGAAATCAGTTAATCAATTATTATTAGATAATAATTATTATACTCCACACTGCTCTCCCACCCTCCAGAGATTAATTTGATGCTGTGTTAGTGTAGGGCATGGGATCTACCTACAACATTGTATGAATGCTTTCAGTGTGCACCAAAGTCAGGCTACACAACACAAGTCGATGTCCACTGAGTGATTGTGTGTGTGGGACTGTTGTGGATTTGAGATGGTAAGTGTGATGTGCATGTGTGACACTCCTGAGGCATCATCATTTGTGCAATTGTGTGATATTCTCCCCCAATCCCCCTCATGTATCGAAATGAATTTTACCCTGTGTCAGTGTAGGGCATGGGGTCCACCTACAGCATTGTGTGTTGTGTCCCACTTAAGTGTGCACCATAGTCAAGTTATGCAACAAGGATTGTGTACATGGAACAGTGTCACGCAAAAATTGTACTGTGTGAAAATTGCACCACCTGGTACACTTGGTTGCAAAATGTGTACTGGCCTTACCAAACTTTCACTTTCTAGATGTAGGTTTATGCTATGTGTAGGTAATGTTTGTGGTACATACAGTGTCATTGGTCATCTTAGTGCATAGCAATGTTAATTAAAGTAGTGATGGGATGGTTAAAGGTTTTTGACAGTAGTTAAGTTCCAGTTAACTAATGTTGTGCAGTTAAGTTAAATAAATTCATTCCTTTCCACATTCTTTCAGTTAAGTTATAGTTAACTAACTAACCTGGTTTTTGCCAGAACCCAGTTAAGTTGACAATTTAGTTAAACAGTCACACAAAATTTAATATATAGTTCAACTGAATTGGATTTTTTGCATTTAAGATTGCGCTCTTTGATTTCTTTCTACTTCAAATTGCATAGCTGCTCTAGAAAAAAAAAGTTCAGAACTGGCTGAAATAATATTATTTCCTACTAGAAAATAAAAGTTCTGCTCTTTTCTTTTGATACAAAACTCCAGTGGATCACACTCTTTAGTCACTGATATGATTTCATTTCTGGGTCAAGTGTATTGGGTCAGGACAAATTTAATTAGTAGTGTAGGATTTTTATTTATAAAATGTAAAAGAAACAATGGATTATGGAAATTATACATTCATAAATTCATAATAATTACAGACCTACATATGCGGTACTATAGCTGTGGCATGATCAAAACAATACAATACCATGTTCACTGTGTATGCATGAGAACTATTGCATCACTGGAGTGAAGTTGGCACCTTACCAGAGGTGGCCCCAGCATTTAGTGAGGGGAGGGGCTGAACAAGCGAGGGACGCCAAAAGGGGCATGGCATTTGTATTTCATTACCATTTGACTCTGGATAGTGGCTGCCTATTTGAACATACATATCTTCTATAAAATAATTGCTTTGTTCTGTTGGTTGCTATTGAGTATACCAAGGACTATTAACATTACATGGATAGGAAACCCACCACGAACGCATATACAAAATTTTGTCACCATCCTCGTTTTGACTTGTACCCCAACCAAGATGCAAAACATAGGCTTTTTTGCCTTTTAAGAGGTTTGTAGCTGCTGTATTAAGCTTTTGCGTGTTTTTTATGTACAGATGTCAGAATATTTAGTGTTGTACAGTTTTTACCTTGTTTGCTCATATCAAAATCATTATTTGGCACGTGGCGGCTATGTGTGTTTGCCATGTAGCCCGTGGAGGTTTATAGGCCGAGTTCTTCTCTCAGGTCCTAGTGGCATTGTGTTTGGTGGATAATAATGATTTTGTCTTGAAAAATGGAGCACTACTTTTGTGAGCAGACTTGTCAGGTCCAGCAAGGGATGGTGGTGTAACTAAGCGATCCATCACATTCTGCGTAGCTGTTTGTAAGCCGAGAATATAAATTTATTGGGCAATATCATTAGTTTGGTGGTTTACAGCATCACACTTGTGTACATGTATCTTTTACGCTTTAAAATAACTAGGCCTAATACAGGGTGTTTCGCAATCAAGGAAGATTGTTTATAAATTAACCACAAACAGTTAAATTGTTGCTTAATGCTCTAATAACGCGGGCTTAAATGTTGATGTAAACAAACTAAATATTTAATTAACCAAAATCAAGGAGATTAAAATGAATTAATAATTCCTGATAACACCTAATTAGAAACATACTATTTTAGAGGTATCGAAACGCTCAAAAATTTCCTTGAATTTTAAAATCAACCTGCCCAAACTTATTAATAAATTCAAACCACTAAATCAAGATACAATGGCTCCTAAATCAAGTACATTGCAAAAATAAAGATTTCAATTTAGGATAACTTCTAAATGAAAGTAATTAAAATTAAGTTTGCAGCTTTTATCTAACCACCCATCCTATATTTATGGTTTAGAGATTTTTATCAATATTAATGAACCATTCAAGATTATATAAATTTTATTTCACCAGCATGTCTTCTTTTGCTGTTAGAACTTTCAACAATTAAATGCTTGTGGTTAATTTATAAACAGTTTTCCTTGATTGTGAAACACCCTCGAATGCCTAAAGTACTGGGAATCTTTCTAAAAGGCATCATCCTCTACTTTGGAAAGTCAGCTGGAGCCTCTAAGCACTCAGTAAGCAGTCTATCCAATATGACCCTTTATCATGAATAATTTATGCAGAATGAGGATAGCGACACAAATTTTGGCCAGTTTCCAATCCATGTAATGTTAATAGACCTTGAGTAAGCATAATATCCATTTTTTTGCCCATTTTCCTAATGTGAGTGTTTAATATTAGATAGGATTACGTTGAATCTGCTCATTCCCTACTCACATGTGGGCTCAATTAAAATGCATTGGTCCCCAATTTGTTTATACGCCCACAATGGAAAAGGGTCTATAAGCTGTGTACATTGGCCCATATATTGTATGTATCCCCTTACTCACTGTATACCATTTAGTGCATCCAAGTCAAGGAGCTAGCTTTTGGGTCGACAGAAGAGTACATGGGCCTTGTAAACCATGCAGCATGGATATGTGTGCGTGGAGATTTGGGCACCCCTTAGTAGAATAAATGTCACAAAATGTGGGCGTATAAACAAAATCAACGTTACGTCGGCGTCACGTGCGCGTCCAAAACAAAACAAAAATTGTTGTGCAATTGGGAAGTTAATTGTTAGTGAGCACATGGAAGAAGCTATTTCAGATAATAATAATCGCCGAGTTGTAAATCTGGCCATTTTGTAACACAATGCTTTGTGGGTCGGGAAAAACATCTTCATCCACTTGCAGCTTATGAAAATATCTTTGCGCCAAAAAATCCTAACGATTAACATACAACCGATGATATATGTATGATACCAAAGCAGGGTTTTGAGCGCGCACATGACGTTTATATGTTTATACGCCCCTGTCTTATGACGTTTTCTATTCATTGGATGACGTTTTCTATTCATTCGATGATGTTTTCGGTTTATACGATGACGTTTATTTGTTTATATGCCCAGGGTCTATACAAACTTAATGGAGAAAGGCTGTTTATAGTGTGCATTAAAATGGCTGAGAGTTGTACCTTGCATGAAACATAGCACATTTCCTTTATTTCCACACTAATTAAAGTATATTACAAGTGAGGCTTCTTGCAAGATCAGCTGTTTCAGTAATAGTCTGTTTTAAACAATGCACAAATTTAAATATAGGCCCATTTAAAATGGGTATACCATAGACATACCAATATGCACTAACTACATTGTATATATAAACCATATATCAGTAAAAGCATCCAGTACACTTTTGGCAAACCCGTTTTTGTAACCAAAATTGTACCAGGTGGTGTGATTTTGGCTGCCAAAAAAATGTACTGCCCGGTTCAATTTTTGTGTGCCAGATGGATGGCAGGTGGTCAGTGTGGGGAAGCTGTGTGATGACATTATCATTATGTGCAATCTCTTGTGTGATGTCATGTTATTCACCCCCTCCTCTCCAGCACACAGAGAGGAATAGACCCTTCCCTTTAACGGCGTAAGGAATGCAATTATTCTTAATTGCATCACTTCCGGAGTTCTTCCTGCTCGCGAGCACTAACACTGTACCAGGCTGTTGATAATTTTTGACCGACTAAGCCTCTGTCACAACAGTACTCACAGAGGCAGACATCCCAGGTGCGTTTCTCGAGGAGCCACAAGAGATCCGTAGTACGGCAGCGCTCCGAAGGTGGCTAATTTGCCACGGGATAAAAATGCAATCGGCTAGCCAAAAGCAAAGCCTAATAGATAGGTCAGTATTGCCAAGACATTTATGCACTGTGTCGATATCAGCTGTGCTTGTCTCGTTCTCAGACCGATATGACGCAATGTTTATCACAATTTGTACTTTGTATAAACAAGCTCATACTTGTATAAGTCTGGTGTTTTGAATACTAAATCTTAGAATACGTACGCTTATATGCAACGTTGCCCTCCTACTTCTTACAGTACATAGATACACCCTTGTTGTCACCTTGCGAGTCATTTTACACATGACACATACATCACCGGCAGGAAGAACTCCGGACGTGACGTAAAATTAGCAAATTGCATTCCTTACGCCATTAAAGGGAAGGGTCTACTGAGTCCACCTATAACATTGTGTGTTGATCCTGCCAGGCATCTTGGACACTTTCAGTGGGCACCCAATGGCTACCATTAGGATGGTACACCGGTGTTCTGTGTGTGAATGTTGGGTGATGTTATAAAATTATTGATTGGTAAAGGTATTCAATCGAGTAATACCCATAGTATAGCATGCTTGCAGTTTAAAATATAGCAATAGCATTGTACAGTACTTTATGTGGTACACAGGTGACTAGTGTGGGTTGTATTGTAGATACATATGCAAGTATCATCAGTGTGTAATGTCACCTATTCTCCCCTTTCTTATGCTGCGTCAGTGCATAATATCAGTGAGGATGTCTAGTGGTGCTGTGGAGACCCAATGGGATCATCCTGGTGCATGGTGTTCACAGTGGAGAGATCAAGTGGAGGTGGGTACTACTCTACCTGCTGTTCCAGCGTCCCCCAGTTACCTTGGCAGCATCACACTGTAGCTTCAAGGAGCATTGGCTCCACCACAGGGCAAACTGCCTTCTGACACACAAGTAGGTTTGCAGCATGTCTTTACCAGATTGAGAAAGCTGTGGGCTGTAAACTCATTTTTCTGTGCAACAGGGGTTTATTTATTTCTATGTCTACTTGTGATTCATGAGGACTGGAAACTGATCAGTGACTGAAAAAACCTAGAATTTCAGTTAGGACAGTTCCGAGGCAGGGGGAGGATGTGGGAGGGGATGTGCCCCTCCCATACAAAGTTTTAATATGGTAGTTGGTTTATGAAGCTTCATACTATTTAGTTTTGCAATGTAACGTAACTATGCTATTGAACCAAATTAATGTTAACACTGTCTCTGGCATGTCCATACATCTATTGGACATCTGAGTAAAATAGTAAAATAAGCTGCAGCTCTTAAGTGGTAATTGCCCCTCATCAGCTTCAATAATTGTGTGTTCTAGTATGTCGTCCCCAAAAAGTAGGAGTCTGGGAGGAGGGGATGGAAAGGTGTAATTGGAAGGACAGTGCAGAACACAGTGGCAGGGGGTTATCTTGTACAACAAATGGTTATCATGTCCTCATTTCCCCTTTGCAGTTCCTTCAACTATTAACCAGCACTGCTTGTCCACTGATATGCCAATTTGTGTGATTGACTTTGAGGTATAAGTGAAATTCGTGAGCACACTATGACCTACTTATAGACATATCCAGAGATATTAGATCTCTGCATGAATATTTCTAACACCATTGTGGAGTGTTTTCAATTTTTGAATTCTCTTGTTGATACAGGAAGGGCGTATTGGTTTTGCTCCAGCACAGGTGATTGGGGTCTTGTAGATGTGACACAATGTGAAAGCTCCACAATTACAAATTTAGCACAACAGGTAAATGACATGCAAATGCACAATGGCAATGGAAAAGTACATATAATTACATTTATATATTCATGATCATTTGCATGTTTGGAAGTCTTGCAGTTGATCCTCTTTCCAGAAAAACAATTGGGATAATTATGATTATCATAAGGACACCATTTAAGGGCTTTGAAAATGCTCATTTGTGCTTCTGGATGGTCATAGAGAAGTGAAGTGCAAAACTGAAACTTCACTTCCAATGGCAATAAACGATGGATTTCTAACTTTATTTAATCTATGTTCTCAATATACTAGATTTTATCTGCAAATTTTGCTCAAGCTCTTGGCATAGTGAATTCACTGTTTGATGTAACAAAACCTACACACATGTCAATGTTTCCACTGGATCTAAGGCACAGTGTTGATATTATTTCTACTATTTTAACATTGTTGAGCAAAAACCTTCAACAAGGTGGGAGCACAGATGTGATGAATACAGCGGTAAGCTGCTTTCATGAACTGTTCATAAGTTCATATTTCTGCCTAGTTAGATAATTTTGGATGTGATAAACAACCTTTTGAATGAAACCAATCTAGCTGGGTGGCTGCAACAAGTCCATTTCTCCTCATGACTTGTGAGTCATATGGCCTCTACCTGGCAACCATTGCCACCAGTACCATTACATTGTCAAGATCATCCATTGGTATGTCATGATGTCTCTGATGTTTATAATTGTGTGTGGAGGAGAGGCAGGAATGTTCACCTTGTGAGCATTGTGGATGGCAAGGTTGTGGGCTAGTTCTTATGCAGTTTGGTAACATAAGGGAAATAGAATTCACTACTCTATATGGTATCTCTCTCCCTCTCCCCTGCATGCAGCCCCACAGCATGATACTGAGGACGGTTTATGTGTTGGTTCTTTTGTCACCAACAACGCAGCTTCAACTTGAAAACTGTGATTATTGACAAATAATTCGACAATGAAATATCGCGATATAGACGATATCGGCAAAGAACCATATCGCGGCAGCACTAGCTACAATACAATTCCCTTGAGTGATCGCTCAATATTTCCGAAACACCACCAGAAAAAAAATATATGGATACAAAACATTTTATTGTGTCTCGGCCTTGTAAAAGAACATATTAACATTAAATGAAGACACCAAATCTATCTACCTTGTATGAAATAATGGCTTCTTGTAGCTTGTCCTCCCCCCCCCCCTCCCCCCCGTATAGAATGTAACTACATTCCACACTAGGATGACTCGCCCGATTGTTTTCCTATACTGTTCTTCCTACCTACAGCGTTCTCATTATGTCATCCAAACTAATAACATCTGCACAGCTGAACAGTGATGATAATGATAGCTCATTACTGAAGTACGTGTCTCAATAATAAAAAAGCACTATCAGACAAGATCTTTATTAGTTAATCAGCTCACAATCTTTTTATAATTTGCTAATCATTAGCCAATAAGGTGAAGTGCAGAAGGCACATGAATCTATTATTGGGACACATACCATGCTAAGTAAAGGCAGGCGGTGAAATGTCTGCATCCGAATGTTTCTTATAATATTATTCAGTACCGTTTGAATGGGACATACTGGCAACATTTTTGGTCTAGGAAAGCTGATGCTTACAAGCAATATAGATTATTAAATTTATAAATCATATGGATTATGCTAAATAACAAACTGATTAATGGATCAGGGAATTACCTATATACCAATCAACACTGTCAGAGGATGTAACAGTAAGTGGCAATTACTTCCAATGCGTGTGTGTACTTTCCGTAACTGATCAGTAATTACATGTAAGCTTAAGGTTCATCTTCGCCACTTGTCCAATTAACACTCCATGCAACATGGGGGATTTAGGCGGTACAGGTTGCTATCGAACAGGCTTGGGTAGTAAAAGGACATCCATGTTTGGGAATAACCTTTGCATTATATAACCTTATTCCTGAAGTATGCCAGGCACGACAAACAATGTGAATTTGTGTTTATGTGACATTACTATATACACTCAGACTATATGGATCCTATTTATCTCAATATATTTCAGACTCTCATATCAGATTTCAGCCATGCATTATATATATATATTTAATGAAATGCTCGTGTATGTGCTAAGTAATGCTTTCAACTGGTGAACAAGAGCTCCACTTGCCGAGTACAGTGTGTGATACGAAAATACCACCAGTCCACCACTTCATACCCATATCATATTGGGGTTGCATAAAAGGTTTCCCAGCTTTGAAATAAATGTAATATATTAATATGCACAAGTAGGTTACCAGAATACAATGTTATACAAATTCCAACAGTGGTCAGTACCATTTCAGGTGCATTCAGCAAAAAAGTGTTCCTCCATCATGGATGTGCACTAATTTTATCAATCTGTGTAAGTAGCAAGTAGATTGTGATATTATTTATCTTGGTGCGAATTATTGGCCAGCGTTTAGCTACTAGTACTGACTATGAATCTATGATACCGGCTCATTCAAGGCCTTTTTAAAAATCATCTTCTTATATTGCTTCGAAACTTGCCTAAACTTTAAATAGCAAGTTTGCACCATAGTTGTTAACGTTTGACATCAGTCATGACATGAACTGTTCAACGTTTTATCCGAAACTACTTACCAGTATCAAATGAATTCACCGTAGACCACAAAGCCACGTGCGCGTATTAAAATGGCGTCGCGACAACAACAAACGCTCGCAGTCCGACCTGGCAGACCAGGGTGCGAAAAGCACATGAACACTGCAGAAATACTCCGTTGTGGAAATTTGGAGTCATCATTAAGCCGGTACATGATGAAACCCGAGCTCACAGCGACCTAATTGGTATTAACGTGTTTAATATTAACAGATGACGAGGAAAGGGGCTCAGATTTGTTTGTGGATCTGATCACATGCAACATTTGGGATCACGTAAGTCAAGCGCATGTAAGAGACAGTGGTTGTTCTGAAAGATGAAATGGGAAGACACGTGGTATCACCTTGATTTACGTGCATTATTCCCCTTCATTAATTTCACTATGTAAGGTGCTGCACTATTAGTGTACTGCACGTAGCAGTAGGGTTTCTGAGCTTAGCTTCTGCTGATCATTACCCATGCAATGCAACAACATAGTTGATTACATCATTTCTGTGTTGTTTGGAAGTTAGGTGTTCTATTTCAGTTTGGGGAGGCTGTATGACATTGATGAGCAATGTGGGTTGCATGGTAGAAGCACATGCAACTATCATTGTGTGCTATCTCTGGTCTGATGTCATCCTAATCTCTTCCCCCCCCCCCTCCCCTTAGGAGATGAATTTGATGCTGTGTCAGTGTAGGGCATGGGATCCACCTACAGCATTGTGAACTTTCAGAGTGCATCAAAGTCAGGCTACACAACACAAGTTGATGCCCACTAAGTGATTGTGTGTGTGGGACTGTTGTGGATATGAGGATGGTAAGTGTTCTGTGTGGGGAAGCTATGTGATATATTGTATATGATGCATGTGTGAGGTATCATCATTTGTGCAATTGTGTGATATTCTCCCTCAAGAGTATTGAAATTAATTTGATGTTTAGGGCATGTGGTCCACCTTTGAGTTATTACGTGTGTGGACGAAAGTTGCTAAACGTGAACGAGACAGCACTTGCGAGTAACTTTAACGTGAACAAGACAGCACTCTTGTGGGTACTCACTTGTGCTTGCGTACATGCATATCAGTACTTTTTAACCAAGCCATGTAACTTATTACTTACGCATATGCATGTTGTTTATGCTGCATGCATATTAACCGCTAGAATGTTCACCTGCACCAAGTGCAGGTATAAGTATTGGGCTACCTGCGTGCTGAAAAAAGCAGCCTGTATATTTCAAACCCTGTAAATTCTACTAAGGGGTGCTCAAAGCTCCACGCGCACATACTGGCCAGACTGTCCATGCAGCATGGGTCATGTCCTCACCAAGGCAATAGTTATTCAGTAAATGGTGTACAGCGAGTGAAGGAATACATACATCATATGGGACAGTTTCCGAGAAAATGGCCCTTCGTTTATGATTATAAAATCTTATAAAATTGCTTTGCATTTGAATCATAATAACTTCTGAATGGTTAAGGCTATCGACTTCCTATTTTCAACACTTCGTACCACACCATGTCCCTACGGTAAAATACATTTTGGGGTCTTGCACTTGCTCCGTGCCAGTATTGCAACGTCCGATATCCCACCGGGTTCAAACCCGCCATAACTTTCTGTAGGAGTAATCAAATCGCTTCAAATTAGGTTTGTAGGTAGAGAGGTCCTATATCTATCGATTTGTTCTGTTCGTTAATTTTTATGCCATCGGTTACGGAGATACAGTTGAACAAACTACGTGCATGTTTTCCTGCTTGATTCGCGCCAATGTTATAATCCCCGCCTCCCCATACATTGAGCGGAATGCAATTTGCCCAAATCTGTGGTGCGAATCGAGTGCGAAAATGTGCACGTAGTTTGTTCAACTGTATCTCCGTAATGGATGGATAAAAATTAATGAACAGAAAAAATAGATAGATATAGGACCTCTCTGCCTACAAACCGAATTTGAAGCGATTTGATTACTCCTACAGAAAGTTATGGCGGGTTTGAACCCGGTGGTGTGGTATGCAGTGTTGACAATAGGAAGTCAATAGCCTTAACCGTTCAGAAGTTATTACGATTCAAATATTATAAGATTTTATAATTATAAACGAAGGGCCATTTTCTCGGAAACTGTTCCATATAATAATATATAGTCCAATGTACACAGCGTATACAAACATAATGGAGAAAGGCTGTGTATAGAGTGCATTAAAAATGGCTGAGAGTTGTATCTTGCATGAAACATTAGCACATTTGCTTTTTTTTTACTCACACTAACTAACCGTTAATCTTCAGGCATTGGTTCTAGATCTAGAACATTAGTGGTCCTAGATCTAAAACTACTACATTTCAACTTCGAAATTAATTCAAATAAGCATTGTATATTTCAACTTATGGTCTCCAATCTTAGTTGGATAAATAGTAGTTAAGAAGAAAACACTTTAATGATAGATTGTCACCTACGCATACATGTAGGCATTGCAAATCACTTTTTGTTTTCCAAACAGTGAACAAACAATTTAGCCAACGTTTGAAATAATGAGGATCAATTTACCAAAGAAGGCTACTAGCAAAGTGGCGGCAGAAAACAATGCCAACATGCTGCTAGGGCTGTGTATGCTGTTGGGGCACGCCACTCATTTAGCTGGAGTTGTTCCGATTTGCAAAAAACTTACAAGAAGCATTCTTTGCTTTTTTAGGCAGATATAATTTTTAACTCTTTTTGCCAAACACACACGATTTCCTACCTTTCATTAGGATTGTAGGCAATTTTTGTACACTCCTCCATCTTAATTGTGTATCTAAAGAGCCAATGGTAGAATGAGCTCCAAAGCAAATTAAAAACGAAGCCCTATGATGTTACATTATTCAAGTTCAACATTTTATATGGTATTGAATGCAAGGACCATAGGTTGCAATAGAACACCTACAGTTGAGAACATCACACTTGGCCTAAATTTTTTTTTCATGTCTTCTCTCTTTGATTGTGATTATATCACCAACTGTAAAAGCTGAAGATAAAAAAATTATGCACTTGTATTAAATATATACTTAGCAATGTGAACTTGAAAAATGAAATTATTTGTTATTGGTTAATAAACTATTTAGTGACACCCCTCCAAACCAACTTCTTTGTTGATTTTCTTCCTGAAAATGGAATGGTTTTCAACAAAATTAGGTTTGTAGATACTTCATCACTGTCTTTAGCTTTTCAGTCTTACGCATCCAACTTTCGATCAATCGTTACAGTTTAAAACACCAAAATGTAGCATTTTCGTTACCTTTTTTGTTCGTCAATTTGTGCTCTCCAGCAAGTGCGGAATCGCTCCAAATTTTCAATATATAGCGAGCGATACATTTGATATAGAATCAGCCTCCTTAGGTACTTGTACCGTTCAACGCAACATACAAAAACAGCTCAAAGTTTAAAGCAGCTTGGCAACGTCGCCATTTTGAGATATTTACTATGATAATAATCAATTTGTTAATAAACTATCGATGGTATTGTGGCTGAGGGCAGTGCAGACGACGTTGTTTTGGACGGTGGGAACGGTTCTTTTCAGAACCAATCAGAGGAAGCTTCAAGTAGCAAGCGCAGCTCTAGGCGCGCTAGTGTGGAAGCTATATCTGCGTGGGCAGAACTTAAGAAGAAAAGGAAATCTCCGCGAGAAAATCGCACAACCGGAATTACCAAAGACCAGCGGGCAGAGAAAGGAAGAGAAGGAGCAAGTTGACTATAAAAGATGCATCTACAGATCAACTGGATGCCTTGTCTGAATTTATGCCTGATCGTACTGACTCCGATGCAAAGATCCTTGCTTTGCGTATGTATTACCTGGAGTTGAGCGATGGTGTCTCATCAATTCAAGCTCAGGACAAAGTGAGCAGAAAAGAACCGTTCCCACCGTCCAAAACAACGTCGTCTGCACCGCCCTCAGCCATAATAGCATCGATAGTGTATTAACAAATTGATTATATTCATAGTAAATATCTCAAAATGGCGACGTTGCCAAGCTGCTTTAAACTTTGAGCTGTTTTTGTATGTTGCGTTGAACGGTACAAGTACCTAAGGAGGCTGATTCTATATCAAATGTATCGCTCGCTATATATTGAAAATTTGGAGCGATTCCGCACTTGCTGGAGAGCACAAATTGACGAACAAAAAAGGTAACGAAAATGCTACATTTTGGTGTTTTAAACTGTAACGATTGATCGAACGTTGGACGCGTAAGACTGAAAAGCTAAAGACAGTGATGAAGTATCTACAAACCTAATTTTGTTGAAAACCATTCCATTTTCAGGAAGAAAATCAACGAAGTAGTTGGTTTGGAGGGGTGTCACTAAATAGTTTATTAACCAATAACGTACATCAATAATTAATTTCATGTTTCAAGTTCACATTGCTAAGTATACATTTATAGCAAGTGCATAATTTTTTTATCTTCAGCTTTTACAGTTGGTGATATAATCACAATCAAAGAGAGAACACATGAAAAAAAAATTTAGGCCAAGTGTGATGTTCTCAACTGTACACGTAGGCTAAAACAGCACTTTTTGCCTACAAGGCTACATATAGGTGTTTGTTCGATCTACCATTAACAATTCATTTATTTTTCGATATTACTGTAGCAGAATGAGTTTTTTTTTGTAAATTAAGTGGAGAAAGTGAATCAGTTGTTTTTTTTTTGTTTTTTTTTTTTGCTTTTAACTTCACACCCATATGTGCTCTATTTCAGGGGACATACATTGTGCTTCAAACTATAAATGATTGCATTTACATGAAGAGTAAAATTAGCATTCAGGAGGAGAATTTATATTTGAGCTAGCCATACCCAATTCTACTTGGCACTGTGAGTTTATGAGCACTCTTTCCATTAACCAATTACATTTCATGTTTTTAATACACAAATGTAGGGTTATTTATCACCACATCCACGAGAAACGCGGGGAAATTTAGTCTATTTTAGGGCAAACCGAAAAATGATTAATTCCCTCTAGATAGAATTGCTTGGTTTTAAATGGAGATTTCACTACATGTACTATTATGAGGCATGTTGCATTTTTTGTATCTCAAACAGACATACCATTGGCTCGAAACATCATTGCATAGCTGATTGGTTCTAGCGTTATCGCGTAAGAGGTACAGATTTTTAAAATAACATATTGCTTCTAGAGCATTACAATAAATGCGTAAAAATTGTATGAAACTATGGGAAAATGGTTTAAAATTATGGCTCTAAGTTATCAACTCTCACGGTCAGTGTGATATGCAGTGCAAGGTAATGAAATAAGAAAACAGCATTACCGCGAGTGAATTTTTGCGTGGGCGGACTTCAAGAATCTTTCTTCCTGTTTTACTAAATAACATACCATGACTCTATCCAGACAGGTACAGACTGTATGTTTTGGTAGAACTTGCAAAACCTGCCTTTGCTGGCACTTTGGATGAGTGGACCACGCCCCCTGTCTACTGCGAGCGAAAATGTCTTGTAACTTACTGCTGAAATCGAGTGCAATAGAAGCTTTGGCTTGTTTTTATGTACCCTCCTATAGTTGTATAACCCAGCAATTTTGATTCAGTAATACTCAAGGTGGTGGGAAACATGACCCTGAAAAAAGTGTATGCGAGGGCATTTACCACATCACGTACCCATTCGATATTTTCATGTAACAGGGAGTGATTTATAGAGCACCATTGTAGAAAAAGTAGAAATTACTATTTACAAATGGGTGAGCTTTCTGATCATATTTTTTTCCAGTCAAAAAAACGATAGGAGGGAATTATCAATATTCACAAATGCCCCAAAATTTCCCCGTGTCTCTCGTGGATGCGGTGTTGTAAAGTATTAAACATGGATATAAAATAGTAATTACACATACATACTTTGAATTGGTTAACCCTTTCTCATCACGGATTATTGAATACCATTATTGTGTTTGCAGCAATATTACTGCAACCAACAGCAGTAGGAGCATTTCGAATGGCATGCTGTGCACTTTCATTGCACATAAGGTGTTGATTCAGTTTTCATCTGATACATTGGTTGTACATAATTAATGGTGAGTAGTGTGACCACCATAGGCCTAAAATGCAGAGAAAAAATAATACATTTACATACATGTACATCTAGAAATAGAATTATAGTTGCCTCCTCAATGACTTCCTCTTCATTTGAATGTCGGCAAACTGTTCGCCCATCTTCTAGATATTCATTAAAAATCAGCTGGTGACCCAGTTTGCCAATGAATGCAATAAAGCTATCAACATCTTTGGGATCTGAAAAAGCCTGCTCAGACTCATATTTGTAGGCCATATAGGCATCGACAGTGCAGATCCCAAAAAATGGTTCCTAACATGTGATACCACCAACAGTCAGTGTACCATGTCACATTCCATTGCCAGCGAACCTTGGTGCAATATCAATTACACTAAAGTTTTCACAATCATGTGCGGTCGTTTGACATGCTACCTCTTATGGTGACATGGGTGAATGCTTGGCTGTGGAGCCGCAGTTTGATATGATGAATTTGCGGTTCTTGTTGGCCTGTATGGACAGTTGTTGCTTCAAGCAGAATGTGATCACCAATTCATATCCTCAGACTCTCCTGTAGCCCACATGGTTAATAAATGCTTAGGGAAACCTTTAGTTGCTCCATGGCTGTTTAGAGCCTCCAGTGTTTTCACAGAGGAAAAGGCACTATTGACATGTACAACATGCAAGGATCCAAAATAGTGCTATGTTAATTGTAAGGTGCCCCCCCCCCCCCCCCCCCCCCCGTCATTGCATCACATGCAAGCCAATCTCATTCGTCCTTGTATGCGCTGAACATTTCTTATTTTACGAACACTAAAGGAATTGTTTGTACATGAGGCATTGAGGTTAATAATAGCCTTTGTAAGGATTCTTAAGAGTTGTACTTCAGCGCAAAGCAGTTCAATAGCACCTTGGCATTACATATAGTAATTTTGAACATAGGACACCAAGACTAGGTACTTAATATTGCTTCAAGAAAATATGAGAAAAAAGTGTCCATTTATAATTGGTTGTAAAATCTAGGCTTCAAATTGATATTGGCACATACTTATCTGTTCCTAAGCTGAATTTGAAAGATAGGAAGGTAGCTATAGATGCCAGCTGTGCATGTAAAAAAAAAGGTCACAAAGGCTCTAACATAGAAAAAGATAATAGTCTTGTTTACATAAGTGGTTAGAATTGTGGTCAACACATAAAGCATGAAATCATTGAGGTCAAGAGTTAATAATTTATATCCTTACAAATGACCCTAAATGTTCAGAACTAGGGTGGGTTTGTGTCCCTATGGTAGTGGAAACCTATGGGGCTTGGGGAAAGGAAGCCACTACCATCATCTCCTCAGTAGCCTCCAGACTTGCTACCTCCACATGCCGGCCAAAATCAATCATACTCAACGAGATCTATGGTCAGCTGAATCTCAACCTGGTCTGTGCCAATGCCACAGCAGTCCTTTCTAGGATAGCTCCTCCGCCATAGACCTAACTTTCACATATAATGTGTTTATTGTCTTCCTTGTATTATCTATGTATTTTTACATATGTTAGTATGTTTAGTATTTTGTTTCTGAAACTCATACACATGTGTGATGGATTGGCTAAGATTGACCCCTCTACGTGTTCTGCACTACCACTAAAGTAATTAAGGAAGTAATTTCATTGGACCCGCCCCCCAGTCACAAACTTGTTCTCTTTGATTGCTTGTATCACCGGCTCCTTGTCACTGCTGAGGGTAGTTTCACTTTCCAAATGACTAAAAGAGGCCTTCGGCATCCTCATCAAGATTGCAACACTTCCGCTTTCTGTACTGTCGCATCACTCTAACTAAGCCTTCTTTATCAATGCCCCGAACTGTTTCATCCATGGTTGTGCCATCCGACCACTTTATGCGATTCCGACATTGGTGACCTGCTCCGATGACCTGTGCAACACTTCTAGAACAATTCTGATTCTTTTTATTTCATTTTAAATTTTTCCTACAACAGCATCACCAACGATGAAGTTGTTTCCCATTTTCGCTGTAATGCCCACAAATTGATGGATGTGCAATGTCTGGATGCTTTCATCTTGTGACACAAGATGAAAGATAATGGAAAACCAAGTAGCATGCACTAAATACTAAATAAGACGAAACATTGTTGGAGTTTTAAAAGCAGCCAATTGTTATTTTCAGCACCTTAGTTAGTCCTAGGGCGATTGGAGGTTAAAAAGGTTGAAGTATATTATGACTGAGGTTTCTAAAGATGTTTCAGTAATAGAACAATGCATGAATTTGATCATGTAGGCCCTTTCAAAATGGGTGTGTACCTTATAGGCAAACCAATATGACCTAATAACACTGTATTGTATATATAAACCACATATCCACTGCTGTGGGCAAACCTGGTAAATGTTTTGCGTGTACCAAGTAGTGTAATTTAGGCTACCAAAAAATGTACCACCTGCATGGTACAATTTTTGTGTGCCAGACTGTGGATATGAGGATAGCAGGTGTTCAGTGTGGGGAAGCTGTGTTACGAACCTTGTATATGGTGCATGTGTGACAGAGTAGAAGCATACAATGTATGCAATCTCTTGTGTGATGTCATCTTATTCACCCCTCCTCTCCCGCACAAACAGTGTTGGTGTAGGGAATTGAGTCCACCTATAACATTGTATGTTGTGACCTGCTGGGCATCTTGAGCACATTCATTGTGCACCAATGGCTACCAATAAAGGTGGATATGAGGATGGTAGGTTTTCTGTGTACTAATATTGTGGGGATGGTGTAAAATCATTGATTGGGTAAGGGTGTGCAAACAAATAATACCCATAGTACAGTATAGCATGCATGCAGATTAATATAAAGGATTGGACGGTACTATTGTAGTGTGGGTTGTATTGTAGACGCATATGCAAGTATTATTATATCACCTATTCTCCCCTCTCCCTTCAGCGCAGAGATGGTTTTTATGCTGCATCAATGCATAATCATATATATCAGTGAGGATGTCTAGTGGTGCTGTGGGAACCCAATGGGATCATCCTGGTGTTCACAGTGGATAGATCAAGTGGAGATGGTAACTATTCTGCTGTGGCAACAGTTGCTGTTCCTGCATCCCCCAGTTACCTTGGTAGCCAGATACTGTAGCTGCAAGCAGCATTGGTTCCACCAACCCCAAACATACAAATAGGTTTGCAGCATGTCCTTGCCAGATTAAGTAGGCTGTGGGCTTGTAAACTCTTTTTTCTGTGGAACAGGGGTGTATTTATTTCTATGTCTACAAAACCTACTTGCAATTCATGAGGAAAAAAATCTAGGATTTCAATTAGGACAGTTTCAAGGCAGGGGGAGGATTTGGGAGGGGATGTGCCCTCCCACACAAAGTTTTAATGTGATAGTTGGTTTATGCAGCCTCATACTAGCACTAGCTTTGCAGTGCATTGTACTGCAATATTCAACCAATTAATTTTACCTTTAATCCCCTGTTGTCCTACGCGTAGGACACAAGTAAAAATTAATTTTTAGCAAACTCACATAAGCAGAGAACAAATCAAAATCTCATTGTATTGTAGAAATGGTTATCAATTCAGAAAATACTGGTGCTTCCTTGCAATTCAGATTCAACTACAGTCAATAGTGCATTGCTAAAAGATGCATTTTTGGTAAATCGCAAACCAATTTCAAGTACCAACACATAATGTTACAAAGAGCAGAATAACATGTTAACGGAAAACAGCACTAAGCAAATAAAAATGTACATTGTAGATTTGGAATTTGCTAGCTCGACAAACGTATGAAGGATAGGTATTTGTCAATCGCTTGTTGCTGGAATAGCAAATAGAATGGACAAATCTTGAAAACGTACAGTGCGTTTTTGGTAAATATGGCAAAACCAATCACTGCCATAGACTGTTTTAAGTAGCACACACATCACGCTTCAAAAAACATTCAAAAAAAGTTATACTTGTTGTACGTTTTCTTTTTTCTGTGAGAATTAAATTCTCCAATGCATTTTTAAGAATCACATGCATTTTTTTTACATCATGTAACCAAGCGTGTGATTTAAAAATTAGATTTGAAATTTAGCGCGATAGACACATCAAACAACAGTACAGAATTGGATGCCAAACACCTGCAGAATTTTCAAATATTGGTCCTATGCGTAGGGACTTGGACCTGGGGATTTAAGGTTTAACACATCTGAGTAAGTCTGGGGAGGAGAGGGGACAATGGCAGGGGGCAATCTTGTATAAGATGGTTATTACAAGCTTTTATCATGATCTCATTTTCCCCTTGCAGCTCCTTCTACTGTTAGCCAGCACTGTGTGTTCACTGACACACGAATTCGTTTGACATTCGTGAGCGCGCTGGGACATACCTAGACATCTCCAGATGTATTAGATCTCTGCATGAATATATCTACACAGTTACCAACTGAACACCATTGATGTCTGTAACTCTTTCCATTGGTAAACGACCTGAGATCGTCGTCATATGCATGTGACTTGCATGGTCAGAACGTACCGTTCCTACGTACTGTCCAATTAGAAGATGCACGGAGAGGAAGGAAGCTGAGCGTACTGCCGGCACTCGGCTGATTTAATATATACTATACAAGCAAAACAAATTCCCTGGATCCAAACCGTAGCCTGGTACGGAACGATGGCAATGGTATTATGCAATCACAAATAAACGGCTAAGAGGTATCATGTCTGTAACGGAGCTGTAACAGAACGCTCTTACCTAACGTACTGTTACGGAGCTGTAACGAGATGGCACCACCCAAATACGAGACGGCAATATAGAACAATAGAATCCACAACACATGTTGAGGAGCACTGATGTACCACTGAAATGGCACGAACAATGGCAGCAGGAGAAAGGACTTGAATGACCTTTGTAAGTGTCAGAAGTGGGCAATCAAACTGGTTGAGGCACGGCTGTCCACCACCATGTGAGGATCCATATGCTGTACCATACAGTACCGGGTGCTGTCACTTTCGAAGCAGCTCAATAAGATTCCTACCTCCATCTATAATAGCACTGCTCATGTAATAAAGGACACACTTATTCGGTGGACTTACTGGAGATCCAACCCTGTCTACGTATAGCACAAAGTCACCCACATCAACAGTGTCACATTCAGCTGTCACTGTTGCTTTGCCCCAGGTGACACGAGTTTGCAGGTTAATGGTGGGAGGGAGAAGCAGCCTATAATCAACATGTTCATCTTACAGAGTGGCGATAGACATCTCCCCAAGTTCCTGTATTTGAATCAATACAGATCCCAACTGAGTTGGCCTAGGTACACTGATCTAGGGTTGCAGAGCATTAGCATAATGTACCAACACAGTGTTAAAAAAAACCGTGATCACCTTACGAAGTGCCCCGTGACAATAGATGGCTTTATAACATGTAGATGGCATTTCTGTCAGGAAATCCTCAACCTCTGATGACTGATATAACTGCATCACACCATCACCACACCTGATGAGGAGACATTATTAAAAAATACAAAATGATAAAAGTCAATACTCACTGCATTTCAGATTGATCTAAATGACCTCCAGAACAGAAAAATCGTATGCTCTCCTGGATTGCAAAACTGTTTGCAATGTCTTTGCTAGGAGCATGTTTATTGGCATATATGTTACGAGATCTGATCACACCATTATAGCTCTCACATCTATAAAATCCATAGTAAGTAACACAGACGCTAAGTCACAATAAAGCTGTACCTTTCAGTGTTGAACCCTGATGGTGGACCGAACTGAAGCATGTGATCTGGCAGGTGAAGGAAGAGATGGATTTTGAGCTTGCTCCTTAGCTCAGGACAGTGTCTATCCACAGCTTGCGCAAATCCAAGACACACAGACTTCATGGACTCAACCTTGTCAGGTGTAAACCGCTCACAATATACAAGCTTGAACACCTGTACAGATATGTATATAAATGTGTAACACATACATTGACATGTACCTTTGAAAGAGCCAACCATACTTCAGTTTCACCTGGTGATACTAAAGGTGAAAACACAAACAGTGCAAGCTGTGCCAAGGTTTTAAAATCACGCCCCACTAATGATTTGTAGTACTTTGAGATATCTCGTGAGAGACGCAATTCAAAGCCAGAGAGAGGGGAATGAGGCAATGTGAGCCAAAACCTCTTTGCGTTGCTGTGGTGAAAACCGAGCCATTAAGGACCTTAGCATGTACTTGTATGGACCCAGAACAAGAGTATGTCCACTGGTGTAGACCTACATATATTGAAATTTATGAAAATGCATTATATATACAAACCACGTACTGATGTGCATCCACAGCTAGCTCAAGCATTGGGTTTGGTTTGCAGCTTGTTCCTAACTGTGTCTGCATCTGCTTCCGCTCCCTCTTCGTAGGCAGAGACTGTATACGCTGAATTTGTGCTACAGTAGCTATTTTGGTCCTGAGATTACCAATGCCCTGGAGACCACTGGAAACATCCACCTTGACATGATTTTTTTTTGGTAAGTGCAGTCTGACATCTGAATGCTAAGTGGCACTTACTGTGCAAATCCTGCAGTACATCACCGCTGTTGCTCCCAGCTGACTGCATATTTCTGCTCCACGAGGATTGTCACATAGAAAACTTAAAATTGGTGCAACAACAATCACTTTGCATTGCAAAAAGGCATTAAATACGACAATCCCCTCACACTCTAGTGCATTGAACTCTTGCACTAGCGGGACTGCCATCTCCATGACCGGTGCCTTGTTGGAGGCACAGATGAAATGAATGTTATGCAACTTGGCATTATCTTTCCGTGACCTGCTGATAGGAAATTCCAGGAGTTGAACTTGTTCCACACTTTGGACTTATTTCCACTGGTGTCATCAGAGAAGATGGATTGGTGCCATAATAACAGGCAGCCCTCCACATCCAATTGACTTTGCCTTCATGGGATGTGGTGAAGACAAAGTGATGTACTCCTACAGAAACAATGTTTGAAAAGTGGACAATGTGTAATACTTGTTTGCTTACATCATCAGTAAGTCGCACTAGACAGCCATCTTGATACTGGAATATGTTAAGATCCCATGTTTGTAATTCTGGTAATACAGCTTTAATGCTACACACTGCTATGCACACTGTTTCTGAAAGCACATATCCATTGACAGGAGTACCAGGGTGGTGCTCTAGCTTGTGTACATTGGCATAAATACCATCTTGGCCTTCCTGGAAGAGGAGTGTAAAGTAATGCACAAACATTTGGCTCAATGTACACCTTACGTGGCAAACAAACTGGAGAAAATGGCCTATAGATGTGACTCCAGAGATTCCAAACTCAACAAAATCCCCCAGAAATACATTGCCACAGGGTGCAATAGCCATAGGCGCGAAAAAACGTTTGTCATTTCTCCAGCGTAAACCATGGTACATTTCCCTAAAACATATCACATGAACGATTAACGGGCAATTAAAAATTATGCACAAATACCTAAATTCTCCCTTTGGTATAACTGGAAAGCAAACCAGATTTTTTCTAATTTCTGGGATTCCAAAACACAACTTAATGCTGCTTGAGACTGAATTGGTGTAAAACGGTATGCCAGTGCTGGTTAGGTGCTACGAAGTTTACAAATAAAATAAAGTGAATCTCTCAAATGTGTGCCTGTACCATTTTGGGAGTGAAATATCCAGGCAGCCTGTACTTGGCTAGACGAGATAAGCTTGGCACTGCTGAACACAAGGTCCTCAAAGTGTGGAGTATAAATTTCAAGTTTGATTGTCCTTATATGCAATCACAGAATCAGAATAGCAGGTATGCACATGTAACTTTACCATTGATCTTGGGCTATGCACTATGATTTAGGCCGTGGCAAGTAGCTTCGATGCAAAAGGCTTGTACAAGTTTGCTTCACTTAGATGGCTCAAGCTAGAATCTACCGTATTATAGTATGTAAATTACACATGGACTAAAGTACAATGGGTTATCTTACCAACAACGCTAGCACTCTCTTCTCTTTCGGCACTGACTACAGCTGGTGGCTCAATGATGTCCGATTCAAAAACACCTTCAAAATCATCGTAATCGTCTGCATGTACTGAAAAAATGTTTTTTTGTTTACATATCCAAAATATCTTTACACTATTACTTGCTATAGCAGGATTCACCCTCTGTGACAACAGGGCCACTGTCCAAATCATCAGCAGCAGGCGAGGATGAACCACAATCGGTAGGCTGCACATGCGGAGAAACTAACACGGCTGTGCTTGTTTCCTCACCAATCTTGACACATTGCAGATATGTTTTGTGACGAGCTGTTTCCAGATGACGCAAATACCTGTTTCTGAACTCGAATTCAAGCTTGCACGACGGGCAATAAAAGCGTGCTTTCTCGGACATATTTATTGTGGTCACGTGACCAAGCATGCAGCACGCGAGAGCTCCGAGAAACGCATTTCAAAGTTCTGCAGCGGTAGGGACCTTTTCGGCTTTTCGGTCTCACCTCTTCCTAGTACAATTAGTACATTGTCACACTCGAGAGAACCAGTATCTGATCACGAGCAGCCGTTAGCCGGAATCGGACTCAACTGCGGCAGAGCTGAATTCACTGATTATTGCAGCAGTCGTGAAGGAAGTCAAATCCGTCATAAAAGTTTCTACTGACAGCATTGAAAAAAGTTTGCAGCCGTCGAAACAAAGTTAGGTATCGTAGAGGCAGCTGTAAAGGAACTTTCAACAATTGTGAAAAGTACACACACCTTTTCTATCCAGGGAAGTGTGTATGAGGTATACGGTGAATTTAATTGATACAGTTGATGAGTGAATTTATAAAAATGTTATAGTCACCTTTGAAAGTTGAAGTGTGTAAGCTGTTTTGCAGCTCTTTGCTTCGTGAACCCTCTGATGACGCTATACAGGTTTGTGTATGTTTGTCAATCTCTATTATAAATTCACCACAGAATTTCTCGTCAAAAGATGGCAGTACCTGTAGTGCTATCACCTCAAGTTGTGCGAGATGAAAAGCACAAGGTTGATGAGGCACTTCGGTACATCAAAGCGAAGCTGACTGAAGCCAGGACACTAGAAAGAAAAAAGGTTTGCTGCTCTTTAATTATACATACCAGCACAGTACAATTTCCTATTCCATGCAGTGCCTTGGAAAACATCCATACCTTAGGCATAAATTTATGCCAACCAGGAATCTAGCTGCAAGTATTGTTCAGAGCATGGGTGGTGTGTGTGATGGTGACCTTCTGGATGTTTACTGCCGCCATCTGGCTTTAATTGTAATTTGCTTTGTTTAAAACTGTTGCAGGAATTTTATGTTTTGTTTTATTGCAGCGACTATTTATTCGACACTGCACCAATTTCAAGATTGCAAATCATGTTGAGTTTCGCTTATGGATAGGGCTTTACTACTCAGATATGGATGAAGAGAAATGGGAGAATGTGATGCAGGATGACAGCACATATGACTATCCAACTTGTGGCCATGGGATGGAGAATTTGCAGCCTGAGTAATTATTTTGGATACTAACCTCATTTGTTACCCACTGGACAGCCTTATTTATTGCATCATCATCATCATCTCATTTATACATCTTCCTGTAACCTAGTACCTGTGATTCGATTTTTTTTTTTTTTTTTAATTCCGTGATTTCTATTTTTGTACAAGTCTCATATAATTTGAGTCAGATTGTCAATACGTACTTGACTTGCATGATCACGCTACAAAATTCCCAGCTGCAGAGCACCGCGTAGTATACGCTGCATGTCATCGGGGCCCCAAATATTAATATCATTATTATACGACAACGCGAGCGATTCAGGGACGAAAACCGCTCATGAATCATACGTGCACAGTGCCAAATCAAAATTATCCACAGGGTGTATTCAACCCGGTGTACGCGTGTTTTACTGTAGTGGAGGATACGCGGTGTATACTTCGAATGCATAACGAGCGTATCTACTCTGTTACTCTTGCTATACACAATAGCTGTATAACGCACGATGCACATCGTGTATAACGTGAGTTTACATTCTGCATACACTTGTTATACACAACGATTGTATAACGCGTGAGACATTAAGCGGAAAACGAGTGTACGCATACAGGTGTGCGATGATCACTATGAAATCACGTGGATCGATCACGCGGTGGCAGCTGGCAACTTCCATTCATTTACAGCGGTCATCAAAGAAGCTAAGATGTCAGTATCGATTCGCTGGACTAGCTGCTAGTGCAATGGACTCATCGAAGTATTTGTACTTGTGTGGGCCGGTATAATGATTGGTAAGTAAGATAAGATATTGTATATTGACCGTTGTATTTCGTGCTTTGTAGCGTGGAAAACTGCGGTATAGAGCTTACACCCGATATATAGAAGATAGTGCACCGGTAAGACAAAGGTTTGGATCCTTTATTGTTACAGGCTGTTTCACGCATGTGCATGCGCGATTTAATACATCAATGTGTATTTGCAGGATGAAATCGTAAGTCATTGCTGCAGAAGGTTTAAACAGCAAACAGTAAGTCGCTTACAGAGTGAAGTTAAACAAACTGCCCCATGCAGCAGCATTCACAATCCGCTCTCAGCAAATTAAAGAGGACGGACAAAACAGCAAATCAACATGGTATGGCAAGATTTATTTGTATAGGCATGCAGCTACGTTAACATCTTTTCTTTCATCTAGCATCTCTGACCGGGGAGCATATATGAACAACATAAGAGGCGGCGAAGGCAAACATGCAGGAAGCAAGCAGCCAAGCGGGCACAAAGAGGAGTACAGAAAGAAAAAAAGAAGATACATTTGGCAACGTTCATGCAGCCACTTTGACTGAGCTGGAAAAGACTGAGAACTTCTATCTTTTATACCTGATTTCATCTGTACTGTATTCGTTTCGATATCACACAAGATAACTTGCAATATTAATAATGGTTATGGGACAATATGCGGTGATAAACGGAAGGCATGCCTGTGCTCAAGCATTACGGAGTTATACTGGTTGATTATAGCCTGCACTGTACCAAAAAAAGGCTTGTTATCCACCCGTTATATGCGCGTTTACTCATGGTATCCTCGCGTCATACGCGGTTGTATACATAGTGCTATCCACCAACATTACACCCGATCGGATGTCAGTCTCCTTCCACACGTTATCCACCGGTGTAAGCAGCATGTTTAGATTCACGTAAAACGCGTGTATACAAGCAGTATACACGCATTATACATAGCTGGAAAACAACGTTTTGGCACTGTGGTGAATGCAAATTCATTGCAAATTACCATTCGCTATAACAATCCAGGTGATTCACACCTGATATATACGGTCTGAATCCCAGCCTTTCGGAGATCACCCCTGCTACGTCCGTAATATCACAACCGTAACGCCCGTGATCATATTATCACGAGAGATTCATCAGTGTGTAGAACTGGTTGTGTAGAATGACTTCTTTCCCACTCACATAACCTTATATACCTCTACTGCCACGTGTCACATCACGTGCTGTACAACCAATCACATACGGAGGGAGCATAGTTTCTGTCCAATTAACTACGTTCAACCGACAGAAACGTGTATTCCTCAGGAGGGTCTAGATTTAGTTAGATCTATATAGAGTCAGACCCCCCTTGGCTGGAACAATGTGCAAGCTTGCATATCCAACGATGGTAACATGCAGCATAATGTCCAGAAATGAGCGGTCAAAAGTCAGAAGTCACGGTTTGCGAATCAACAAATATTTCCCATAGACATGTACAGGGTAAGCACGTCAGATTTTTCTCAGCATTTGCCAAATTGGATTATTAGTACAATACATTTGCCATGATTTTTAGTGGGGTCGCCGTATTTTTCCTATTTAAGGTAGCGCTTCCCTAGGAGCTAGTGTCCACGATACCATACTGTCCATACATCAGTAGTTGACTCTCTAGGATCTATTATCATTGAGGACAATCCTAGGGAAGCGACGTCTTAAATAGGAAAAATACAGCGACCCCACTATAAAAATCATGGCAAATGTATTGTACTAACAACCCAATTTGGCAAATGCTAAGAAAAATCTGGCGTACGTGCTTGGTATTGAAGTACGCCATACATGTCTATGGGAAGATATACCGTAGAATCCCTATTAGAAACCCCCCCCCCCTCCGCCCCCAACGCGAGAGATTGAAAAAAATGGGTACTTTTTAAAATCACCGTATCTCAGTAACCATTTACGCTAGCGCTTACCTTTTTCAAACTTTTGTAGGACTACCATTTCTTTCCTTAGAAAAAGTCCCTGTTTGGCATCGCATGCATTGACAGGAATTACTTTTGACAAGGTCAGATTACTTACCTGGTTCGGGACAGCCATATCTTTTGAACCGCTCGTATCTAACCGCGGAAATTCGGTGTACAATAAGTATAAAACCATCAATAATGCTAAAGATAATTTTAATGGCTGCACCCGTTCACATGTATAAGGTCAGACATGGATCATAACATTGCATGCAATATTGCTGCATGCACGAAAATCATATGAACTTCGCGAAATCGATCCCAACTCTATTCCACTTAGTATGAGCACTAGACATGGATCGGACTCGGGCCTATGAGTATGTCCATTACTTCAAAATGGCGGACAGAAGGGGTCTCACTTTTTTACGATGTTTTCCACCGCAAAGTGTAAGGTAAACGCTGCAAATAACACGTTACCTGTGTTGAAGGATGGTTTTACTTATTGTACACCGTATTTCCGCGGTTGGATACGAGCGGTTCAAAAGATATGGCTGTCCCGAACCAGGTAAGTAATCTGACCTTGTCAAAAGTAATTCCTGTCAATGCAATGCCAAACAGGGACTTTTTCTAGGAAAGAAAGGGTAGTCCTACAAAATTTTGAAAAAGGTAAGCGCTAGCGTAAATGGTTACTGAGATACGGTGATTTTAAAAAGTACCCATTTTTTTCAATCTATCGCGTTGGGGGCGGAGGGGGGGTTTCTAATAGGGATTCTACGGTACGGGAATATTCATTGATTCGCAAACCGCGAATTAATTACTGAACGGATATGTTTTAGTTAAAGGAATAATTCCGGACCCCCCCCCCCCCCCCCCCCCCTCTCTTAAATCCGCCCCTACCATAGAATACCTATTGATCCCTCCCATTTAACTGGTGTATCGTCGTAGTAGAGGCTATCTTATATATATATGTGCACTCTTCATATCGCAGCCAATTTATATACGGATATCGTAAGTTAGAGGGGTAACTTTAGGCTGAAAACACCAAGCACAGACAAATTCTCAAGACGTTTGGTATGCCGTATCTAGTCTCGTACCCAGACCCACACTCGCAGTAGCGGATGGATTACATCACCGCTACGCGTATTATACTGTAAGCGATAATGCTTACGTACGTTTGGGTCTGGGTACGAGACTATGCCGTATCGCGGTCAACTATGTAGCGACTTCACTTTAGTATAGGCTGAGAACGAGACTAACAGCAATACATGTGGTCTCTAGATGCGCATGCGTGCATTATTTTTGCTGTGTAGTTTTGTCTGGGCGTGTAGAATTAAGTTTAGATGTGATAATAAACCTCCTCGACACGCCACAACAGCCAGAAGCAGCCATAACTTTTTTTTAAATCACATAATAAACGGTTTTTGCTTTGCTATGAATAATGTGGCTTCAGATGCTTTGTTCAGTCACATAGCCTAGATGGAGCACCACAGAGACCAGCTCCAGAAACGTTGCAGTCTATGGAAGCCTTTTGGTGGCTACAGGGAAGAATAGGAGGGCATTCTATCAATGTTCAGAGTTACCATTGGAAGTGCCATTCGGTACGTGCTGATTCACAATAGGACTGTACTTGTGAGGTGTACGAACAGTACAGTAGGCGCTCACAAATAAGACCACATGGTACAATCAGATGATCGTGGTCTTATCTGTAAATGGTCTTAAATGCGAAAAACCACAAGTAGGCTTTAATTCGAGCTGATAAACAACAATGTAGGAGTATGCTGCCTATAGCCCTATACTAGTAATTAGTTCTTACCAGTACTCTATAAGCTTTGGGAATGTTTAGCTTGCAGTGTGGCGTTGGCTCGCGGGCATGCATGCGCACTGAAGTACAGGATCATCTAACTTGCCAGCAATCAAATGGACCTGAAAGCCGGTGACGAAGCTACAATTTACTAGTATTACTAGTAAATGCATCATCTTCGAATTCGTCGAACGCGCCTGTTGTGTTATCAGACAGCATATAAATAGCCACTAATTACGTGTCACTACAGCTTTCTTGGTCTCTCTCATTGCTGGGTACTAAAGCTGAGTCGGCAACTTCTGTACGTATTTCTCCAAGCACTCTAACATCTTCAGCAGCCATGACTTCTGGATCATTATCGATGTTTATCGATATCGCCGCTGAACAAAAGGGCCGTGTTTTGCAGCAAAGAGCATATATGATAGCGTCGAGGAATCGCAGCGGTGCGTGCACATATATGAAGAAAAGGTGCACTTTACATGTACATGTATTACGATAATGCCTAAATTCCTTGAACTGTTTACAAACCCGCCCCCTTTACATTCACGCAATGTAGTCGTATTAGACGTGGTGTTACTTGTGGAATTGGTCTTATATATGAAGAGGAAGTAATGAATAATTGGTCTTATTTGCGAGTGGTCTTATTTGTGAGCGGCTACTGTACTTTGACAGTGTAGTTATCAGTGTAAACAGAATTATTAAAGATCGAGTGCGCGTATAAAAAGCGCTTGCCTGGAAAACGGTCAGCCGGCCATGCGGCCAAATTAATAATGGGCTAAAAATGGCGTCTGTCTAGCGTTGTGAAACATGGGGTGTCTATAAACCTCTCAAACTCCTTCATATTACCCTTACTACGTAACGTACTGCTGTTAAACTCTTACATCCTGGCAGCAATAACTAATTTTCACGACTATTAAAATCGAATAACACGTGTTTATGATTGAGAATGGCGACGGTCAGGCAGACTGTCAGAGACTGACTCTTGAAGCCACTTTTGCCTCGGAGCAAAGGAAAGGGAAGCTTGATACCGATACCAAAAAGAGGCTACTCTTGCCACACGGTCCGCTCCATCTTCTTGAATGCCATACTTGATCGCGCAACTTACTGTGACGCACCTGGTACCAGCATTACACCACTGAACTTCGTTACTGGACAACTGTGGTACGTATATATATGGTCAAAGCAGTATCTCCTCCCCTTAAAACCACTACTCCTACTTCTCCCCTTACCCCTACTCCTACTTCTCCCCTTACCCCTACTCCTCCCCTTACTAGTACTTACTACTACCTCTACTCCTCCCCTTACCTACCACAACCCCTATTCTTCACCTAGCCTACTATTACCCCTAGTGGTAGGTAGGGGAACAGTAGGGGGAGTAAGGGGAGGAGTTGGTGTAATAGTCCTACTCTTCCCTACACCTACTCCTCCCCTTACCTATCACTACCCCTACTGTTCCCCTTATCTACTACTAAGGGCAATAGTAGGTAAGGGGAGGAGTAGGGGTAGGGAGGAGTAGGGGTTACCTATCACCACCCCTACTCTTCCCCTTACTCCCTTTATCTACTATTACACCAACTCCTTACTACCCCTACTGTTCCCCTTACCTACCACTAGGGGAGGAGTAGGGGTAACAGTAGTGGTATGGTAACAGCCATCAAGTGTAATGATTATCTGAACCATGTAGATGTAGGAGACCTTGTACACAATAGGGATCTTATGGTCCACACCTCTGTGTACTATGGTCCACACCCCTGTGTACTATGGTCCACACCCCTGTGTACTATGGTCCACACCCCTGTGTACTATGGTCCACACCCCTGAGTACTACGGTCCACACCCCTGTGTACTATGGTCCACACCCCTGTGTACTATGGTCCACACCCCTGTGTACTATGGTCCACACCCCTGAGTACTACGGTCCACACCCCTGTGTACTATGGTCCACACCCCTGTGTACTATGGTCCACACCCCTGTGTACTATGGTCCACACCCCTGTGTACTATGGAGGAGGAGAGGGTGAGGGGAGAGGAGAAGTCCACCCAGGCCTTGGAGAGGGCATATGGGGGTCAACCAATCCCCCTCCCCCACCCCACCCCTGTGTACTATGGTCCACACCTATGTGTACTATGGTCCACACACCTGTGGACCATAGTACTCAGTAATAAAAAACAGTTCTTTTCAGAACTGCTACATTACAAAAGACTGACTACATATATGCCAATCTTGCTAATACATGTATATGGTGTGTGTTTGTGTGTGTGTGTGTGTGTGTATGTGTGTGTTGTGTGTGTGTGTGTGTGTGTGTGTGTGTGTGTGTGTGTGTGTGTGTGTGTGTGTGTGTGTGTGTGTGTGTGTGTGTGTGTGTGTGTGTGTGTGTGTGTGTGTGTGTGTGTGTGTGTGTGTGCAGGAAATCAGGTGGCTACGACACTATGCATGGTCCACATAAACAAGGTGCACGTTGAGGACAACCATTCATTGGCTCCTCTGATATGTGGCCACATCTCCTACTAATAAGCATTTATGGTAGCCTAGTTGCACTACTAGAGTACTGGTATGTGCTATCATTACCTGGCACGAGTAATGTCAGTCTCTACATGTATGTCCTTGAAATGTAATATGGCACTTCATCTTAGTGGCAAACAACAACCTTTGAACAGCATTTTGACGTACTAGTATTATATAAACATTATTGCCGTGGCTTTGTCAATGGTCGCGTGACTTATTATTTTTATTTTTTACTAGCGGTACGTACGCTTAAACTTACCATAAAGACAGCTCATAGCCCTGGGCTGCTACGAGATCATTCATCATTGCTACGGAGCGTACGTGAACCGGTAGTAACATAGTTCCAACGCGAAGCCAAGCCTGCGAAGGTATACGGTAATCCGACGGTCCTCCATATCCTTTGAGGACATATACATGTAACCCTACCCCTTACAATGTTATGTGTCCCTAATGCAATGTTATGTGTTTATCGAAAACCCCCCTGAGGCTCTCTCGTCGCACACCCAAAGGGGACTAGCTGTGTATCACGTGATACGGGGAAAAACCTTTTTCCAGGCAAGCTCCTTTTATACCCTCAACAAAAGAATCCTCCGGCGCTGCGCGTGCGTCAACGAATGACGCATTGCGCTGTATTTACACGCGCACTCGATCTTTAAGGAGAACCAACAGAATGGCATTGCCGGGTGTGGGAGAATGGGAGTAAAACAATGAGAATAGTAAAACCATAGATATTTGATACATGGATTGGAAACCCAGCAATGAATGTCATTAGTTACGAGCAGTCCGAGTTTCGCCGGAAGTGGTCGTTAGTTGGGGTTTTATGGCTAGCTGTGTATAAGTCTGTTACGATTTTTTTTTAATACAAGCTCATAGTACGCACATCCCCATACACCACAACGTGTGAACTCCACTTTTCAGTCTTTTAATTCACAGGCGTGCATATGAAAACGTGTTACAGTCCCACAAACTACAGTGGGCATTACATAGCACCGAACACCTACACGCTACGAGCTGCACGCTACAGACATATGACAGATGTACGTTGGCAACCTAATAGCTTTCGTAGGGAAGTATTAGAAACTGCTTCGATGGTTCCTATGCGACTTACCGTACTCACGGTACAGTCACACAAAGCCTTGCTGTGTATATTAGTCAACTATAACATGTTACGCAAATTTTAAAACACCAGCTCATACATAGTACGACAAGCAAAAGGATACACTTCACCATACACCACGATGTGTACACTACACTTTTCAGTCTTTTAAACCTACAGGCATGCATATGAAAACGTGTTACAGTCGCACAAACAGTGGGCCTTATATAGCAGCTAACACCGTACACGATAGGATCTACACGCTACAGATACATATAGGTTATTCAACCTCATAGCTTTCGTAGTGAAGCATCTAAAACTGCTTAGATGGTTCCTATACGACCTACCATACTCACGCTACAGTCGTACAAAGCCTTCAAGCCGTCTATGAACTATAATCAACGTTCAACCTGCCCTAACAATGAGTAGGGTTGTATACAGATTGACAACTAACCTAAACGAGCACTTCTTACCAGTAAAACACATGTTAAGAAGTGCTAGAAAAAGCTCAAAAAGCTAGGATAGCTTTACGCCCACGCACCGAAAAAGCGAAACGCGGATTGCAAATGAATGTTGTACGAGTCCTAATGGATCACGTGAGAGGTTTCCAATCCATGTATCAAATATCTATGGTAAAACCTTCCTTCGGTACTCTCATGGCGAGCGCTATAGCTAACAGACGGTACAGAGTTGTGCCTTGTAATTCACATACAGGATAGAAAAATGGTATGTCCACGCTAAAATGGCGGGACTACAAGTGCAGTCCTTATATAATAAAAAATAGAATTGGTGATGTAGGATTTGTATAGATAGCAATTGAGTAAAAAGGAAGGAAACAAGGAATTATGAATATTATGCATTCATTAAATTATATAAATATTACATACCTACATTATTTAGCAAATCTACCTGCCTGAAAGTCTGCTAAATGTAGGTCTGTAATATTTACGTGCACGTTTTCGCGCTCGATTCCCGCCAATGATATGAGCAAATCGCGTCCCACTCAATGTATGGGGAGGCGGTGGTTATATCATTGGCACGAATAGAGCGGGAAAAAGTGCACGTAGTTTGCTCAACTGTATCTCCATAACGGATGACATCAAAATTAACGAACTGAACAATCCAATAGCTAAGGGACCTCATTATGTAAAAACCGAATTTGGAGCGATTTGAGTATTCCTGCTGAAAGTTAGGGCGAGTTTGAACCCCTTGGGGTATTGGATGTCGCTATACTGGCATGAAGCATGTTCAAGACCCCAAAATGTACTTTACCATAGATAAATGGTGTGGTATGAAGTGTCAAAAATAGGAAGTTGATAGCTTTAACCGTTCGAAAGTTATAGCAATTCAAACGCAATGCCATTTTTATAACATTTTTTAATAATATGCGCTAGGTCCCTTTTCTCGTAAGTTATTTAGTGTATCATTTGTATTTAAATACATGTACACGTAATATAATAATTACAATAACCTCCATTCAATAATATTGCTTTGATATTATCGTTTGACGCTTATAGTGAAGTTGTTTTATACCTTCTCGTGACGAAACTGAAGAAGAGCTAGAGCCAAACGCGACGGCGAAATACCTTAAAATTCGAGACGACATTTTGCATTGCATCTAAAGGTATGTCGTATGTAGCTGCCTACGTTTACGTATATACTCTTACTACGAAGCGTGATGGGTAAATGTGCACGTAGCTACTATGCTCGATGTAGAGAGTTACGTTATTGATCGAGTGATTTGATGCATGATACACATGTATTCATGACAGGTAGCTTACGTGCACATTTACCCATCACGAGTTCGTTCTGATTTGCCTCCTCGTACGATTACATAAACCATCCAATGGTTAGACGTCAGATGTCATGTCTGTATATGTGTTGTATGTTGTATGTGCTTGGTTTACTGGTTTACTGTGAAACTGTTATATGGGTTTATGCTTTGTTTACTGTGGAAACGTAGCATGTTGCACGTGCGCTCGGTTTAATGTTGAAATGCTGTATCAACTTCTATAGGCTTATGGTCGATTTACTGTGGAAATGTTGTACTATTGTATGTGCTCAGTTTACTGTGAAATGTTGTATCAACTTGTATGGGCTTATGCTCGGTTTACTGTGAAACTGTTGTATGGGCTTATGCTTGGTTTACTGGGGAAACGTAGCATGTTGCACGTGCGCTCGGTTTAATGTTGAAATGCTGTATAAACTTCTATAGGCTTATGGTCGATTTACTGTGGAAATGTTGTATTGTTGTATGTGCTCGGTTTACTGTGAAATGTTGTATCAACTTGTATGGGCTTATGCTCGGTTTACTGTGGACATGTATGGGCTTATGCTCGTTGTTTGGTAAGTATTGTTCCTAGGGCACAAGTAAATACCAGTTTTCACAATAATATATACGCCTATTTGACGCTCTGAACTTCATACAAGTCTAAGCCCATACCTTTCTATAGTAAATGAGCACCAATATGGCGGACTAGCTAATAGAGAACAAATCACGCGATGCGTGTCAGACACGGCGAAAAATATCCTGGGGTTGATTAGTTTTGGACTATTGACTTTCTTACCCTCAACTATGATTGATTTAGTCGTTATCAACCTGGATCTTTTCAAAAACCCGCGTTGACGCTGGTTGGAAATTCGATATTTTTCCTGTCTCTGCACATTATTTAACTGTGGGGGGTGGGAGGGGGTGGGGGGGGGGCAATACGGAAACCTCCATGGATATGCTCCTAATGTGCGGCTAATACTTTATACACGAAAGAACGCAACTCTTTTACAGCACTTTAACTTAGGATTGAAATTAATTAACTGCTTGATTTCTTTAACCTATGTTGTTGAAGTTAGGCAAATACTAACAATCCAATTAGATTTAAATTATTGTAAGCGGTTAAGTAATTATATCAATGCCCTCATAAATCAAAATATTCAAAGCCCTCTATTATCAATGTTATTCAAGATTGCGGTTAGAGATAATTAATTTTAATAACTATTAATAAGTAAAACAAGATCTGAGTATGCAGTGGAACAGCACTGATTTCAAGTTACTGAGTTCAATAGTGAGTTATTAACATTTAAAACCGTAATTTTCCTTTAAAGTTATTAAGATCGAAGTTGTTATGGGGTAACTAATTTTAATAATCATCACTAATTACTCCATGATTAAATGAAGTAAAGAACACAATTTGATTGTGTATTACATCATGAGTTACTATAACTCAAAGTTAATTACAATTGTAGTGGTCCTTTAGCATTTTCAAGTTAGATTTATTGTTTTGAACTAGTAAAACGCAATTAATTTTCATATTTTTTACAGCTATTCTTTAGATTATAAATCTTGTAATTATTTAAAAGTTGTCGTACATTTCTGTATCAAATTTATTAATTGCAAGGTATTTGATTTTATCTATTCAACTATAAAAGATAATTGAAATTTAATAATGCATTTGGTATTTGCCTAACCATGGTTACTGTGTATTCATAATTGATTTAAATTGATAATCCTATTAAAAAAAAAAAGTTCATTCAAAAGTGTTGCATTCTTTCGTAAAGACCCTGTACAATTAGTGCATTAATCTGATTAATGTGTGAATAAAAAGCTAATTATAAGCCCCTTTTGAATTATTTTGGTAGCAACGATTATGTTTGTGTGCTGTGTGTGTATATATATATAATTATAATTATAATTATATATAATATTATATACAGGGTGTCCACGAATGAACGCAACGCTTTTGATTTTGAGTAACTTTTGATAGGATGGTGCAAAAAATCTGGTATTTTGAAACAAAGTTGGTCGGTTTCCTCAAATTTTTTTCCAATAAAAACATTATTAATAATGCTAATTAATTTTAATAAGCACAACAAATTAACTGATTTAAAAGGTCGTCTGTGTTCAGGTATCGGTTGTGAAGCTTCGATCAAAATATTGGATTTTTTCCACCTACTAAACGGAAACTACGATCCACTGCCTATTTTTCTTCGCATACGCATGCGCACACGACCTCGTCCTAAGACTTAATCTCATAATTAAATCGCTGTTATAGTCACGTGATAATACGGAGGCGGATCTTTAAGCACTCAGACCTGATGCCCCACCTTCTAGTGGGTGTTGCGAGTCCACTTTTAATTAGCTTTCTCTAAGCCAATTATCCATGTTTACAAGCATCGAATGTGGTGCGCCTCAATTAGCACAATCGCACAGAGAGGCAATGAACGGTGTGGTACGTACGGATTGATATGCGGTGCCATTCTGTGAGTTAGTGAATCTGAGACGCACACACGCGGGTTAGTAGACACGCAAAAATGAAATGTAAGAATTGATCACATACCTTCCAGCTCTCTCAGAGCTAATAATAGCCTATACCAGCATCTCAAGCAGCACGCAGTAACTTGTGCGCAGACCTGATTTTGTCTCATAGCTAGGCTACATGTATATCGCTGTGTCTACGGCTTAAAGAATACTTTTGTGTCATGTGAGTGCCATTTATGGAAGCCTCGTACCATCCATATGTGAAGGGTCAGTGAGCATTCAAGCCTCCATCCAGTGCTGTTGAGGTTATCTGCTTAGAAAACCTCTAAGGGTGTGCTTTCATTTAAATTGTAACGTTGTGTGTTATTCCTTCAGTAAAAAATAACGGAATAGGTATGGGGAAAGTTCCAGTTTTAAAGAAAGACCTGTGTGCTTTGCAATCATGATGTGAGCTACCCTTAATTGTTGCTGGTTTTAGATGATAGTGTGCACAAATTCTGTTACTTAGAGTAAATTTATTTTAAAGCACTGACAAATGTTGCAAACCTCCAGCAAGGTTGTAGATGATTTGTTTCTGCTGTGCTTTACTTTCAATGCTCCATTTTTTGAAGCTCGTGTTTGAATGATATCATGGAAAGTGTGCCATTTAAAGATAGGGTGTGCTTTAATTTCAATGCATAAAATTAAGCTAGATACCTCGTTTTAAATAACAAACCTATGTGCTTGCATCAAGTTGTAGCTATTTCCATATCATAATGTTTTTAACCTTTGCTTATGGGTATCTGTTACTTTATGCTTGACAGCCTAATATTGCAACCTACCAGTTAGGATTGGGGAAAGATGAATCATGTAGGGACAGACTGTAGTATTTAAGTGAGTCGTGTTTTTATGTTAGGGGCCGATGCTTTCGTTTTACAGTATCAGTTCATGTGTCAAGATGATTTCATGGAAAGAGTACTAGTGCCGTTTAAAGATTGGGTGTGCTTTAATTTCAATGCATAACACATGGGTAGGCTCTCTTGTTTAGGAAATGCCATTTTTGGACCATAGTACTCAGTAATAAAAAACAGTTCTTTTCAGAACTGCTACATTACAAAAGACTGACTACATATATGCCAATCTTGCTAATACATGTATATGGTGTGTGTTTGTGTGTGTGTGTGTGTGTGTATGTGTGTGTTGTGTGTGTGTGTGTGTGTGTGTGTGTGTGTGTGTGTGTGTGTGTGTGTGTGTGTGTGTGTGTGTGTGTGTGTGTGTGTGTGTGTGTGTGTGTGTGTGTGTGTGTGTGTGTGTGTGTGTGCAGGAAATCAGGTGGCTACGACACTATGCATGGTCCACATAAACAAGGTGCACGTTGAGGACAACCATTCATTGGCTCCTCTGATATGTGGCCACATCTCCTACTAATAAGCATTTATGGTAGCCTAGTTGCACTACTAGAGTACTGGTATGTGCTATCATTACCTGGCACGAGTAATGTCAGTCTCTACATGTATGTCCTTGAAATGTAATATGGCACTTCATCTTAGTGGCAAACAACAACCTTTGAACAGCATTTTGACGTACTAGTATTATATAAACATTATTGCCGTGGCTTTGTCAATGGTCGCGTGACTTATTATTTTTATTTTTTACTAGCGGTACGTACGCTTAAACTTACCATAAAGACAGCTCATAGCCCTGGGCTGCTACGAGATCATTCATCATTGCTACGGAGCGTACGTGAACCGGTAGTAACATAGTAGAATGTGGGAATTGAAAATAAAGCGCACCTTCTCTTAAAACAAATGATCTAAACTCTTGCTGGAGGCTTATACCATTTGCCAGTGCTTAAAAATGAAAGTAAATTCCCTAACATTACAACAGGAATTTTTTTAAGCAGCTTGATATAAAGAACAGCTCACACTATGATATAGAAGCAACCTTCCCCATCCATCTAGCTAAAACGTACATGTACAGCAACACACTGCTTGAAGCTTACAACTTTACATTTTCAATGAAAGCACACCCTCATTTAACACAGCAGTTTTCATACCTCAGCAGCATGCACAATCATTTGGTGCAAATATTTCTTTACTCGTCAGGGATTGAAAGCTCACATAACAAAACAAGAGAATCTACCCACATGTTGGTCCAACTATGAAATGCGAACTTGCTATATGATGCATTCCTTCTCTTATAAAATGGCATTTTAAAATCTTGACACAATTGAGTTGATAAGCACACCATGACATAAAGACATGAGTCAATTAAAATAAGAGGGCATATGCAATAACAAACATTATGATATTGAACTAGCTACATGGCTCAATCGCAACCTGATCATGATGCAACCACAACTCTATGAAAAATACACATCTGAAAGTTAGCTGGAGGCTTGTAACCAAAAATGAAATCAATCCTCCCATAACAACAGTACTGAGGCTTTTAAAACAGAGAACCATCAATAACATATACATACACGCACACACACACACACACACACACACACACACACACACACACACACACACACACACACACCATGAAGCTCACAACATTTGAATAAAAGCACACCCTCATTTAGCTAGAAGTTTTTCAAGTGCATACTTTAACAGTATGCTCAACCCTTTTGTGTGCAAACACATAACTGGATGGTATGAAATTAAAGCATACCCTCAGATACTTAGTGCTCACATGCATGCACAATGTCCAGGGAACTTAATTGCTCACAACATCTCTTTCTTAAAACAGCCAATACTCTACAGTTCCTACATATGTAATTTGTAGCTTTAACATACATTTTCAAGAACACAGAGCTTTTCTGAGCACACATACACATGTAACACCTGAGTCTCTTAAAGCAGAGAGTACTCTACATTGACTTGGTGACGCAGTACTGAGTAGCTAAAAGTCTCACAATATTATTGATGTAAGGACATGCA